>OZ038497.1:74241937-74256937 GCA_964036315.1 Acanthosepion esculentum | reverse complement strand
CAAAAGTAAATTTCTGAAAGAAATCTAAAGCTGTGGCAAACTGTCAAACTTTTCTTCATTGCTTTTCCGACTTCCTATATGTCTGACTATGGTTTCAACGCAGTTACACAGCTTCTTACTAAACCAAGAAACCGCCTGCAAACTACAAAACGAGGAGATCTACGATTACTTCTAAACAGCATAGTACCTCGAGTAAGACTCTTATCCAGTAAGCACCAAAGACAACCATCGCATTTGAAAACATTAAAATAAGCTATAAAATGATCCTAGTGTAAGAACCTTAGCCAGTAAGCACCAAAGTCAACCATCGCATTGAAAACATTGAGATAAGCTATCAAATGAATCTGGAGTAAGACAAAACGAGGAGATATACGATTACTTCTAAGCAGCATAGTACCTAGAGTAAGACTCTTATCCAGTAAGCACCAAAGTCAACTATCGCATTTGAAAATATTGGGATAAGCTATCAAATGAACCTAGAGTAAGAGCCTTAGCCAGTAAGCACCAAAGTCAACCATCGCATTTGAAAACATTGAGATAAGCTATCAAATGATCCTAGAAAAAGACCCTTCGTCAGTAAGCACTAAAGTCAAACATTGCATTGAAAACATTGAGATAAGCTATCAAATGAACGTAGAAGAATATCCTTAGCCAGTATGCACCAAAGTCAAACATTGCATTGAAAACATTGAGATAAGCTATCAAATAAACGTATTGTAAGAGCCTTAGCCAGTAAGCACCAAAGTCAAACAAAGCATTGAAAACATTGAGATAAGCTATAAAATATTTTTTTAAATTTTAAGCATTGACATTTATAATGGAAATGAAAACAATATTAAAATTATTTTTGCAGTAATACCTAAGTGTTATCTTGCTATGAAAGATGAATTCAATATAATATTCCAAATTTAATTTGATAGTGGGGGGAGTGGCCTTAACAAAAAGGTTTGTGTCCCAAAGGAGGCGCTTGTTGAAAAAACGCTGAGAAACACTGATCTAAAAGATAGCAATCTCTTCATTCTCATTCGTAGTGTTATGTACTTATTCTTAAATACAGGAATAATCTAACTGCTAGCAGTCTGTTCTCATTCGTTCAAAAGCCGAATAGAATTAATTCATAGCAAACCTGACTCTCTCCAGCAATAAATGAATTGGAATATCATCGATCATTTATACTCGCTGTTAAAATAACCTGTTCCCTCTCCTTCAATACACGAACAGAAATAACGGATATCAGCCTGTATTAACTCTTTCGGTAGACGTAACGAGTGGCAATCTTTATTCACACTTCCAACATACGAACTGATGTACAGAATTACCTAATATTAATATGTCACCACTCTTTCCACACATGAATAAAAAAGACTGATATCTGTTTGTATTCAATAATTCCAGAAAGAAAGAGAAGCGACTGATCTAAATCAGATGTCAATCTCTCAATATATTAATAAAATTAAAAGGTGACTCTGTTATTTACCTTGTGCCCCTTAATAAAATCCAAAGAAGAATCAGCAGTATTATTGGCCTTGGTCCGGCAGCTTGGCCACAGTCACTTTCTCACATGTTGAATCCCTGTGTCTGTTTTATAAATACTTTCATTGTTCGGATGAGCTTCTTCGCTATGGTACTTTGATATTTTCAATCTAAGCGTAGTACTAGACTGACACCGAGATCTCAGCAATTTACAGCTGAGCTGGGCTGGCTGTAACCATACATTCTCTGCTAACACTTTCTTTCGTCGCACCTCTCGCTTGTGAAACTCCCTTTCGGATACATGCTTTCCAACGGACTTTAATCTGCAAAACATTAAATTCAATGTCAATCGCTATCCTCCTGATTATTCTTTCCTCCTGCCGCCCATTATTAATGTTTCTGTGGCTAATTCGTCCACACTCTGTAACCCCCTTGTGTCTTAGTGTTTTACATGATTTGCATGGGGTGATACAAATTAAAAAAAAAAAACAAACAAACAAAAATAGTCTGCGGTGTGTACTCCCTTTTTCAATGGACGAATGGAAATAGCTGGTAACAGAGTGTATTCTCTCCTTCAACAGACAAAACAAAAATAACTGGTAACTGTGTATACTAATCCTTTCAATAGACGAATACAAATAACCGATTGCTGTTTACTCACTTCTTCAATAGACATTAAAATAACTGGTAAACATGTGTACTCACACTTTTAATAGACGAATATAAATAATTGGTAACGTTATGTACCATTCAAGAAACATTAGGAATAACTGGCAGGAGTGTGTACTTATTTCAAAATTCAAATTGTTTTTAAGAATAACTGAATTCTACTTCGTTCTGATCGACGTTTTCTACTGTTTTGATCAACGTTTTCTACAGTTTTCTACGAAGACAATGTAAATATAAACGGTTATCCTCTTCTTTTCGGGGGCGCAAATGCAACCCACCGGTTGGAAAAGGTGCCTGGCCTACACAATTAAAATAGCAGCCGATGACGTGTAATAATTACATCGTGTTTTGTCAAATCCAGGTTTATTTTACGGCTAATGGGGTTAACGAATATTCATACACACACAAATATCGAAGTAGGTAGGTAGGTAGGTTTCCTTAATACTTAAATTAGTTAATGAATAAGTCTAACGCTTAAATCATTGCTAAATATGCGAATAAATACATGCCCCCCCCATCTCGTCTGCAGTCGCTCTCTCACAGACGCGATGTTGCATCGCTCTGCCTTTTCTACAAGTACTTCCACGGTAATTGCTCCGAGGAGTTGCTTTCGCTTGTCCCTAAACCTCGTGAATTTAAGCGTCCTATGAGGCTGGCATCCCGTTCTCACCCCTTCATCGTTGAAACTGTTAGATGCAGACGTCTTTTCTACTCCAATAGCTTCATGTCTCGCACATCTCGCCTATGGAACTCCCTTCCCTATTACTGTTTCCCTGACAAATACAATCTCCAACGGTTTAAGTGTAGCGTCAAACGTCATCTCCAATTGCCTTGATCTATCCACTTCCCTTCTCCACTTCTTTTCATCTTTCATTCCTATCTGCTCTCGCTCTATATCTTCCGTACCCCCCCCTACCTTGATCGACTCTCCGTCCTTCTCTTTCTCCACATCCCTTCCTTTACCACTCCTATCTGCTCTTCCTCCAACCCTTCTGTAACCCCATGCGTGATAGTGGCCACCAGCCTTGCTTGGGGTGATACACTTAAATATATATATATATATATATATATATATATATATATATATATATATATATATATATATATATATATATATATATATATATCATGTATGTGGTGCAGTTCAATTGATATTGCATGAATCATTCGTACTTTCGTTTAAAATGTTCAAAATTTAGTTCATTTCTTAACGTTAACAATAACACATTTCTAAAAAAACAAATTTTGGATCACATCTAATCTTTCGTTGTCCCGTTATGACCTGGATGTAAAAAAATGATCTATTTACATGCCTAATGATGTCTGTATGAACAGACGAAAGTACTTGTATAAAAAGACCTTATGCAACCGGAATTTATTAAAAACAGGGATCATAACATTCATCTACAGGTTCGTCGGTTAATGTATCTTAATAAATTTGTTTGCGAAGATGTATTCTCGCCATTTATATCATTAACTTCACTATCAGGTTTTTGTATGAATGATTCATGTAATATATATATATATATATATATATATATATATATATAATTTGATTGCCGAAAGCCGAAGTTATATATATATATATATATATATATATATATATATATATATATATATATATATATATATATAATTCCGATCATATTTTTGACAAAAATAAAGCCTTCATTATATATATATATATATATATATATATATATATATACATATATCTATCTATCTATCTATCTATATATCTATATATCTATCTATCTATATATATATATATATATATATATATATATAAAAGTGAACATGGAAGTCAGCACTTAGAGGCGACAGTCTGTTTCATGCTAGTGCAATCGTCAGGCAACTGTTGGCTGACGATTGCACTAGCATGAAACAGACTGTCGCCTCTAAATGCTGACTTCCATGTTCACTTTTATATTTACACACGCTCTATCTCTGATATTGAGCACTTTATCCCATAAATATAGCACACTTTAAGACTATATTTCTTTATATATATATATATATATATATATATATATATATATATATATATAATTCCGATCATATTTTTGACAAAATAAAGCCTTCATTATATATTATAAAAGGATTTTAACGTTTATTTAGTTTGTATAAAAGTAGCAACATGATTACGCTACAAGATAATTGGCAAATGTTTCTTTAAAAAAAATTTGACTAAAGATATTGACCCTGAAGATGAACAATGATGTTCGAAAGCGCTAGGTCATCGTATGGACAATACATATTTCGAAATCATTTTCAAATAAAAAGTCTCATTAGAGAATATGAGAAAATTCAAAAGAAAATACACAAGACTATGTTGTCTTTAACATTCAATACTACATGTTTAAAATATATATATATGTATATATATACATATATATATCTATATCTATATCTATATCTATATATATATATATATGTGTGTGTGTGTGTGTGTGTGTCTGTCTGTCTGTCTTTGTGTGTGAGTGTGGTCGTATATAATAAAATATATATACCTATTGAACGTGCATAATCATGTCCGTGTATATCTGTTTTAGTTTTGACCAATTATGCTATATATATATTGACAGAGAGTGTTGAGGTGATAAGCGCTCATAGATATACATATAATAAAATATACATATATATAGACTTAATATATATTTGACAAAAGAATAATTCCCATGTCGATGTCTATGCGCCTTTCTCTTTTGACAACTTGTTATGTAATAAACAGATTTATGTCTGTCTATGTATGGATTAATTTATCTATATACGCAGATATGTACATAAACATCCATATATTTATGTGTGTATATGATTCTTTTGTTAATCATGTTTATGTATATATATATATATATATATATATATATATATGTGTGTGTGTGTGTGTGTGTGTGTGTGTATATGTGTGTGTACTTACGCGTGCGTTTGCGCGTGTATGTTTGTGTCCAAATAATGGTATATGTATGCAAAGTGGAGAAAATATTAAGTAAACACTTATCACGCATGCGCCCTAATTTGATGGGACGCTCCACTCCAAATAATAACAGTGTAGCCCCAACGTTAGGATTAGGCGAGTTTGAATACACGTCGTAATACAGTTCCTCACCCTGTCTACTTTATCCCAATTAGCGGACCATGCTTCTTCGAACGTTTAGTAAGCGTGCTACGGTTTCCTTAATTTGCTCGCCGAACTTACTGATTCGGCGTCGGACCGACTGCAATATTGGCAAGTAAGCCCGTTCAAATTACAGCCGATTCTCTTTGATGATATGTTAGGCAATTGTTCCTTCTTGGACATTTTCCACTAATTCTAAGACGTACTTTACGAGAGCCTATCGAATGGCCGTCATCTTCTTCAGAACAACGCGCATTATTGATTAGCCTGGGTTGACCAGCCGGAGTTGTAAGCGCTTCGAACTCCTTTGTAATGATCAGTAAAGAATTCCTGGTCATGGTAGGACGACATACCTTTGAGTATTTTTGAATCAAAGATGCCGACATCAAAGGCGAGTGTATATTTTGCTCATAAGATTATCGCGGCAAATAAACCAGCTCGCCAATAGTGAATATTACGGTAAATATGATACATCATATGAAATTAGAAAGGAAGAGAAATTCCCGCCATTGCTCGGCGTAGTCACGTGAGCTCGATTTGTAAGAAAGCTGAAGTGCGTCACGAGTCACAGGTGGATAATTCAGCAGTAGAAATTCCAATTCCGACTTCCAGGTTTCTACAGAACCGACGTTGAATCAAATTATCACGAATGACAAATTATAACAAGGAAACATGACTGACGCAACTTTGATAGATTTTCCATGTTACTTTACTGCAGTTGGTATTTATTGCAATGGTGAACTTAACCGTTTCCATTAAAAAAATATTTGGCATTTATTGACAGAACAGTTAATGTTAGTTTTGTTGGAAATACATAAAATCTTTTTTCCAAAAAGGTTTTGTAGAAAATTTTTACTTCTGATATCATCTATTATCTCTTTTTTTAGTATAGACAGGAGTTTCTTTTCAAACCGTTTGTTTAAGGTAGTGTGGAAATCAAACATTCTATCATTTATTTTCATATTTGCTAAAGCTCCTTGATTGTGATCATGTAGCGTCAGTTTATAGAAGCTGAAGGATAGTCTTCTTTATGACGTACGTACAGGACTAATATGCTCGAACTAATTTTAAACGTGAACTTATCAGTTCCCACATGGGAAATATCTGCCATTTATTGACAAAACAATTACTGTTAATGTCGGTTGAAATTTATAAGATTTTTTTTTTTCAAAATAAATAAAATCTCAACTCCACTAAATCTTACCGCTCTTTCCCAAACTTTTCTTTTTTTATCGCTTTTTCAGAACTTGTATAATAAAATGAAGAAATTGAAAATCTTGATTATATTATTTTCCCTTTTATTTACATGTGCTATCCACTTTGCTTACTGATGTGATTGGAAGTCTTCAGTCATGTATGCTTTTTGTTTTTTTTTATTTTTATAAAAACAGGGATCATAACATTCATCTACAGGTTCGTGGGTTAATGTATCTTAATAAATTTGTTTGCGAAGATGTATTCTCGCCATTTATATCATTAACTTCACTATCTGCTTTTTGTATGAATGATTCATGTACAAATCGCAAGAACCAATCGAGGTAAAGGTTTTCAGATTAAGAGACACAGTCTATGGCTATATGTGAAGAAGATAATGGTTAACCTTAAACATGTACAGATTAAGATTGTAGGACCGAGAAACGAAACTTGCAAGATGCCTGCATTGGTCGCTTGGGCCTCGGAAGACTGGCAGTTAACAACTACCTTCTGGGACTTCCCGTTAGGAAGGACTTTATAACTGAAAATTCTATTCCAGTAATTCTATAGCTAGAGACCTTGTGTTGTATATCTCTATGTCACACATTGTCAAAGGTCGTTGAAATATCTAATGCGATCGTCGATGAGATGTGTTTGTTGCCTAGTGCTTTAATGATTCTGTTAATAATGACAGGACATCAGCAGTGGACCGAGTCTATTGAAATCCGTATTGCTTGTTGCTCAAGAGGTTTCGATTGGGATGATCAACAACCTTCTAGTTTATTATGGATTCAAAACGTTTGCTAACGACTATGTGAAGGCTAAATAATTTTTGTGATTTTGTAGCGCCAATTTTCTTTTTAAAATATTAAATGATTCATTCGCTTGGCACTTCTGCTATATATTTAGAGATTCTTGATAAAATCCAAAGAAGAAACTGCAATTTTATTGATCCTGACGTGGCACCTCGGCGTCAGTCATTTTCCCACTGCCTTTTCTATAAATACTTTCATGGTAATTGTTCTGGTGAACTTTACTCCATGTTACCTCGGCTTTATAAATTTAAATGCAGTACTAGATTGGCGGCAAGGTCTCATCATTTTACAGTTGAAATAGTTTCTTCAATGGCACTTCTCCCTTGTGGAACTCTATTGCAGCTTCTTGCTTCCCTGTCAAGTTTAATCTTTAAAAAAAAATTAATGCAATGTCAATCGTTATCTACTGTCTTCTTAATTATCTTTCTTTTATTGTGAAGTTGTTTTTTCTGTTACCGGAACACAAACTAAGAGGAACGGAACGAACAACAATACCGAAGACAAAAAAAAAAGTAAATAAGAGACAAGTCCATGGAAGAGGCGACGAAGTATTCTACATAGGATCGGCGTAGACGAGGGTCAAACGTAACCGGGACACAGAAAAAGACGACAAACAAAATCTCAATCATGACGTCCGCACAATAGCCATTATTGGCGACTTTCAGACCGATGAAACAAAACCCTGTCTGTTTATATTGAGCTCAGAAACATCGGTAATTTCGCTATGCACGACACAAATCATTTGCGTCAATAAATTCTAGGCACCGTTTAGACCATATTTTTTGCAAGCGGACGTTCTCGGGTTCGCGCCGGCCATCCTCTCATGCATACGGAGCACAGCAAGCGTTGTCTTTTTGATCGACAGGGACGGGAAGACCCATAGAAGGTAGCCGGCCATTCATATCCTGCCTTTTACTTCCGCCACATATTGTCTTCGTTTCTTAATAGTATATTTTCTCGTGTTTTCTACCACTCAGTAATCCTTTGCGTCTTAGTGGTTTGATTTTCATGCTCGACGTGAAATGATTTACAAGAAAAGAAGAAAACGACATTATTGAACGGGTTCGACGTCATTGTATAATATACGGAATCCTCATCTGACAAGGCTATTTAAGAACACATTTTTCAAGATATTATTTTAGTTGGCTAGCGTCTTAGTGTTAAACAAAACTACCGCTAGCACAACATATCCCTAGGCGAATGAAATGAGAGAAAGGGAGAATTACAAATATGGAAAAATCTTTTAGCATAATTTTGATCCTATAGAAATGAAGAGCAGACTACTGAGAGAAATGAGGGTTTATGTCACAGTTCTTAGTAACAATATGAAACAATAAGAATAAAGCGTTATGACGCCAATGTCACCGTTTTAAAAAACGAAACCTGATAACCGTTTCTCATTCCCCAAATCTAATACTAAAATCAACTGCACACTTTCATTATTCCGGTTCAGTCCTTCTGTTATTGATGACACACTTAATTTGTGATTCTGTACACTAATGTTCGGTCTTTGTCCACATTTTTTCTGTCCTTTCTGCTTTTAACTGCCCATTTTTTGCGTCATTGTGCTCAATTCTTCACCATTGCTTAAGTTGTCTGTGCTATTTACGCGATCAATTTTTTTCCTAGCAGGTCGGCATAAGCAACTTTAGTAAGGCTAGCAATTCAGTAGGACTTTTGACATTCTTCACAAAAAGATAATGTTGACACCTTTAACTCGTTTCCCGCCAACAATATTGTTGGCATGAACATGTATAACTCCCTCTACTGCTCTACCCGTAATCTGGTTTGCGTCTGAAGAATGTGGAAGTTGTCCTGACGTACTCGAGTTCACGCTGCAGTTAATCCGAGAATATATAAGTTGGTTTCACGACGACAACATTATCAAGAGGTTTTGCATTGCACGTATTGGATTCAATTTCAATTCCAAAACATGAATGTGGACATGAGTGTTCTTTTAAACATTCCTGTCCGCATTCAATTTTTAGAGAAATGTTAATTGATAATACAAGTATACTCCACCATGAAAATAAAAACGAAAACCTTCAACTTCTCGAAGTGCTGCATATAAAAAAAAAAATGAAACCAACACTAAATAAAATTAATTATGAGTATAGCAAAAATTTGCCTATAAAAGCAATGTTTTCTTTTGTTTCTTTTTAAGCTTTTAACCCCAGGCAAGGCTGAAAGCCACTAGCACGCAAGGGGTTACAGAGAATTTGGAGCAAGAGCAGATAGGAGTGATAGAGGAAAGGATGTGGAGAAGGATAGTATATAGATCAATGCAACTGGAGATGTCGATTGACGTTACATTTGAATAGTTGGAGATTATAGTTGTGAGGGAAACAGGAATAGGGAAGGGAGTTCCACAGGTGTGAGGTGCGAGATATGAAGCTAATGGAGTAAAAGAGACGTCTACACTTAACAGTTTCAACAGTGAAAGGGTGGGAACGGGATGCCAGCTTCGTATGACGCTTGAATTCATGGAGCCTGGGAACCAGCGCAAGCAGCTCATCGGAGCAATTACCATGGAAGTATTTGTAAAAAAGAGAAAGAAAGACGACGGCGCGTCTTTGAGAGAGAGACTGCAGACGAGCAGCCAGATCAGGGCCAATTACATTGCTTACCCGTCTCTGGATCTTATCAAGAACCCCGAGTCAAACAGAAGGAGCTCCAGACCATATATGGCAGCAATACTCCATACAAGGGCGGATGGTTGATTTGTAAATTTGGAGCATCGATTCCGGAGAGAAAAATTTCCTGGCCCGGCACAGGGATCCAACTCTCCTTGCGGTGGATGAAGCAATTGACTCAATGTATTTGTTCCATCTCAGGTCAGCAGACAGCGTGAGACCGAGCAGCCGCAGAGAGGAGCTCTCGAGAAGTTGAGCTTCAGACATTCTAATGGGATGCAGGGAAGGATCTTTGTGATGATTAATAGAGAGCAGTTTTGTTTTGGAGGTTAAAGTTAACCAGCCAATTCCTGCCCCAGTTCACAACCGATTGAAGATCCTTTTCGAGACGAACGGCCAGGTTAATTTTGTCAGCGACACTAGATTTGTTTCTGAGGCAGGAGTAAATTGTGGTGTCATCCGCGTATATGCCAACTTGGGAACCAATGGCGCCAGGAAGATCATTTATGAATATAAGGAACAGGGTAGGGCCTAGGATGGAGCCTTGCGGAATACATGCGTTCGTGGGATAGGAGCTGGAGGAGAATCCGTTGAGAACGACCTTCAATTCACGGTTTGACAGGAATTATTGTATTAGGTCAAACAATCGACCTGTAATACCATAGCCCTGGAGCTTGCGAAGAAGGCCGGCATGCCAAACCCTACCAAACGTCTTGGATATGTCAAGGACCACGGCGCGATTTTCTCCGTTTTGGGATACTTAAATTGCAGTTTTAATAATAAATTCAAATATTGTATACGTTTCATAAAAATGGCTGAAAAGGTAATTCGATTATTCTTTTAGATTTTTATCATAAGGAATTCAATAAATTTTAGTGTTTTTTTTACAGTTGGAGGTATGTACTACGTATATGCTGTCGACAAGTATGTTACATATGAAAATAGTTACATTTCCACGCTGGTTTAAATGTGCAACTATGGAGTAATGGTCCGAGAGATGATGCGTTAGCCATCTTAATGAGCGAGTGTTGGGGCATCTAACATAATTCATTAGACATTTGGTTTCGACGGATAAGATACGCATAGGGAAATGCAAAATATGCATAAATCAACCCATAACTTTGGTGACAAGAGGTTGAGTCATATCTTTCCCAAGATCATCTGCACGAAAATGATGAATATACCGAACCAAACTTGAATTGGAATTCGGTTATCTGATTAAGAATTCCGACCCATTAACCCCATTTTTGCCCTTGGATATCAACTATTATTTCCTATTTGCTTACGCCAAGAAAATATGAATAGTGTGACCAGTATAATGATATTTCTGAAATTTACCTATTCCCATTGGGAAAACTGGCGAATGTGAACGTGTAGGAACAAAACGACAAGTCATTCACAAGTAGACTTTACAACGGTTTCAATAAGCTCCATAGAGTTTCCGGCCTGGTGATTCCCCAGGAAGCCCCGAATCACCGCAATAAAGTTGTTCCATGCTGCTTTCTCCGTCCTAGTGAGTTTCGAACATCCGATCTTACTGTAGCTGGTATTCCTAAGCGGTCACCGATCTAAGTACTCACCAGACTCGGCATTGCTTAACTTCGGTGATCTTACGAGAACCGATGTTCCAACGTGATGTGGTCGTAAGTCTGTTCTAGCAAAAAGTCTCAAGTCATTGTGACCGAATGCACGGAGTGTAATGTGCTTATCACGTCAGATTATCTGATCGCAGACACTGTAACTGAGGTCCGCTCAGCCTAGTTGCAGTATAAACCAAAACAAGCATGAATGTCCTTGAGCAGGCATCTACATAAGGATTGGTTAACCACCCCATTATATATATATATATATATATATATATATATATATATATATATATGAAGGGAAGTGACTATAATTGTTCCAACTAGAGAAAAGTTTATATATTAAAAAGAAGAGAAAAACGGCAAACGGTTTTGGTTGTAATGTGGATTAAAAAAAAAAAAAGATATTATACTTTATTTTGATACTCGGGTTTCCGGTCTCGCGAGCTTCATACGACAAAGAGTGGATATTTCCACATATTATTAAAAGGGATTCATTTTTCTTGTTTTTCGATGTTAAACATTTTCGATGTTAAACATTCTTTTTTTGTGTGTTAGTGACATAAATGTCTTCAATCGAAAAACATAAGGAAAATTAATTCCTTTTAATAATATGCGGAAATATCAACTCTTTGGCTGAGGAAGGTCGCGAGACCGGATACGCGTGTAGCAAAATTATGGAAAATAAAGCATAATATATTTAAAAAAAACAACACATTACAACCAATAAACGTTTGCGGTTTCTCTCTTCTTTTCAATATATATATATATATATATATATATATATATATATATATATATATATATAACTTCATTGAGAACTGTTTTGTTTGCACCATAAATTAAATTAAATAAATATTTATTTGCTTATCTGCGTATGCACGGTATCACACGCATATACAGTTGCTAATATCTCGTTATTTAGTTTATATTCATACTTATATCTATCTATATATCTATCTCTCTCTCTCTCTCTCTCTCTCTCTCTATACATATATATATATATATATATATATATATATATATATATATATATATATATATATATGCTAGCAGGCTTTGCGCGTTCGTTATCGCTTCTCACGATATATTTACTACTTGAAATCTTTGGAACAAAAATTTTAAATGAATATTTCATTCATTAAATTGGCTTGTTATATTTAAGGAAAGTTTTACAAATAGATGCCAACTTGTTGAAGGCCAAGTAAAATGCCAATTTCAAACATTTTTCTGCACTATAGTCGACGATATTTTTAAACAGAACTATTTTCGATATTAAAATCAAAACAAGCCCCGAATAAAAGAACAGTAATGAAGGACTGTTAATTAATGTAATAATTAAAAAAAAAATCAATATGCTAATTAGTTAAACCTGAAGAGTGATCTTGCATAGAAGTAGATAATAATTACTATAAAGTAGAACTGGAGCATTTTAATCTTAGAATTCATGGGAGATTTGGGCTCCAATTTCGCATTTATTCATGTAGATTCCATAATATAGGTTTTATTAATTTGCTGTTATGTTTCTCCGACTCTTTAAATGTGGAATGTATAGCTAGTTGATATTTTTCCATTTTTAACCGATTTTCTCTTATAAATTGTCCCCTGTTCTGTCACTAATGAAATAAAAATAATTGTATGGAAAATAAGGTTCTTCGTACATCAAATCGCCTTTAAATTAAGTGGCAACAGAAGAAATATCGTTGAGCTTTTAAAAGTTTAAACATTAATTCAATGCTTAAATGCAACCATCAATTTTGAGTTCTGTAGTATATTGATGCCTATCACATCTACTCATCCCTACCTATTGTGATGATTGTCAAACCAAGTGTTCTCCACTGCAGATAGCTTAAATTTTTAAGCTAGCTTAAAATTTTAAGCTAGCTTAAAAATTTAAGCTTAGCTGCAATTTTGGATACAAAAGGAAAATAAGAATTACCCCATGAACCATGAAAGCAACGATAATGATTATTATAATATATTAGTATATATTTTTAACCTTGCATAATCTGGTAACCCTGAATCTGAGCTCAACGAAAATCGTTTCCTGTGCCTAACATTTATAGGACTTTGAATGTGCTATGAATCATTGAGAGACACATATAAGAAGTATATATATATATATATATATATATATATATATATATATATATATATATATATATTTGAAGAAATATAGTCTTAAAGTGTGCTATATTTATGGGATAAAGTGCTCAATATCAGAGATAGAGCGTGTGTAAATATAAAAGTGAACATAGAAGTCAACACTTAGGCGACAGTCTGTTTCATGCTATATGCAATCGTCAGACTGTCGCCTCTAAGTGTTGACTTTTATGTTCACTTTTATACATACATATATATATATATATATATATATATATATATATATATATATATATATATATTAGGGGTAGCCAAACTTACTTAATGTAAGAGTCATGTACGATAAAGTTCAGATGTCTGAGAGCCTAAAGATATGAACAACATTTACACATACGTTTTTTGATACATACAGATGAAAGCACTCTCACTTACCTGGCGAACCGAAATCTTTAATCCTTTTATACATACCTCAGTTTTCTGACCTTCCTCTGTAACCTTTGCTGACCGGAAACTTCTTTATTCCATCTGCCACTCACCCTTCCTCCCCTCAGAACAGTGCATCACACAGAGCTAGCATTAAAATTAGGATTCACATATTTCTACTAAACATGAATATTAAACTTACGTATTATTCCAATAGCGTCTGAATTTAAACCCTGTCAATAATTATAAACCTTGACATTTTTCTTATATACCGTTTATATTAACTGTGATGAAAAAGGAGGCTCAGCCCACATGGGCCGCATATTTAATGTCAAAGAGCTGCATGTGGCTCGCGTCCCACGGTTCGGCCACCCGTGATATATATACATGGTGGTCCGAGCGTATTGTGAAATCCATATCAAAAAGTAATGAGAAAAATAGAGCAACAAGTAATGCAGTAATATAAGAGCAAATATACTGGATCCAGTTTATTGACTTTCATTGACGCTACACACACCGAGAAGCCTTTCTTCCAAACTGTAAGGATCTCATGCCAGAAAAAATTATATTATGTAGGGATGACAAGACTTCCGAACCACCCTCCATCTCTCTATCTCTCTCTTTCTCTCCATATATATATATATATATATATATATGAAAAATTAATTTCAGTTGAGCACTTTGGTTTGAGGTGTGAGTCTGTAAACAGTGACTATTTAAGCTAATATTGCATGACTCTTCGGCAGAATTGAGTCACTGTCAGTCACTGTGTGTGTATCTAAATCTAAAAATAAACACGCTAAAATTCACCTTCATCCCTGCCGTGAGCCGACGGCTTAGTGGAAGAAGTTCAATAGGGTTTCGATCCTAGCTAGAGGCAACCGGACGTCTAGCCACACTGATGAGCTGTGAAACAGCGAAACAGTCTGTCTGTGGATGACAAAAATATATATACATATATATATATATATATATATATATATATATATATA
>OZ038497.1:74201937-74239437 GCA_964036315.1 Acanthosepion esculentum | reverse complement strand
TATCTATCTATCTATCTATCTATCTATCTATCTATCTATCTATCTCTGCCTATCTCAGTCTATTCAGATCTATCTTGGCAATTTCTCTCTCTCAATGTATCTCCCCACCTCTCTTTATTTATGCGTATTTTCTATCTGTCAATATTTCCCTCTCTATAAATCTATCTATCTATCTATCTATCTATCTATCTATCTATCTATCTATCTATCTATCTATCTATTGCATAGCCCCCTCGGGGGATGTGTTGGGTGACGGTGAGTGCTCGATAATAGTTGCATTCTTCTCTCATTCGTCTTCACCCAGCCCGTGATTACTACTTGTTGTGATACAGAGATAAAAGAACCTTAACACAGGGAATTTTAACTTAGCTAGTTTATTAACGTCTACGTATACATCTGAATATCCAGTGGGGGTGCTCTCCCCAACTCGGGAAACGTTTCCAGACACTAAAGGAAAACATGTCTATATTGTTCGACGGTTAAGTCTCAACTCCTTTAAATCCATTTCTCTACCTATCATTTTCACGATAATGCAGTCAAACAAAATCGACTTCCTTGTCTTGTCTTCCATCTGACCCCAAATATCAACCTCAGGAAGTACAGCTAAAAATAATTATCTGCTAATCTATCTATCTATCTATCTATCTATCTATCTATCTATCTATCTTGTGTGTAACAGCAAATTTGTCCAAATCGTGTAACAACATAAGTATCCATCCTACAAAATGTTTAATATCTAAAAAATGCCTAAACGAATAGAGTTTCTTTTTCCATGTTATCAGATAAGCGGTTTAGCCATCTTGACATCATTTGTCGTAAGAATCACTGAAAAACCCATTGACTTATTTAGCGAAAAAAGAATAGGTTAAGACGGTTTTGAGTGAGCACATCTGTCTTCTCAATTGAGCAACGTTGATAGAAAAAAGATCATTCATGTCTTCAGTAATGGTAGCAACATTCATACTCTGGCGTCCATTCAGGAACCATCAAGAGAACGGTGAATAAGTTTAAAAAAGAGGGAATTGTCTAACATATTCAACGAAAACATGTTTAAAAGAAAGATTGCTGCCCAAATATGCATCAATATATATATATATATATATATATATATATATATATATATATATATATATATATATATATATATATGCTAGCCGAGACACCCGGTGTTGTCCGTATGCACATGGTTGCACTTGTACAACCGCACACGCCTGTATACCCGCACACCACTGTCCAGAAATATCTGTCTGCATCCTAGCTTGCATGCATCATACTTTGGTATACTAAGCTACCCCCTCTCCTAATCTTTTTCACAATATGTCCTTCGCAAGTGTTTGATTGTTCTTAATAAAGGAATTCCATCGATAAAACCTTCTTGTGAGGTCGGGGTTAAATTGTTTCAATGATTTACATATTCAGTAAATTTCCTATTGCCGTAATAACTTTCAAATAATATGGCATTGTTTACAAATCTAATAATCAAACAAAAACAGGGATGAAGTGTCAAATCATGATTCAACTACAAGTGCAAACGCATAAACACCCACCTCATTCTTCGCACGTTTACTGTAAATCTGGAGTTAATAAGAGGTGATTCGGGAATTTTTCCCTATTAACGCTTCAATAATCCTTCTCAAACAATCTTTGCATTACAGGTTCTTCGAATTTAAGATGGAATCATATGTCCGATTTTGGACCTACTTTGTCGCAGATTTCGTCCACTTCACTGAAATAATCTAAACCAAACATTCATACAGGAAAATTTGTGTGTCATATGTAATTAACATGGTAAATTTGGAAAGCATCGAAATAAAGACCAGGGAGTTATGGCCGAAAAATGGGATTTTGAACAATTTTTCCTTATGCGAGGGTAAGCTAGCAGGACAAAAACCATATCTTATTTCTTACACGATGACAATTTTTTTCGACATGTTTGAAGAAAATCGGATAAAAATGAGGAAGTTCTTCAAGTTTTTATTTTAAGTAGTACGAAAAACACGATTTTTTTCACATTTTTTTGCAATTGTTTGTGTGAAGCCAAAACTATCAAGCACACTACATAAACCTCGCTACATGAGCTATATTTTGGATTAAGTGCAAAGAACATCAGGTCATCCAGTAGAAATTTAGTTAGCGTGTAACTGTGCCTTGGTTTTTGCAAAAAGTCATACCCACTTTCAGTTTTATCGATTTTTCTAACAAACCCCGGGAGCCCTGGAGATTGAAAAGTTGGCCATGACATAGCTTGATAAATTTGCAAAATGTGTGTATATTTTCATCGAAATTAGTCGAGAAATTTGGACGTACATACATAGAATATACAGACAGACACACACACTGAGACGCACTCACAGAGACATCTTCCGTTTTGCATATATATATATATATATATATATACACACATTCTTTTTATAGATACAAATATTGAAGTAAATGTTTTATAATAAACAGAATTAAACAACATTTACCGGCCTGAATATCCGAGAAATGTTCATAGAAAATTTTCATCCTCCGACAGGAATCGAACCTGTATCCTATACGGAACCTTCATATAGCCTGACGTGCCTTAACCGTTTCGGCCACAGAGGAGCGTTCGGTTATATATATATGAACTAATCGGTAACTATAAAAAAATCAATTTTCATTTACTATGGTTACACTGAATAATATGTTATCGCATTTATCATGTATTAGTCATGCACTAATCCAATTTTAGTATAAAAAGTTTCAACGCACTAATGGAAGACACATGAATCTAATGTGGATTAGAGACTCTTGTATATATATATATATATATATATACATATATATATATATATGTGTGTGTGTGTGTGTGTGTGTGATGCAGTTCAATTTATATACAGCTTATAATTTTACAAAACAAAGATCATAAAATTTTGTTAGTGAAGGAATTTCGCCATTTCATATCATTAACTTTACTAATTTACTTTTTGTATCATTCATTTATTGTAATATATATATATATATTAATTTGGGTCATTTCTGCTTTTGGGAACCAGTTATAATGACGAATAAGTGACCATCAGGAAAACCATTAAAAATTTAACATGGTTCGTTATTTAACTTCGTCACAGATTATGCCACATCCCAAAAAAATATGATGAAGCTAAATAACTACCGGAATATTTTAAATTTATGAGGATTTCCTATCTATCTATCTATCTATCTATCTATCTGTTTTCTAACTATCATTTATGTATTTATTGAATAGTATTTCCAATTGATTTGCACTTATCTACTGGAAACTTCTTTTTCCTAAATTTAACTTACTCTATTAAAAGACAACCCACTGAGAAATTAACTTTTAATGTTCTTAAACTTGTGTCTAGATCTCAAATCTTTCATCGTAGATATCTAAGAAAACTACTTTTGTTTCGTAAAGTCACAATTTTCGGACAGTTTTAATTCGAATAATGGTCAATGTGACTTGTTGTCTTCAAAGTTTCTATATACAAAATTTAGCTTTGTTTGATACACGACGAAAATCGCAAGCAACTCAGTGAGTTACGAATTCTCCATGAATTATTTATTATATAAGCCAACTAACTATTAATTTATACCAAGCTATCAAGTTACTGACTCTCACTTGCCTTGATTTCAGGCTACATCTTAGGAGGATCGATCTTATAAGATTAGCAACAGTCTACAAATTTGCCAAATAATCTACAGTATATAAATGAGTTATTGACAAACCATCTCTTATCCTGGTGCATGAGAGAATAGCAGGGACACTTAGGTTTAGGCACACAACTCTCACTTGCGAGGTAACCATCGCTGAATATCCCACAATATCCATAAAAGAATCGTCAAAAATAAGCACAGTGAAAGTCCTTTCCTGAGGACTAAACTCATTTCTGGCACAGAAATCTGAAGCTTCATGTGAAATGAGAAGGATACCTTCTTTTTTTTTTAACTAACCTAAGTATCAAGCGACCGGAAAATATCTTTAGAATAAATTGTGTGAAGATTTGCCAGGAAATATCTAATCTCCTGTACGTCATTAAATTTTGACTAATTTCCTTACACATATAGAAAAAAAAGCAGAATTACCGGTTGATTTTTGGGGATTGATTTATTTTTTATGGTTTATCAACCCTTTGTGGGTTATTTAAAGACGAAAAATATTTTGAATTATACTTTTGCGAGTGGATAGTGCATTTATTTTTTTTTGAGAATAAGAATCATTTCATATACATGTCTTACTATTGAATCCATGACTGAGGGGAGGAGATGTGTTCTTACCTTTCCCAAGAGTATTTGCACGCAAGTGAAATAGAAAGATACCAACTGGAATTCGATATCCGCTCTCCGTTTTCTCACCCCAAGTCGTCAGACAGATAAATATGAAAAAAATGAGATAGATAGATAGATAGGCAGACAGGCAAGTTGAATTATTGTTTTGTTTTTACGGCTTATCAACCCTTTGTAGGTTATTTAAAGATTAATAAGATTTTGGATTGTAAGAATAATTAGTGTTTTTTGTGAATGAATATTTCATTAACATTTTTTTGAGAATGACAATGATCTTTTTCTGATATATGTTCCACTATTTAACCCATAGCTGAGGAGAGGCGATGAATTCGTACCTTTCCCAAGAGTATCTGCGTGTAAGTGAATGTAACAAACCCAACTGGAATTCGAACACGGTTCTCAGATTTCTTATTCGTTGCTTAATCGACGGAGAATGGTGACAATGCTGTAGACAGTTTTAAGTGGCGACTCTTAAAGAAACTGCTCCTAATATTCAGGAAGATAAAAATAGAATTTTAGGAACCGAAACTTTTGATGGAAGACTTGGCGAATTTAAACCTCTCAGGGCATATTAAAAGCAAGAGAAGAATATAATACTAGCAAGGATTTACGAGTCTAGCACATTACGTTTCTTTGGATGACATGCGTTTAAAACAAGTTTCGTACACGGTTATAAGATTAAGATTGATTTTGATTTTTTTACCGCTTAACAATCGCTTGTAGGTTAATTCAAGCCGAAACATAATTTGGATTGTGAGAATAATTCTTTTATTTTTTGCAAGAGAATATTGTATTTAACATTTTTGCAGAATAAACATGATTTTTCAGTTTTGCTATTTAACCCCTAGCTGGGTGAAGAGAGGAATTCATACATTTCCCAATGGTATTTGCGCGTAGCTGAATGTAACGAACTCGACTTGGATTCGAACTCGGCGTTCCGATTTCACAATGTCATAAAAGACGAAGATCGGTAATCACACTTTGAATTAAGAAATGTGTTGAAAGTTGAGTGTATTTTGAAAATGAAAAAAAGAAGCTGATTTTGAAAATGGCGAATAAAAGATGAAGGATGAAAGAAAAAACAAGCAAAGTAAGACTTGAATTTATTCATATCTTACAAAAACATGTATATGAATAAAGAAAATAGAACATCAAGCAAATGTATGCAAAAAACTCAAAAACAGAAGGAAAACTAAGGGGAGATAATCAAGTAATGCAAGGAAGTGAAATAAAGAAGAAAAAAATCCATCGAAAGACATGTATAAAAATAAAAGCAACAAGCCAAATAACGTTCTTATTCTCTTCTCATCGTCTTTTACCCACCCATCTCTACATATCAAATGAGATAGCAATCTTTTCTGACGTCAGAGTCGCAAAAGCGATTACAGAGAGACCAACAACAGCTTTATAGGCCGCGCCATCACGGCATGCTTTCTTTCTTCGAGGTTTGCCCAAATGGAAATGGCTTAGTGTACGGTGGAGCCGACCAAATGCATCTTACTGCCTACGAAGATCAGTGTCGAGTATTTAAGTTGGCACATAATATATATATATATATATATATATATATATATATATATATATATATATATATATATATATATATATATATGCGTGTTTGTGTATGTGTGTGTGGTTATGTGTGTGTGTGTTAGTAGGATATAGGATACGAACAAATTTTTTGATATCTCAGACAAAGTGGAATACTATTTTATTAACTACGCATTTCGCCTTCATTAGATAGGCGTCTTCCGGTCAGAATGAAATAAATCTGCGTGTTAGGTGTTTCTTTATCGAAATAAATAATTAAAAAAAAAACTCTGTCTTTTTGTTCTTTTGTAATAAAATCGCCCATTTCTGCTGGACTTGTAATTTGTCCACTCCGAACAGATACTCGTTGCACCCCCCACCAGCAGCTCGCATACGGCATTGTGCCACTATCGCTCTTGAAATGATTGGTGATATTATATATGAACCCAATCGTAGGTCTATCGTTGGGGACCCTGAGATCAGCGAACTTTCAATGTATTTTCTTCTCAAGGAATCTTTTTCTCTTTTGATCAGACTGGAATTTATTAAGTCGAAATTGTGGCCAGATTTATTTTAGTGAACGACCAGCGGGTTGAAAATGTTGTTATGTAGTATATCTCAGAGATGTTTGTCATTTCTTTCTTTTTTGTTTGTTTTCGTTTTGAGATTCCTAGAGGTTTCACCGATATTATCATTGGGCATTTTGTACAGTTTATTTCATTTCATTCTAACCAGAAGAACGAAGGCGATGATTAGGCATATATATATATATATATATATATATATATATATATATATATATATATATATATATTATAATTATTTTAAAAAAATATGAAAGACTACATTAGAGTTCTCATGTTTTAAAAACGTGAGCTGAATCCCTCAATATAATTATTAAAATTAAATTGAATTAAGGTATCAAGCCCTGTATTTTCGCTTGAGGTTGAAACAGGGCTTGATACCTTAATTCAATTTAATTTTAATAAGTATATTGAGGGTTTCGGCTTTCGTTTTTGAAACATGAGAACTCTGATGTAGCGAAGGGATCATATTTTTAATAAAATAATTATAATTTAAGCTCTACTTCTCCATGGAGCACTGTCTTTTTTTTTTTAAATTAAAAACAAAAATACTAAAGAACTCCGGATTATTTACCTAACGTGTTCTTTGCTAGTATTTACGTCATGTTGACTTCCAAATTTCGTGGCCACATAAATATGTGACTACTCTTCGGAACAGAGTGTGACTATTCTGCTGCTATTTCTCTTTTCTTTTTGTATTTATATATTGTGCTATGAGTATGTTATTTTTCCTTTTGCGCTTAATGAGTGTTATGTAACTTCTTTTCTTCTTCCCTTTCTTTTATCTTTTATTCTTTCCTCACTTTTTCCGTTGATCTCTGGTTTACTGCTAATATTTCGTACTGCTTTTTTTCTTAGTTTATTGTTTTGAACGTTTAGTTTAAGTCACGGTTGAATTTGTGTGTGTGTATTTGTGCGGGCGTGTGTTTATGCGTCTGCCTATGTATTCACATTTATCCATGTACATATACGCACATATATATATATATATACACAGGCATACAAAAGCGTATGCTTGTGTTTTCGTTTGTGCGCGTCTTAATGTGTATTTGTATTTGTGTGTGTGCGAATGTACGTTCGCGCCTCTATACATGTAGTTCTGGGTTTAGCGGTATCTGTTTTTTTAGTAGGTTGTGTTATTTATCTTTACTTAGTGTTTGCTTGGTGTATGTTGTGTATTTTTTTTCTCGTTTTTTTAATTTTCTATTTTCGCTTTTTTCCTATATAGCGCTTTGTAATTGAGTTCTTCGGGCCGCTGGCGTATTTCGTATAGAATAAACGTTAAAATTCCCCTTCTTTCCTGCGACGATGGACTCAGGATAAGATATCTGACTGATGTCAAATCGATCGGGTTCCAATCCCGGCTTGAAGCAATCGGACGTCTATCCAACTGAAGAGCTGCGAAACAGTCTGTCTGTGGATGACTCTCTATATTAGATATATGCATCTAGTGCAATGGATAGACCCTCGAATCAAGTTCGAATTCCAGTCGAGTTCGTTACTTCCACTTACGCAGAAGTTACCTTAGGTAAAGTATGAATCCACTTCTTTTTCTCCCTCTATGGATTAAATAATAGAACAAACTAGGCTGTCCCCCATTGATTTGCAGCTAGGCTAAGAGAAAAACAACTCTGAATTTAGAACCGTATATCAATTGGCGCAGTACATGATATGCATTCTGGAATGAACAATGGGCATGATTCAGAGTACAGTCGGCCTCCTCCTCAATATATATATATATATATATAAATATATATTTTTTTTTAAGCTTATCACCCCAAGCAAGGCTGGAGGCCACTAGCACGCAAGGGGTTACAGAAGGCTTGGAGGAAGAGCAGATAGGAGTGGTAAAGGAGAGGATGTGGAGAAAGATAGTGGATCGATCAAGGCAAGGGGGTTACAGAAGATTTGGAGCGAGAGCAGATAGGATTGAAAGGTGAAAGGATGTGGAGAAGGGAAGTGGATAGATCAAGGCAACTGGAGATGTCGATTGACGTTACACATAAATAGTTGGAGCTTGTATTTGTCAGGGAAACAGGAATAAGGAAGGGAGTTCCACAGGCGAGATGTGCGAGACATGAAGCTATTTTAGTAGAAGAGACGTCTACATCTAACAGTTTCAACGGTGAAGGGGTGGGAACGGGATGCCAGCCTCGTGGGACGTTTAAATTCATGAGGCCTAGGGACAAGCGAAAGCAGCTCCTCGGAGCAATTACCGTGAAAGTATTTGTAAAAAAGACAGAGCGAGGCAACGTCGCGTCTGTGAGAGAGCGACTGCAGACGAGATGACAGATCAGGGCCAATTACATTGCATATCCGTCTCTGGATCTTATCAAGAACCCTGAGGCAAACAGCAGGGGCTCCAGACCATATATGGCAGCAATACTCCATGTAAGGGCGAATGGTCGATTTATAGATTTGGAGGATCGATTCCGGGGAGAAAAATTTCCTGGCTCGGCACAGGGAGCCAACTTTTCTTGCGGTGGATGATGCAATTGACTCGATGTATTTGTTCCATCTCAGCGACCAGCGTGAGACCGAGCAGCCGCAGAGAGGAGCTCTCGAGAAGTTGGTCTTCAGAAATATATATATATATATATATATATATATATGGGTGGGGTGGGGGATGATAGAGTTAGTGAGTATAATAATATATATTTTATTCATGCAACACATATGCATCTTTTATTTTCCTTGTATATGTATGGGTTTTCTTTTCTGAACTTGGAAATAAAAAGTGTAAAAAGTTTGATGTTTCCGAGCGCTTACCGCTAAACTGTTAGTCATTTTCAAGAATTAGTAAATGATATGTACTTGTCGTTGTAGACGATATAAAAGTTGGCGAAAGCAGTCATATTTTTCATTATAAGTGTATTACTAGATATAATCCTTTCAAATAGCTAACAATTTTGCCGAAAGCGCTCGCAAGTAATAAAATCTTTGACAATTTTTTCCATTCATTTATATTCAAACAAGAAAAACATTTGTACGCATAAAAGAAAACCTAATAAAAAAAATCTGAATAAAGTTACCTTAAATCTATTTAATACGGTTTGCTTCGAAATGCACAATAATATATATATATATATATATATATATATATATATATATATATATAGGGTGCGATGGATAAATTGTCACCATTTTATATTTTTAATTCCGCGCATATTTTGTCGGCTGCATTGTACAGTCGGGTCAGTTGGGCACAGTCTATGAGAATAAAAGTACCATGACGCAATTTATTCTGCAAGAAATTTTTGAAACGGCATGCAGTACCGCTTGGCATTCGCACCGAAAGCTCGGATAGGATTATTTCCGAGTGTTTGGGTGTCAATCAGAGGAAAGTGCAAAGGATTCTGAAAAAGTGGGATAAGTCAAATGGTGATTACGATGTTAGTGATGGCGACGTTATACTTCCATTCATCTTTCCACATGGCTTCAGACTGAACACCGAAGCTTACATCAAGTGCCTTGAGGAGGTAGTGTTGCCCTGGGTCAAGAGGGTGACTGCTGCAAGACGCTCTGCCTAGAATGAGGACTCTGCACCATGATACACAAGAAGTAGAACACAGTCATGGCTGTGAAATAATTTCTACGACCACATCACCGCTTATAGCTGGTCACCTAACTCCCTAGACTGTAACCAGCTTGATTGCTATGTGTGGGGCGTAGTTGAGCGAGAGACCAACAAAACTCAAAAGATGCACTGAAGGCAAGGATTATTTCAGCATTCACCAACTTAAACAAGGCGACCGACCATAAGAGTCAGAGGAGATTCCGAAGTCGTCTGGATGCCGTGGCTGAAGACAAAGTCGATTTTATTGAATAAATTCCCTCTTTCCTATTTCAATAGACGTTCTAATGTTCGAATGTTTGCTTTAATTTCATGGCGAAAATAAAGACAAAAATTGTCCAACATTTGGATATATTTTTTATTAAGTTGGTCGTAAGCTTTCGGCTCACATGAGCCATCCTCAGAGTTGTTATATAGATATGAAACAAAGCTATTTCAACTCTACACACGGACAGTAAATGCAATGATCACACATTAAGGATGCTCACATTTCGAGCATCTCCATGGGACTTTGCCTGTTTACACATATTGAAGTAAATCCTCTCTAATTAGGTATTATCAGACAGCAAAGGCAATGTAACTGGTTTTCGAGTTATTTAAAACAGCTTCGGAATCTCCGGAGATTCATCGAACTTAATAATAATAATAATAATAATAATAATAATAATAATAATAATAATAATAATAATAATAATGTTAATTGCGAAACATTTCCGAGCACGCCTGTTTGCTATGACAGCTAACCAATCCCTGTTGCAGACGCCTCTTGAGACACATTTGTGTTTGCTCAAAGCCCAGACTCTACGTGTGGTTTATACTGCAACTATATAGAACAGACCTTAGTTAAAATTTCTGGGAGAGAGGGCATAATTTGGAGAGATCAACACTTTGAACAAGTACACTCAAACCCTCGGCGACAATGAGTTGTGGCGTCGTGCTTGCACAACTACCGACGGCTTTCAAACAGTTCGGTCAACACATTTTCACTTACAAGGCTTGCGTCAACCCGTGCCCTGGTTTTCAGGCACTTTCAAACGGTATCACACACAGGGATCCCCTTCCAAGGCCACCTTCCCGACAAGTCGATCACAGTAAGATTCGAACCCGCGCCTCATTGTCGGAAAGCGTATGTTCTACATCCATAACATAGTTTGTCACAAATGCAATAATATGTGTATGTGTGTGTGTGCGTGTGTGTGTGGTACATAAATATACAGGCTTACAGACATATCAAGTTGAAACACCGGTTCCCGCACGCTCACTGAATTTAAGCAATGTTGAGCCTGGTCAGTAACTAGATGAGTGACCGCTAGAGAATATCAAGTGCTGTAAGCTGGGCTGTGCGGGTTTTTATTCTATTTGGGTGCATTATGACCACTTACGTGCAAATACCCGTGGGGAATGTATGAATTCACTTCACCTCCACCCACCTATGCGTTAATTAGTAAAGCTTGTATCCCTAAATCATTATTACCTTCCAAAAAATACTTACCATCCAAAAAATATATTCTGGCTTAAAATAAAGGATTAGCCGTAGAAAATGAATCACTTAAAACATAAATCTACATAGATTAACATTGGCTAATTGTAAAAAATCGCCTAGACATTTCAACCTTCGAAAGAACTTCTTCAGAAAGATATTACATTATTTCGTTCCTTCGAAGTACACAATCAAAACTGTAAAATAGGAACAATTTGCATGTTCTTATTCAATTAACCCGTTACATACGTGTAAATTGTGATTCTATTCCTAAATATTAATGACGAGACAGATAGATAGATAGATAGATAGATAGATAGATAGATAGATAGGAAGTGCATGAGATATAGGAACCTTGTGTGATCGATCAGTAAATAAATATATAGACACATAGATTGGTGGAGTGATGTGTATTCTAATATGTTTATGAGGAACTGACTTGACGCTCTGTTGGAAATTACGCACTATTTAGCATTCATTAATCACTTTAAGTGCGTCTTTCCGCGCAGTTTTAATAATGTCCAATGACGTCAAACGAAAGCCCCTAAAGGCTTTATCTATCGAGGGGAACAAACAATCAAAAAAGAAAATGAAAATATGCAAACAATTTCATTCTAGTTCTAAAATAAAAATAGGTACAATAATAGATAGCGGGAAAATTCATAAACAAAATCAAAGCAGGAATCTGAAGATGGTAAAATTGATTGACAAAAAAAAAGAAGAAAAATACGGAAAATAGCCGAGAAAATGATTTCATCCGGTTTCATTCGTTAAAAAACAATTGATGTTTGAAATACATTTTTTATTTTTTTTATTTCTTCTGATGAGAAGGGTTAAAAATATGTAGCAAATACCTTTGTTCAGATAAAACTTCTGTACGTACAATTTCAATTCGGTAATTGATGTCATCCAACCACGAATGTTCTTGCATAATTCACACACAGTAATATTTGATTAAAACATTTTATTTATATATATATATATATATATATATATATATATATATATATATATATATATATATATATATATATATATACCTTCGTTTCTATTAAGTAATTCTAGAGATGCAAGATTTATATTCCAATTTCATCTGAATATAACTACTATTTGACCAAAGCATTTTATCTATATAAACTGTTTTTGTTTCCACTAAGCTATTCCACAGATCCAAACAATATTTTCTGACTTTATATGATTCCGGCTACTATCTGACCAAAAGTAAAAAAAACATATACATATATATATATATATATATATGTATATATATATATATATATGTATATATATATATATATATATATATATATATATATATATATGTATATATATACATATATATATATATACATATATATATACATACATATGTATATATATATATATATATATATATATATATATTTATATATATATATATATATATATATATATATATATATATATATATATATATACCAGATGTCGCACATTCAGTGTTGGTGTTAATAAAATAGTCCCATTTAATTAAAAATTTTATATATATAACCGAATGGGTATATATATATATATATATATATATATATATATATATATATATATATATATATATATATACGGTTATATATATAAATTTATATATATATATATATATATATATATATATATATATACACTATAGAATATTTATATATATATGTATATATATATTCGGTTATATATATAAATTTATATATATATATATATATATATATATATATATATATATATATATATATATATATAAAAACTATAGAATATTTATATGTATTTTTATACGATCGTCCGCTTGTACCGCTACCTATATTTGCTCACTCAGTTATATATATATATATATATATATATATATATATATATATATATATATATATATCATTCACAGACAGTACTGTTTCGCTGTATCACAGCTCCTCAGTGCGACTAGACATCCGAATGCCTCAAAACAAGGTTTTTAACACAACTGATTTGGTGTCAGCCAAAGCTATCTTCACTGGATAGAGTTACACAACTAAATCAAGCGTATTGTTTTTACAAATGTAAACAAATGCCAATCAGCCAAAGTGCTCCATTCATTTTACTGAAGAGCTTTACATTAGTGCAGGTGGCTGTTGTTTATAGAATTAGCTTATCACTCAACAGTGCTCAATTTAAAATGTATTTTCAAGAGCTAAATTATGTCATTCACACACAGTACTGTTTCGCTGTATCACAGCTCCTCAGTGCGACTAGACTTCCAAATGCCTCAAGCCAGGATTGAAACACAACTAATTTAGTGTCAGCCAGAGCTATCTTCACTCGGTAGAGTTACACAACTAAATCAGGCGTATTGTTTTTACAAATGTAAACTAATGCCAATCAGGCAAAGCGCTCCATTCATTTCAGTGATTGTGTTAATAAAATAGTCCGGTTATTTTAAAATTATATATATATATATATATATATATATATATATATATAAACCCCGGCTCCAGGATAATACATGGATTGTGGCGACATTGAAATAAACAGATAATTTTCTTAAAATTTAAATAATGTATCGCCCAGTCTCTACTCGGCACCTGAAGATTGGCTTATCGATTACTTTCAAGGCATTTCATACAAAGTTTGGTTGGTGTTCTGATGGTATTAGGACCGTTACCATGCGTTTTGTGCTTAGCTGCTGTTATTGGATCACCGTCAGAAGCGTCCAGTCCCCTTTGAACTTTGGTAATAAAAGATTTGGCAACTTTCAGGAAGCGAGCTGTCCTTGTACCAATAGGCTGCAAATTTAAGGCAAGGAATGATTGCGTGCATGCCTTTTCATTTCTTCAACCAAGTTGACCCTTCAAATTATTTATCTGACAATAGAAGATAACAGAAGGCAATTAGAACCTTTGAAATACGTGTTCTAAAAATGTGACGCTCACTTTCTATACCCCCGCCTATCTCTCTGTGTATATAAATAGGTAGAAATATGAAATTGCTAGAAAATTCTGTACAAAAACTTGTATAGAGAAAATAAGATTTGGAAAAAGAAACCTAATATTTATATATATTTATTTATGTTTAATATTTATAATTTTGTATTTTTACAGAGAAATATTAAAATTTAAATTATGTTACCTGCAAGATTTTCATAAAAAAATCGTTTTACATTTTTTACTCGATATTTTTTACTATTTTACTTTAACTGGTTTTACTTTTTTTTTCCTTAGCCAACATATGCGTTGGACGAAATCTGCCAAATGCTCATATCTTCCCATTCTATCAATGCGACTACAGAAGCACCGAACAGAAGCGTGTTAATAAAGAAATATTTTTTCAACAAGTTTAAACCAATACTCATTTCATTGCATAAACGAGAGGAACGTCGCTCGAAATAGATTCTATCAGATTTTCCTCACCATAAGCGACAAATGAATTAAGTTACGCCCCTTGATTTTTCATTTGTTAAGAACACAAGCGTCAACACGTGGAAATATAAACAGTTACAAAGTTTTTGAAAAGCTAAACGCGAAACCGGTTAAATTAATAATAGTATTTTTTTTCTGAAAACCCACTTGAAAGTAACACAATTTTAATTTTAATATTTCTCTGTAAAATATATTTATTATAAATATTACATATAAATAAATAGAAATATGAGGCGATATTTCCATATCTTATTCCGTCTGTCTGCATGTATGTCTCTCTCCCTCTCTCTCTCTCTCTCTCTCTCTCTATATATATATATATATATATATATGTATATATATATATGCGTGTGTCTATGTATGTCTCTCTCTCTCTTTATATATATATGTATATATCTATGTATGTCTCTCTCTCTCTATATATATATGTATAACTCTCTCCCTCTCTATATATGTATGTATGTATGTCTCTCTCTCTCTATATATATATGTATGTATGTTTCTCTCTCCCTCTCTATATATATGTCTCTATCTCTCTCCATATATATATATATATATATATATATATATATATATATATATATATGTATGTATGTATGTATGTCTCTCTTCATATCTCTCTCTCTCTCTCTCTCTCTCTCTCTATATATATATATATATATATATATGTATATGTATATGTATGTATGTATGTATAAACTGAGATAGATATCAGGTCATCTGATGAATAATGTACGAATTGAAAATATTTTCTATGACAGATTTTTCAATGACAAAAATGACAAGAAAATGAGTATGAACATATTTTATAGAATCATATTTTCAAATCCATCAGTAAAAAATGCCATATATACTAACGTGTTACATTTTGTATAATAACTCAATCATACACTGAAATGACGTAATCTGTGACGGACCTTACAGTATTAATAGACATACAGCGTTTGGAGAGATATTACTTGGAGAACGTGTGCCAAGGCACAGATATTCAATTAATTATTGCTTCCCGTCACTGGTGTTATTTGTAAGCTATTCCCGCCAACCATTAACTAATGGAGCGAGTTTGATTTTTCAGAGGAAGCCCTATTTTTGTGGATCACTGCCCGTTGAGATGTTTAAGGATTAGACAGCCGTATATATCTCATCGACACCAAAGATCCGTTAGTCCTGGCATAACTATAAACTACATCCGGCAGTAAGGCTTTTGATCTAGATATTGGAAGTTTTGAGGAGCGTGGAACCACTTCTTAATTGCTGTATTCACAGGTCTCACCTGTTAGTGTCCTGGCTATGGGTACATAGTGAACATCCAAAGAAAACAAAACACTATAAAAGTGGAAAATACATTATTAGAGTAAAAATACCAACAATACATTTTATATAGCAAAATGACCAACAATATTTTTAATCTGTAGGTAAGGCATACAATTGCGTTCAAAATATATTTAGTTGAAACCATAAAATTGTGTCCCTTCCCGTGTGAGTTCAAATTCCTCGTCGCCAATTTGTTGTCGATTCCAGGATGAATCCGATATCAATGAATAACAAACGCCAGGAATGGATAAGGAAAATAAATGTATTAACGTAATAATACAAACTGGTAATACGGGTTAGTAGATCCAGGAATGCGGGTTAGTAGCAATAATATATATACAGTCTTGGTATTCTGAATATCGCGGTATGACTCCTTACTGAGTCTACGGGATCGCTAACTGTGACTCTTTTGCTACCCTCCTCTATTACAGACAGTATTTACTAAAATATCTTTTAAATCCTCCATGATAAAAGTCTTACAAAAAACTCGCTTTTCCGTATTTTAGTCCTCGTAAATCTTTTGTCGCCAAGTTGTTGTGGACACTGGCAAAAAACGGCAAAGGAGACTTTTGTTTTTTTTGTTTTTTTTTTCTGTGTGAGTTCGAATTCCTCGACGCCAATTTGTTGTGGACAACGAGGGAGAATTTTGTTTCGATTTCCTTCCTGCGTGAGTTCGAATTCCGCGTCGCCAATTTGTTGTGGATTCCGGGATGAATCCGATATCAATGAATAACAAATGCCAGGAATGGATAAGGAACATAATTGTATTAATGTAATGATACAAACTGGCAATACGGGTTAGTAGATCCAGGAATGCGGGTTAGTAGCACTAATATATATACAGTCTTTTATTGAAGTATCGCGGTATGACTCCTTACTGAGTCTACGTGATCGCTAACTGTGACGCTTGCCGCCGTCTCTGTGTGTGACTTACTCTACTACAACTGAACTCTACTACTCTTCTGTCGTTCCGTCTCGACTCCTTGACTGTTCCGGTATTCACTGGTAGTAGTATATGTATACACTGGGTGAGTCCATTTGTGTGAAAAGGGGAGACCCCTTAACAATATGATATTATTTACAATAAACTAGCTGTATTATCTGCATAATTAAATTTTATCTAATAAAAGGCTCAAGAGCCCCTCATGGTAGAGGTTTATTGAATTAGGTGTATGATGTAAATGCGAGCGGAGGTAGAAGGAAATTAAGTTTACGAGGGTAAGGGCGGGTTGGTAGTGATTGATCCTTGACTTGAAAAGATTAACATTGTATCATTCAGGGAAGCATCTACGTGGGAGTTTATTCAAATAATGGACAATTTTCTACTTACACTCAGAGTACGAAGGAAATGTGTGTGATTAGACCTCGTGAATGTAGCATGGCACGTCCTCGCTATGAATTATTAAACTAGTGGAACTTAAGAATAAGGTCCATTCACAGAGAAGTGATAGGTTTGCTACTTTGCGAATCTGGGAAAGAGGTTGTAGAATTGAAAATATGTCAACCCCTACAAGAGCACGGAAACCGCTTTGAATTCTGTCAGAGTTGACAATTGAGAGGTTCTTCAGCCAAGAGATGGCTTTATTATTCAGTTTTTGCTTTAATCTGACACATGTAAAACGTTATATTTAAGGAGTACCAGTTATTTAGTAGATATCACTGTTTCTTTTTGTTCTTGTTATTAATTACACTACTTAATAAATGCTCTATTAAAGCTTTCGATCTCTAGGCGGGTAGACATTATTTTCTATATTTAAAAAGTTGTGATGTCTTCTATATGAAATTTATGGCAATAGCAAATAAAGTCAGATTAAGAAATCCACTCATTATATAAATGCGACTTACGAGATACCCCGATAATTTCTCCTACTGACAGACTCCAGTGAGATTGGGCCCAAAATAACTATTCTTAAACATTCCGACTGCTTGAATGCTTTTGTTCGCAAACTGAAACGCACAGTCGCCTGTGTATTGAAGTTTGTCTTCCGAATAACTCCAGCTTCTCTTTACTTCTCATATTCATTGTCGGTGCTAATTTCCTTTGCGTCACGAGTTCTTTCATGGTTTTCGCTTCAAACGCTTTACATTAGAGTTGCATGAATATGTAAAAAAAAAATGTATTGATCTGTCTTTAAATATTTTAGAAAACAGTTCGGTTGATCGATTTAAATTAATATATAAATAAAACTGTCTGACTCGCTGTGTAAAAGAAAGCAGGAAGAAAAAGGTTTTACTAATTAACAATAATGATGATAATAATGAACTGAAAATAATAATAATAATAATAATAATACAATTATCTTGAAATGGAAATCTCAAAAATTTGGCACATGCGGACATCAATAATTCCAGTTGTAGATGAATGCTAGGATTGTTTTGATAGACTCATCGAAAGGATTCACTGAATGGATTCCAAATAGCTCATGCCTTAAAGGAATACAAAACATTGTACGCACAAGTACAGCTTACACATTACAAAGAGATTCTATGTAAAATGTGCGTGGTTTTAAAGGTTTTTTGTTATATTTTTTACAAAAATATTCAGCGAAAAATGTCATGAAGCCTTTTCTGGCCTTAGGTCTGGTTGGAACCCGAAAGGAAATGTGTATACAACAGAAATCAAAGGGAATAATAATAATAATAATAATAATAATAATAATAATAATAATAATAATAATAATAATAAAACCCGGCATGATAGAGTGGGCCAATATCTGCACTGGAAAATTTGCAACTCCTATGGGAAGGAAACTGGAAGAAATTGGTACGAACACCACCCTGACCCGGTTACGGAGATAGGACCTGTTACAATTCTATGGGACTACACAATACACACTGACAGAACAATCAAAGCCAACCGCCCAGACATTGTTATTAAAGACCACAAACAAAATAAGTGCCTCCTTATTGATATGGCAGTCCCTGCAGAATGCAATGTGTCTTTGAAGATATTCGAAAAACTGTCAAAATACAAGGACCTTGAAATAGAAATCTCAAAAATGTGGCACATGGGAACATCAACAATTGCTGTTGTAGTTGGAGCCCTTGGACTGGTTGGAAAAGATTCCAGTAGGCTGATTGAAGGGATCCCTGGAAGTCCATGCCTCAAAGAGATACAAAAAAATGTTCTGACAAGTACAGCCCACACTTTACGAAGGGCTTTATCTATGTAATTATTTTTTATTTTATTATATTATTTTTTTTTTCAGTGGAAAGTGTCATAATACCATTTCTAACCTTAGGTCCCTGGACGGGACCCGGAAAGAAATGTGTAAACGCCAGATATCAAAGGAAATAAAAACAATAATAATAATAATGAAACTGAAACTGAGGCCAGCACTTGCTAACTAGAAATTACAAGGTACACACACATACTGAAAAATTGGATTTTTTGATAAATATCCAGAAACAATTGACCATCTTATCAGGTTTCACAGAGTTAGAACCCACTTAATGTAAAATGATAGAGTGGGCCAATATGAACAATGTGGAAAATATGCAATTTTTACGGGAATGAAACTGCAAGAAACTGGTATGAGCATCATCCAGACCCGGTTTCGGGGATAGGATCTATAACAATTTTATGGGACTTTACAATACACACAGACAGAGAACAATGAAATCTAATCGCCTAGACATCTTGATCAAAGATCAGAAAAACAGAATGTAATTTCTTACTGACACGACAGATCCTGCATATTGTAATGAATCTTTGAAGATCTTCAAAAACTTTCAAAATTCAAGAATCTTGAAGAGGAAATCTCAAAAATGTGACACATGGGAACTTCAGTAATTCCAGTTGTAGTTGGGGCCCCCGGGTTGATTTGAAAAGGTTCCGATAGACTCATTGAAGGGATTCCTTGTAGCCCATCACTTAAAGAAATAAAAAAAACCAATGTATTTACAAGTACAGCTCAAACATTACCAAGTGGTTTGTCTATGTAAAATGCATGTGATCTTACTTTTTTTTCTTTCAAAAATGATCAGTGGAAAATTTTATGAGGCCAGTTATGACCTTAGGTCTATGGTTAGGAGAAATTTTCTAATGTTACGATTTTAATTGATTAGAGGTATTGACATGTACGCTTTGATTTAGTGATAGGCTACGCAAGATGTATTTTGACTATTTCTAATGTCTATATTTATATGGGCATGAACTGCACTAATATTTATATGTATATCTATATCCATACATACACAAAGGAAAAGATTTGATTGATCAATCAATCAGATTGATTTGTTTTATATAGTTTATCAATCATTTTCAGGTTTTAAAAACTGGAAAAGATTTTGGTGTTTATGAGATTATTTTTTTACATAATGGTGGCTGTCTATATTTCTGAGATGAGGTATTATGTTCAATATTTACATTATTCGGACTATTGTCCTCATCTTTGTCGCCATATTTATTACAACGTTTCGGCCGGTCTTCTTCAGGTGGTTGGAATGTCGAACTGAACCATTTATTTCACTCACTGGGGTAGACTTTTCAAGCTACACGTGCCATGTTTAATGGATGTCAGTTATCAGGTTAAGGCAGTGGAGAACTTTCAGAGGGAAAAATTAACAGGAGATAACTGATAACTGACATCCATTAAGCATGGCACGTCTACCCGCAGTGAGCGAAATAAAAGTTTCAGTTCGGCATTCCAACCACCTGAAGAAGGCCGGTGGGTACAACGGCCGAAACGTTGTAATAAATATGGCGACAAAGATGAGGACAATAGTCCGAATAATGTAAATAATGTACATAATGGTGACTGATTGATCGTGTTCGAGTACACCTGTCTACTAGGGTGGACTAGGCAATCCCTAGTGCAGACGCCTGTTCAGGCACATTTGTGTTTGTTCAACTTCCACTCACTCAATTGAAAGCAAGAGGAGCATGGGGAACATCAATTAATCTGAGAAGCTTGTGTAAAAGAATGATACAGCAGGGAATGAGACGGATAGTTAAAAGAGAAATTTCACAATAGGCAGATGTTGCGGAGGGCCGCGATCTTCCATTCTCTGAATGAACACGATACAGAAAAAGAAAAAAAATAACAGAAAAGATTACAATTTTTTCCTAACAAATTCGCAACAGAAATTAACGAAGCCTAGCTTAGAACTAGCACAAGGCCGTAAATATGGAGCACCCAATAAACATCGAACTCACTACTCAGTAGTAATTGATTTAAGGAGATAGGCTTGTTAACTAATAAACCACGTCAAAGTATTCGAAAACAAAAACAATATTTTTAAGTCAAATTGTTTAATTCATTTTATCAACATCAGTTCACAGATTTATTGCTGGACAGTTATTTTTTTCTTTGTTCATAACAAATTAACAATACGTAGAGCAAATAAATGAATAAAAATATAAAAAACAAGTAAAAAATCAACCTGACAATTCCAGTCTTTTCAGACTGGCACCATTCTTGGAGCGGTTCCAAACCGTGAAAGCTTCATCATGTGCCGTTATTTACTTGCACATAAAATAAGTAGGAATTCGCGTTTCGCCATCTCATAAAATTACCAATCAACTAAATTGTTTATACATATCTTTCTATTAAGCCGCTACTAACTTACGTTCATAGAAAAGATTGGCGAGATATATGCAGATAATTTATAAAAAAAAGATGTGAAAAAAAGGAAAGTAAAAAACACAGGGGTATTTATTCGCACACGTAGCATTACTTTCTGTACGTTTTATTTAGAACACCCACCCACAAAAATTGATAGAAAATATACTGTTTCATACAAGGGAATAACAAGGTATATCTTTACTGAGTCGATGTATGATTCCTAAATTATATATTACCTCTGCTTATACTCATGTGTCACGTGATAATATCAGTAAAGAAACGATCGACCAAGAACCGACAGATCCGAAATAGACTGGTATGAGATTTCCACTCAATTACAAAGAATGCGCGTGTGTGTTAGCGTTTGAGTCTGCTTGTGAAAGCTTATACATTTACATGGGCGCGTTGCCGAGTGGTTAGAATGTTCGCTTTCTGACCGGTCTCGAATCTCATCATGGTCAGGGTTTGATTGAAGGTGACTTCCTGATGTCTTCGGTCTGGAGGCGTCGTGAAAAAAAGTGCAAAACCATACCACGGGTTGACCTAAGACTTGTGAAATTGGGTAAACGGAATCCTTGAATCATCGGAATTCGTCGATGGCTGGGATAGCACGAAGTCACAAGTCGTCGTGGCCGAGGGCTTGAGCGTTCTTGCCTTGTTCAAATTGTTGGTCATGCTAGATAACGCGTTCTTTCCCAGAAACTGTAACTAAGGTCTGCTCAGCATATTTCCAGAATAAACCACAGGTGGGCTCTGTGGCTGTTAAATAAACACAAATGCGCCCGGGCAAGGGTCTGCAATAGGGATTAGGTAGCCACCTTTGAATACGAGTAGCCACCATTACTATACGTCTATTTATAAAGAATTTGTAATATACAGAATTTACATTAGTCGGACTATTGTCCTCATCTTTGTCGCCATATTTGTCACAACGTTTCGCCCGTTGTACGCTCCGGCCTTCGTCAGGTGGTTGGAATTTCGAACCGAACCCTTTATTTCGATCACCGGGGTAGACTGTTCTAGTTCCACGAGCCATGTTTGATGGATGTCAGTTATCAGTTATCTCCTGGTAATTTTCCCTCTGAAAGTTCTCCATTGCCTGAACCGGGTATTGAACTCACACTCTTTGGGTCTGTCACTGGATCTAACCAACGCCTTTATCCACTGTACCATGTGTCCTTGAATGAATTTCTGAGTATTATAAACCTAATTTTTCAGCAACCGTTTTTTACCAGTACTCATATTGCAATTTTGCTGTTATCATTGCATGTTTTTACCAGATCTCATATTGCAACTTTTTTGTTATCATGTAAATTCTGTACATAATACCTCATCTCAGAAATATAGACAGACTCTGAATTTGTAATATTTCCGATATATTTTCTTTTTTATAATTCTTCGCTATGCCGCGTCGCTTCAGGACATTAGCGATTAGGGCTTCCCACAACATTCCATCCCTAGTGGCCCTTAACAGCATTTCTCCTCTTGTTAGGCTCACGCCATCCATTCATCCAAGCTTGTCAGGTATGTCGTACTGTGCCTTCCTCTTGATCTCTCTATGCACCGTAAGGATTAAGTTTTCCAAGCCCTCCTTCCTCAACATGTGTCCAAGGAACATTCAGCTGTCTTTTTCTGTTTCTAGGTAGAAGTGTTATTTCTGTTGCCATATATTCTTTAAGACTTCCTAGCATAGTCTCTCTCTATCCATGGAGTCTTCAGTATCCTCTTCTGTACAACCATATTTCTGCTACCTCTATTTCCTCCTCTTACCAAAACAGATAAAGAAAGCAGACTAATATTATTGGATAGTGCAAATCTTCAGTGTTAAATGACTTTCATTCACAACATCCCTATCATCGGCTACACATTCTAAACAGAGGTAGATTATTCATTTCGCCAACCTTAAAAGAAACTGTACCAGAGGAGCTTTATCACAGTTACAATTACGGGGTCATAGCCAGAAAGAAAACGTCCGCTTCGTTCATCTTTTATCGACTCAAAGAAAGCAAATTTGAAAGCGCATAATTCAGACTATATGATGAATATGATAGGACTCTCCAGCCCAAAGTTTGAACATGATTCACAGTGTTTTTAACTAATATGGAACCTGGCGTTATAGTTTCTAAATCAGATGATTTCTTCAGGATCCCAGAAAATCCTCCAAAGTCTCATCGTTCTGATTTACATATAAAATTCTGTTATTTCTGTTAGTCCGTCTATCCCGTGCGAAACCGTACAGTAACCGATCGGAACCACATTTTTGGAGAACTTCAAACAGCTAAGGGGGTACAAAGTACAGTTAGTTTTTCTAGGGTGCGTAGCTTAGTACAATATCTTTTCATTATTTCGGAAAAGTTTTATTATTTAACATAAGAAATACCCCCACTATTTTAAAACAATTTAATGATTAAAATAACAAATACTTATTTAATAACAATGCAATCGTGAGCATATCTTGTCTTTAACTTTTTATATCCAAGAATCTAGTTTCCAGTTAGCGTTTGCAAGAACTATAAGCAGATAACAAGGCCAAGTGTTTTAAAAGTTGGAATTAGGCTCCAGATAGAAATATTTACGCACAGCCTGTTGCATGTTGTATACTCAAGAGTAAGAAACCCAAGAATTTATTCTTCGTTAGTAAAAAGGTAAAAAAATTCTTTACCATGAAAACTTATAAAATAAAACTAGTTTAAAGAAATTATTAAATCGCGAATTAGGGTTTTTGTCAAAGTATTTTTTCCAAACAAATCAGCCTATTCAAATTTCATCGATTGGTTTGCGGATTCGAACGAAACGACTGAACAAAAATATTAGTGATAACTTCAACAATAATATGAGGTGATAATGTGAGGTCTTCAATATGCGCCAGTGTGTTGCAAAAAATTCTTGTTCGAAAAAAAAACAGTATATATTAAACTGTTTCATTGATAGTAAATTCGCATGTTGCCACTCCAAATATTATCATTTCGATTCCAGCTCGTATTGTAGACACAATTCTTATCACCGACGCTAAAAATAATTTAAAGAAACTGTCAGCATCAGCCTTGTAGTAGATGTGTAGGTTCTGATAAGTTGGCATTCGGTAGACGTTTTGTTTTGGGTTAAGTATCCATGGGATCTGCCTGACACAAGGAATTCATGATATATCCAATGTTGCCAACATTGTTTCCAACGCAGTGAAGCCGACATTCAACTCGGTCCACAGTTCCCGATGCGAACAGATTGGCAGATCGAAGCGCCCTTCATTTCACGGGTGGACAGCTGTGAAGATCCGCACGACTGAACACACGTTGTTGTTGCCATTTCTGAATGCAACGCCCTCACGATTGACATGGAAGGATTTGCGAAAGATCTTTGTCCAACTGGGAACTCGGAACGGATGCTGAGTACCCCCCTCTCTCTCTCTCCCATATATATATATATATATATATATATATATATATATATATATATATATATATATGATAAAAATATAGTTTTAAGGTATGCTACAGTTATTGTTATGAGTACTTAATATCAGAGATAGTGCGTTCCAAAAAATGGCCTAAAGATTGTGCTTAAGCATGAAACAGACCGTCTCATTTTGGTGTTGAGATCACAGACACACACACACACACACATATATATATATATATATAAATTTCATTAAAAACGACTGACAAGGTGCTTTTATTTAGTTTTTTATATAATTTCTCGTGCGATCTAATAAAGTTTTTCTTTTCAGAGGATAAATTATATAAAAACTGTCCGAATGTTCTTTTTATCTTTTTTAACTTTGAACATGGACATAATATCTTGACCGTGTTTTGAAACAAAAAATGAATCACTTTATAAACATACATATAACAAACTATTTCTATTTCTAATTCTAACAGTTGAAATATAATCCTTGAAAATGGCTAAATGTATAGCCGAAAGCGCTCGGATAAAAATAACATTCGGACAGTTTTTATATAATTTATCCTCTGAAAAGAAAAACTTTATTAGATCGCACGAGAAATTATATAAAAAACTAAATAAAAGCACCTTGTCAGTCGTTTTTAATGAAATGTGCTTAAAAGAAGGATTGCTGCCTAAATACACAAATATATATATATATATATATATATATATATATATATATATATATATATATATATATATATATATATATATATATATATATATATATATATAAATATTTACGATTGTCTATTTTATTCAATTTGTTTTCGCTCTAGATTTATTCTGAGAAATTTAACATATTGTCGACATGGAAAACAAAAACAAACTCTTAGTTAAAAAAAAAAGAAAGAAGAAAAGAACGAAAAACTTACTAATATCCTAAAAAAGGCTTACACAGGAGAATTTTTAAAAAACTTTTGAATTTCATCTCACTACACAACATTTTGATTTTTTCTATCATCCCTTTCCTTGTTAAAGTTAAGTGACGAAACGCGTCGGCAAGAACTAATTACTATTTTCCGATTGTATGTTTTAGTCAATTTGTCTTATCTACAGATTTATTCCGAGAAATTTAACACCAACACACACACACACACACACACACACACATACATATATATATATATATATATATATATATATATATATATATATATATATATATATATATATATATATGCATGCGTATATTGAACAGAATCATCCCAAGTAAGGCAGTAATGCCACGAAAACGAAAGAGGTTATAGGGTGTGGAAGAAATGGAGCAGAAACAATAATGATGAGTAGAAAGAGAATATATGAATCATTAATATATATATATATATATATATATATATATATATATATATATATATATATATATTATTTATTTATTTATTATAATTTTATCATATAGACAAAACCATTTTACTCACTACAAAGATGCAACTTGGTTTCAGTGCATTTCAACTGCACTTCGACGGGTGAGAGTCGAAAATGGTTATGAACAATCCTGCTTGTAGGCAAGCCGTATGTGAAACGTCACTTCCTTTTTTCCATTTGTTCGAGAAGATAAATATATACATAAAAAAGTTTAGGTGTCGGAGTGAAATAATTGTGCTTGTATATATGACTTGTTCGACGGAAGGGTGCGAATTCAACAAAAAATCAAAAATTGCTTTTTTCACTGAATATTATTCATTATATCATATCCAAGTATTCTGCAAAAAATTAGAGCCCATTGCACAATATTTCAAGCTCAATATAGATTTATAGTTCGTAACCATGAAATGAGATGAGCTAGCATAAAACGTAGATAATTGTTACATATATAGTGAAAGTTTTAAGGATTTTTGTTAAAAGCATTTTATTTTTAGTCGTATATTAATTTAAAATACTCATTTATACAGGCTTTATTTCTGAAATGAAATACGATCATTCTAAATTTCCGAATTTCCTTATTATCCATCAAAATGACTGGAAGAAAGCGGTTTAAAAACAACAAAGGAAAAAGAAGTAAAGCGTAAACGAAATAGTTCTAGTTTGTTCAACTTAGGAAACTTAGCATTGCAGCCAAAGTATTCTAAAGTGCTGCCTTAGAAAATGAAAAATACCTAACAACAAATCGAAAATAACATCAAAATTTATATTATTTTTATGTAACTAAATACATAATTTTCAACAATGTTTCCGTAAAAATTCATATTTCCTGTGATAAATTCTTAATAAATATGATTAGTGTTATTATTTTGCTTAATGGTAAGGTAGTCCTACATTTACGATTCCTTATAAAATGTTGATCAGAACTACGTAAAACCTTTAAGCACGTATTGCCGCAAAATTATCAAATGTTGAATACCGAACGCATCTTGTACTCACACCATATAAAAGGTTACTGAGAGTTTGGGGCTTATTCTTGGATATTTTTTCTGAATTTTTAGCAGAAAATCTAACAGTTTTATTGCATTTCTGGGAAATGTATTCTTAGTCGGAACATTCGTATTCGACGTTTATTAATCTAATCAAGCATTCTGCAACTTTAAGTTTCAGTGTCCTGAATATGACGATAAACTACATCCGACAGCACAGCCTCTGATCGGGAGGGTTTGATACACGTGGAACCACCTCTTAATTGCTGTTGTTCCCAGGTCCACCCTGACCGGATATAGTTGCACGATTTAGGGTTCCAGCTAGGGCAAATAGTTAACCTTGCAAATTGAAAGTATAAAATAGTATCTGCAACACATTTTTGAAAAAAAATATATGACTAGCAATACATTTGAACGTAGAAAAAACCCTCTTTACAAAAATGCATCAATTAAACTTGATCTATAAAATGATTTATTACAAAGAATACATATTCTATTCATATGAAGCTATCCTAAAAATCTTGTGGGCATTAAATAATCTATTGAGTTTGATATGCCATAAAACAAAATAAACCAGATCAAACTAAACAGCGGGCATCGGATTAATTTATTGTCATTCACGGTTTGAAATGCCTTCAGATTTAAAGTCGGTTCTGCTCTACGATTATTTTTTTAAATCAAGAAAATGTAAATTTGGACTAGGTGATAGGATATCCTGATAAATGATCCCGCAAGAGATTGGAAGAATGGGAGAGCGAGATGCTCAAAATAGCTGCATATATTCGGGACTCTCTATAGAAATCCCTTGATTTCCATATTCGCCGTTCCAATGGCCGGAATAGTACTGATAACATTTAACGTGTTCGAGGATGTTGCTTCTTAAAATCATTCCAGATTTGGGATTTTTTGAACAGTTACTAGACCTAATTTTAAGAATTGGTACGAAAACATTGTGTTTTTCGCTCAATGACTTATTTCAAAAATCATTCTTAATAACGAATATACCATTTAAAGCGACTGTCGCATTATCAGCAAACACACATGAAGCGAAACCTGGTGCATATTTGTTAATAATACGACATTCAAACAATAAACAAACGCATTCAATGGCGTCTCTTTGTCGGTTAAGTAAACGCGCAGTCTGTTTACGCATGCGCAGTGATGCCGCTTCTAATTTGTTACTAACTTACATCAGGCTAGTCAGTCAGTTTGCAAACATATTCACAATGGCTGGATACTTTCCCGAAAGGATTTAAAATGCAGGGAAGGTAAATTCTTTTACACAGGGCATAATCTCTCAGAGCTGTAACATTCAAAGTATCATTAGTTCCAGTCTATGCTTCACTCCTGGTATAGTTAATTGTTCCAACAATTTCTGGATATCGATAAATTCCTGGGAGAATTTCGAGAGTCAAAAGCGGAAATGTCTGTTTATTGAATAGGCAATTTATCTGAAAGATGGCGTAAGGTCATAGAATCCCTACAATGCAATATCATTCCATAAGTGAATAAGGTACTATAAATTTAAATGAATAAAAGGCAATACCAACATTTTATGGAATCTTTGCCGTCACGCTAAAACAAACACAAACACACACAAACACACACACACACACACACACGCATATATATATATATATATATATATATATATATATATATATATATATATACGCACTATCCCAGATATTGAGTACTTTAAACCATAAATATAGCATAGCTTAATACTGTATTTTTATCATGCATACATATTTCTCACTTTCTCTCTCTCTCTCTCTCTTTCTATATATATATATATATATATATATATATATATATATATATATATATAAATTTACTAAGTCCGACAATTATCTTATTATATTTATTGTTTGTACGTCATTTTTATAGATACAAATATTTATGTGAATGCTCTTTTTATAATAGACAGTATTAAAATGTACAGGCCTGAATATCCGAGAAATTTCGTAGAAAATATGTGTCCTCCGACATGAATCGAACCTTTATCGTACACGGAACCGTCATATAGCCTGACGAGGACACATATTTTCCATGAAAATTTCTCGGACGTTCAGACCGCTAAATGTTGTTAATACTGTTTATAATGACCAGAGCATTTACTTAAATATTTGTATCTATAAAAATAACGTATAAAATATATATATATACATATCTATTTTTGAATTAGACAATGTCCAACAATTTATTTTAAAGACATTTATGATATGTTTAACGTTCTTTTTATAGATACAAGTATTTAAGCAAATGCCCTGTTTTATAATAAACAGTATTAAATAACATTTACCGGCCAGAATGTCCGAGAAATTTTCATAGAATATTTTTTTTCATCCGACAGGAATCGAACCTGTATCCTATACGGAACCGTCATTTCGCGTGACGTACCTTAACCGTTCGGCCACGGTTAGCAAGGTAGATTTTACTATCTTTAAACTTAAATATCTGCTCTAGCGAATCAAATGTAAACAAATGACGTCATATTTTTTTTTTCTCCTTTCGGAGAACGAAAATTGTTGGTCTTTTTCAAAACACTAGTTGGCGGAGTAGAGTTATTGCGGGTGATTAAGTTGGTTGTATTAAATTTAGCATAGTATGTAATTAGTTTTATTTTTTACTGTGATCACTTTGTAAATGCACATTTACAAAAAAATTCACAACTATCAATTACATTAATTTTTCTCTTAGCAATTCAGCACTGAAGATGATCTTGGATGAAAGTAAAATACTTGGGAAAATAAAAAATAACCAAAACTACAGCGATTTTCTTAATCAGCTTTGTAACAGCACTAAGAAGTTGATCCGTGAATTTGAGAGGTTTAGAGTAAAAATCAACCAAACATGCTTGAATATATATATATATATATATATATATATATATATATATATATATATATATATATATATATATATATGTATATATATATATGGAGAGAGAGAGAGAGAGAGAGAGAGAGAGAGAGAGAGAGAGAGAGAGAGAGAAAAGATGTATGCTTGCGCAGTGTGGGGTTGAGGGCAATTTACATTTTGCATTTACGCATTTATTAATACATATGAAATATATATTTGGAAAACAATTTTTCATTTACGCATGTATTATTAAATTCTACAAAAAATGAATATTTTATTTTTTCATAAAATTTATCTTGTATTTGTAGAAGGTTAAGAATGCTTCGTTTTAGATTATGTCGAAATTGTCCACATAGTTTTTATTGATTGTACTAGCGCTTTCGATCATGTTTGCTCTCTGTGTACATCTGTCCATTACTATATATATATATATATATATATATATATATATATATATATATATATATATATATATATATATGTTTGTATGTTTGTATGTATGTATATACAGTGCCACCCAAAAGTTTACAACACATTACAAAAAATGTTTTTAGCTATTTCTAATACAGTTAACTTAATTAAACATTTACTGCTCGTAGAAGGCATATTTAGGTATTCAGTGAAACAATGAAATTTTTTTAAAAACACTTTAAAAAATGTATCACACGAAGAAAAAACGATATTTAATAAATCAAAATTTTACGACAACATTTTATTTTATTTACAACAGATTTTTTTTTAAGTGTTCAAATTTTACTATGTTCCAAATTAGAATGGGTTGTATTTTATAACGTTCCAGATTAAATTTTGGGAATGATTATTTTTAGAAATGATTAAAAGTATTGCGTCATTCATTTTTGGCAACAGTCCTTTAAACATTGACAAAATGGTGAAAAGCAAAATAATTGATCGAGACCTCCGTAAACGTATTGTTGACTTTTATACAACTGGTTCTTGGTTATAGGAAGATATTTTGTCAGATAAATATGACATTGAGTACAGTTGTTACTGTTATTGGAAGACGTGCCATTCTGTTCGTCCCCCAAAAGTTCTGGTCGTCCTAGAAAAATAACGTAACGCACGGCAAGACTATTGGCGATAACAATTTGTCAACGAGCTCCGAGTTACGCTTAAAGAACTTCAGGGACGACTAGTAGTAAGTGGAGTAAAAGTGAGTACGGATACAAGTAGTCATTCACTTCGTCGATATGACATCGCTTCGAGGACTCCAAGGGGAAAAATAACACTTCTTAAGCAAAAGCACATTCTTGCTAGAAACATGGGAAAAATTCGTAGGGGACTACTCTAAACGCCTACATGCTGTGGTTAGAAATAGCGGTTACACCACGAAAAATTAATAGATGATTCTAGTCGTCCCCAATATATTGTAACCTTTTGCCTTATTAAATATTGTTTTTTCTTCGTGGGAAATTTTTATTGATTGTTTTTTATTCAATCTGGTTGTTTGTCTAAAGGCTTAGACATATGTATTATTAGCAGTAAAAGTTTCATTAATCTGTGTTTGAAATACCTAAAGAAGCATTTTTTGGTATGTTTTGCAAACTTTTGAGTGGTACTGTTTATATATATATATATATATATATTTATATATATATGAGAGAGTGTGATAAATAATGTTTTAGATCCCAGAAAAATGTAAGGAAAAATAATGACAAATTTAAAAAATAAAATAAAATAAAGTTTTAAGGTATGCTATATTCATGGCTAAAAGTTCCCACTATCAGAGATACAGCACATGTAAATATAAAATAAGAAATTGTAACTTGAGGTCAACACCGAACGGCGACAGTTTGTTGTGTACTTGTGCAGCAGTCCCTCTTTTATACAACTTTCATTAAATACGTCTGAGAAGGTACTAAGTATTTTATTTAATTTTTCTTGTGTTTTTATAATCTTCATTTTTGGATATAAATTATGTAAAATTATACAAATATTTTGCTTTCGGCTATACTTTTAGCTATTATCAAAGCTAAATTCATCGTCTCGTTCGTTTTTCTAAAAGAATTTAACGTGAAACAAAAGCTAGGTAATAACGGTTTTCTAAATTATCTTATAGATCACTATATTAGACTTTTTCCTTCTGAGGTAACGAATAGAAACACTGAACATACAGAAAAAAAAACAACAAAAACAATAACATCTTCTTAAAAACCAAATGCTTGGTAACTATAAGCAGGATGAATCTTTTCTTAGAAACATAAAGAAATATACACCTCCAGGCGACAAAAACAAGAACATTAAATTATCTGCTCTAAAAAGGTTTAAACTGCAAACCTCTTCATCAATAATAATAACTCATCTGCAAGATCCAAATTTTAGAGAACCAATATTATTTACGAATCCCTATGAGTCTTAAGGAACTGTGTTCCTGATCAATCCGAATTATAATTATACTGGATATACAACATGCCTAACAAGAATACTCACGTTATATGTTTCTGACCATAGCTCAATTAGGTTTCATTTAAATCGACATGGAGACCTACCAATATTCTTGTGGATAATGCAAATATAATTGTCGCATCCACGTGTAAAAAAGACTAAAAATAATGGAAGCATTATGAAAAGAAAAAGCCAAGATTCAATAATACCAATTAGGCATAAAAACATTCGTACAATTTTTCATAATTTATGTCCAGAAAAGAAAAAAATATTATAAGAAAACTTAACTTAATCGCAGTACCTTCTTAGTAGTTTTTAATGAAACTATATATATATATATATATATATATATATATATATATATATATAATTTTTATTTTTTTCCTATATTCTGGCGGTGTAAAATAAACAGATAATGCAATTTGTAAATAAAAGATATTAGACAAACTGATATCTGGAAAAAATCAATAAAAAAAGGAAAGAAAAGAATCAATCAGCAGCGCAATGTCTAGCCAAAAGAAAAAAACACCGACAGTGTTACCTAAGCTGATACGTAAAAGGGCTCAATACACAAAGTAGAGCAAAATTAGAATACTTAAAGAGACAAAACCTATTTGCCTAGGTTTCAGATTTTCTCAAAATCTCGTTCGATTTCGTAACCGAAACGTAAAGAAAGAAATTTCTAAAGAGTTTTAATCTGACATTATTTTATTATTTCCAAATTTATTTTTGACGGGAACCCGCGTTTTTTAAAAATTTTTTATTTATTATTTGTGTGTATTACATCTGCATATGCGCGCATTCCAGAAATCTAAAAAACAAAAAATAAAATGGGCTTTCCGGTAGGATTCAAAAGAGCGTTTTCTTTTGTTGGAGAAATCTTTTTTTTAATTGATTCTTAATATATTTTAGGTTTTGGAATGAATCTTTCGTTATTCCAGTGCTGCTTCTGATTTCGTTGTCACACCTTTCGTCTTTTTCTAAATATTCCACTATATAATATAAACTATTTTATTAATATGAGAATATTTAAAATTACAACCTTTCTTTCTTTTCAAATTAAAGCTTTTAATACAAGAGAAAAATTGGAAGACGAAGGAAGAAATGTGTTCATCGGTCTCATATAAATTATTCATTATTTGACAAATATGACAGTTCAATATAACATACACTAAGAGACGTACAGATTTATCAAAGTTTATAACTAGATGCAAATATGTAGACATATATATATATATATATATATATATATATATATTTATATATATATATATATATATATATGTGTGTGTGTATATATATATATATATATATGTGTATATATATATATATATATATATATATATATATATATATATGTATATATATATAGAGAGAGTAAGATAGATAGATAGATAGATAGATCGATAGATAGATAGATCAATTTTCTTGTTCTAACAGCCGAATCGATATGTTTAATCATATGAGTCAATAGAAACAATAAAATGTATATTCATTATTTTCGGACGTTTACGTATCGATGCGGAACTGTATGTAATTTTGAAAATATATAGATTTTCAGTGATAAAATATGTTCCTATTTTTTATTTATATATATTCTTTGAAAAAACAGAGGAAGGTATTTTTTCGTTTTCCTTTACGTAAAAAAAAAATAAAATAAAATGTTTTATTATCAAATCCAACTGAACAAGAAAAGAAAAACAATATTTGTTCCATGTTTTTCTAAAATGATAGTAATGATATTTTAAAAACCTTTTTATCCACCATAACTATTATTGGACCTGTAGAAAATGAAAATTAGAAAACTAATATTCATATATTAAAAGTAGACTTGTGCACCATCACACGCAATATATCTGTGGTTGCTGAAAAGTTATCGGCTCGAAAAAACAGGATTTAAAATTATTCTGTTGTTCAATCGTTTCATATGACTTTTTTCTTGGCCACTCCGAGGCGGTGTAATGGTTTGCAAGCTTGTCTCGCTAGAAGTATTACGAATGAGTAGTGAGTTCGATCTTTACTGAGTGCCCCATACTTTCGGCCTTGTGCAACATCTAAGCTACTCTTGGAAAATCACTATATATCAAATGCTTATTTATCAGCTGTTTGTTTAGTACGAACTGTTTCATAATCCATATCTTGTTTTCGTTTATTTAGAGATAAGTGATAATTAATCTGATCTTGAATATTCGTTTTTGTTGCGTTAATCCGCAAAGAATTCAACATCTGCTTTTTAGATTTGATTATTGTTGAAAAAAAAATGAACGTTGCTGATTAAGTGTTTCTTCTAAATTACGAATTCTGTTTCGAGAAATTAACTAAATTAGGCCCGTAAAACGATTTGCAATTATTAGCCGACGGCGTTGTGGTCCTCTAGAATGTGCTTCATTGAACTACGTCATTGCCTCACCCTTTTGCGCGGGTTGAAAAAAAAATGCAACGAACATGATTTTGTTTTATTTTTTTTTAACTGTTTCTCGAAATTCTTTTCCTTCACTTGTTTCATCTCTATTTTTTAGCACCGAAAGTAGGATCAAAAGATTCATTCTGCTTGCAAACTATCAATCATCAATCTTTAACAGCATCGATTGGGTTTCAACTGCCATTATTAACGTTTCATAAATTTTCGGCTTCCATGTGCAACATATAAATTTGTTAGAAAGAACAAATAATATAATTGTGTATTATCATTTAGAATCATTACTGAATGCATTTTCATTGTGATTGTTTTTGTTACTAGCTTTACGTTATCTTATTGTTTTTATCACAAGTAATAAATGTCTTAAGTTAATAATAATACATCGATACATTTGAGATTATAGAATCAATGTGAACCCTATAAATCTTATCGATGTCGGGCTCACATTATGTACTTTGCCAGAACTACACATGGTTTTAAATTCAGAATTATCTTACTCGTATACTAGCTACCATACATGGCAACAACCTGACCTGCTATTTAACATGTAATAGAGAGGCAAAGATATGGATTCATTCTTTTACAAAAGGTTTCTATGCAATAAACTCGATCGGAATTCGAATTCGGCATAATTACATAACATACCAACAATGATTTCTGATTTTGTTCTCTTCAGTGTCATGTATTTGTGTTTTCGATGGAATATGGACTATAAAATACCCAACTATGTGAAAAAATAAGTATCGAAATAGATACAAGAAATGTTAAAGAATACGGCCATAATGTACTGGCTGTATTCGAGAGTTAAAAACGTTTTATTCTCAGGAAACTACGCACCATTTGCAATAGCGAAATGAAAATCCTTGACTCTAAAATTATTCGAAAGCCCTCAGAACGAATAACCATTTAAAAAAAATCTATACACACTAAATCCTAAAATGGAATCACACAATAAAAAAATGATCAGAAGTAGCTGATCTGTCATTTACAATAAAACATGAATTAGAGAAATATTGTAATGCAAATGGTAATATTAGCCGTGTCCTTATAAGGAAACATTTGGTATTCATTGGTCGAGTAGTCAGTACGACTATTGGTTGAAATTAATAAAGTCATTCTCTTAAAATATTTTTTTATTAAAATAAGATTTCACAAGTCGCTGTTACTGCTATTTCCATTATTGATGGAAGTTTCCTTTCTGACCTTTTGTTTGAAGGAGTGTGGAATGACAACATCTTGACTATGTCATTATATTTCAATCGAGTTACATGGAATATCCATTTTAGTTGTTGCAGCTGTTATAAGTCCTCATGTTTCTCTTATTTAGTACAGTTCTTTGTGATTTTGTAGGCCAATCCACAAGGTTTGAAGTAGGATTGCCTTTGTAATCCCACCTGGTGCATACCCACATATATATATATATATATATATATATATATATATATATATATGTAATTAGGTAATTCATCGAGTCTGAAACCTCAACAGAATGCTGAAAGCACTGTCACAGAATGCAGAAAGCACTGGACGGCCGTTTCGTCCTATATTTGGGACTCATCAGCAGTGCGCATCCACTACCGAGAATTGAAACCCTGACAGTTAGGTTGTCAAGCGAACACCCTACCAACTGTTCTACGGGTGACGTAGGTGAGGTAGCAAATCAGACTCAATATAGCACCGCTCACTCACATTATTCCGTGGTGGAACCCAACTGAGATTCTCTGTAACCATAGGAGTGTGTCCCCGGGAGCCACGACTACTATCACCAAGCCGCCCCAACTGGAGCTATTAGAAGCTGGATCAAGCAATGATATATAAGTAATAATTAGGAGGATTTGATAAATGTAATTAGGTAATTCATCGAGTCTGAAACCTCAACAGAATGCTGAAAGCACTGTCACAGAATGCAGAAAGCACTGGACGGCCGAACTGGACTGGTAGAACAGTTGGTAGGGTGTTCGATTGACAACCTAACTGTCAGGGTTTCAATTCTCGGTAGTGGATGCGCACTGCTGATGAGTCCCAAATATAGGACGAAACGGCCGTCCAGTGCATTCTGTGACAGTGCTTTCAGCATTCTATTGAGGTTTCAGACTCGATGAATTACCTAATTACATTTATCAAATCCTCCTAATTATTACTTTTATTTATTTATATATTTATATATATATATATATATATATATATATATATATATATATATATATATATATATATATATATATATATATATATATATATATATATATATATATATATATATATATATATATATATATATATATATATA
>OZ038497.1:74174437-74199437 GCA_964036315.1 Acanthosepion esculentum | reverse complement strand
GAAATCAATATATCAAATAAAGTTTTGATTCAACCCCACTGTGTCTTTCCAACCGAGCCCTTCAGTAATAGTCCCACATTCATACTCTGGCTTCCATCTTCAAAGTTCATCTAAAAGCTATCAAGAGAACGGTGAACAAATTTAAAAAATAGGGAACAGTAGGTCACAAAAAGAAGCGGAATCATCCTTTCAACTTAGAGCAAAATACATTTTTATTGTACAAAGTCGAGCTCACTAGTGTTATAAAAACATCGGAGAATTCCACTGAAATATCTTTAATCATTTCTAAGATACAACAGTTAAAAGCTTAAACTAACAAATGGACAATTTTGCTGTTATACGATTTAGACAATTTTGCTGTTACACACACGCGCGTGCACACACACACACACACACACACACACACACACACACACACACACACACACACGTGCGCGCACACACACACACACATGTACAAGTTTCGTTAAAACTGACAAGATTCTGCGATTAAATTTTTTTATCGAATTTTTTCCTCTTGTTCGTAAAATTTTCTTTGTCTGAGTCCTGAAATTCTCTCTCCATCACTCTGTGCCACATGTAGGCTTTTTCTATCTCTTAGATGCATTTTGGCATGAAGTTCATATGCCCTTTACTAACAGTATGGTTTCAATTCACAGCATTCCTTCTCTTAGACTGGTTGCCAATCAATGCTATAGGGCCCTGCTATTTACCGATAGCTCAGAGTGGAGAGGAAAAATAGATTCATACATTTTGCGCGTAAATGGATGCAACGAATGTCTCGAAAGACAAACGACCTTCGCTACACTAAACTATTGAACATGCACTCTTTTTGTAACTATAAAAGGAATCGCAAACGGGACAAGAAATTAGTTGCGCAGTGGTCGCACTAACTAAATAATTTCCATGCCTGAAGATGATTGAATGTACAGTTGAAAGTACTTGCGTATTTAAGGAAGACCTTAGACAGCTTATAATTAAAAAAAAACAACAAAAAAAAAAACAAGTATCATAACATTCATCGAGTGATTGGTAGGTTAATGCATCTTAAAATTTTTGTTAGCAAAGGGATTTCGGAATTTTATATCATTAAATTTACTAATTTACTTCTTGTATGAATGATTCATTGTAACATAAATTCAACTGCACCACACACACACACACACACACACACACACACACACACACACACACATATATACATATATATATATATATATATATATATATACAGTTCGTCTAAAGTTATTACGCAAATTACATAAATCTAAATAACTCAGATTTTATTAGATCACTTTCTTCCAAATTTAAAATGATTAAATTAGACGACAAAATAAAGCCCGAGTAAAATCTTTTTGTTTTCTTAAAGTTTTGGATTTATAAAAATTGTGGTATGAATTTATAATGAAGATTAAAATAATAATAATTAAGGCCTCTGAAATGTAATAAAATTATTTTTTTATTTTCCATAAAATATGTTGTAAAATAAATAATATGGATATAAAAAATGCTGAAAAACAGAAATTAAAGTTATTGAGTGAGACAAGGTAACGATCGGATAAACCATATGAGCCCCGCCGAGTATGTCAAACGATAAAGAGGATTATTGAAACTATAAGGATAATGAGGATGATAGAAAGTATAACGATAAAGAGGATTATTGAAAGTATGGCGATAAAGAGGATTATCGAAAGTATGGCGATAAAGAGGATTATCGAAAGCATAGCGATAAAGAGGATTATCAAAGTATAATGATAAAGAGGATAATTGAAATATGATGATAAGGAGGATTATTGAAAATATAACGATAAAGAGGATTATTGAATGCATAATAATAAAGAGGATTATTGAATGTGTAATGATAAAGAGGATTATTGAAAGTATGGCGATAAAGAGATTTATTGAAAGTATAATGATAAAGACGATTATTGAAAGTATGGCGATAAAGAGGATTATCGAAAGTATGGCGATAAAGAGGATTATCAAAAGTATAATGATAAAGAGGCTTATTGAAAGTATGGGGATAAAGAGGATTATTGAAAGTATGGGTTAAAGACGATTATTGAAAGTATGCCGATAAAGAGGATTATCGAAAGTATGAAGATAAAGAGGATTATTGAAAGTATAGGGATAAAGACGATTATTGAAAGTATGGCGATAAAGAGGATTATCGAAAGTATGGCGATAAAGAGGATTATCGAAAGTATGAAGATAAAGAGGATTATTGAAAGTATAATGATAAAGACGATTATTGAAAGTATGGCGATAAAGAGGATTATCGAAAGTATGAAGATAAAGAGGATTATTGAAAGTATAAGGATAAAGTGCATTGTTGAAAGAATAACGATTATAGAAAGTATTACGATAAAGAGAATTATTGAAATTATAACGAGGATTATCGAAAGTATAATGATAAAGAGGATTATTGAAAGTATGCCGATTAAGAGGATTATTGAAATTATAAGGATAAAGTGTGTTCTTGAAATTGTAAGGATAAAGGGGATTATTGAAAGTATAAGGATAAAGAGGATTATTGAAAGTATAAGGATAAAGAGGATTATTGAAAATACAAGTTAAGAACTAGAAGCAAAGGAAAAGATTTTAAGATCTTGTCTTCTTGAGGGGAATGTAAACTAATCCGCGTTGTAGCGAAACAGTCAGTGTTTTACTATTGAACCGTCTGGAATTGACACAACCAAGGAGAATAACGGGTGTAGAATGCTCTTCTCAAATTGGAACCTCATGTAATCTTGTGGACAAATTCCTTTCAGTGAAGCAAATATATGAAGCCATCAAAATTGGACCCAGAAATACATGAACATTAACATTTCTAAAGTAATTTTCAAGGGGGAATTACAGGCGCTCTGTTGATCTGATGGATGGTCCAAAGGATTGATTTAACCCGATATAGATGTACTTCTTGCTAGAAGTCAGAAAGTAGGCGGTGGGGTAATTATATGGTCTGGAATAGTCGACCAAATCATTATTGAACCATTCTAGAAGTTAAAATGAACAGTGCTAAATATTGCAGCTTCACAGTTTCAAAGTGAAGGATGTAGTTATGCGCTACATCGCTTCTTCTCATGCATCTAATGTAAACCATGATGTTTTTCGCGTAAAAGATTTACAGGAGACAATATAACTGAATGGCCACAATCAAGTCGCAACCTGAATCCGATCAAAAACTATGATCGATTGTTAAGATGAAATTATATGAAGGTGACAAACCATATGACATCAAAGACAACCTATCGAAAGTAATTAAAACCATCAAGTCGGAAATTTATTTTGTTAATTTTTTTTACTTTAGCGGGCTATGCTAAATTAAAAAAAATACAAACTAAATGGATAATAGATTGCTGACTGTCAATGCATAACTTCAGAATACAGTTTTTATACTAAATTAATTACCTTTAATAAAACATGTTGAAACTACTTAAAATATAACTGAAACTTTGATGTCTAAATTAATCGTTTAAAATTTGACAAAAATTTTCAAAACCAATTTATGTTATTGAGGTTTATGTGATTTGCATAATAATTTCAGACGGACTGTAATATATTCAACTGATACGTATGGGAATATCATAGTATTCGGATTAATTAGATATCTACTATTTCGGGTACAAGTTCCGGTAAATGATGAAGTATTTTCTTAGGGTTTTGACCAACTCTCTGAAACAGTAAGATTGGCTCAAAGCATTGTTTGTAATCCCTTGCTGCTATTTGGCCAAATAAATAGTTCTCACACACAAGCAAAAGGCAGATATAAAAAAAATGAGATAAATTGTGAGAAAGATAGATAGATAGATAGATAGAGATGGAAAATATTTCAAAGTAGTAAATGCTGTCAGTGTTTTGGGACATCTGCAAATTAATTTCTGTCAATTTATCACTTGACCTACCGAACGTTATTCAAGAAACAAAAACTTGACTAAATTCTAAAGTGTATCACCTTTTTTTTCCATAATATTAAAACTGTCCCTGTCAAATTCTGTATTTGCGGTATATATTGAAATAGAATTGTACGGATACAAAAGGCGATGATCTCCTTTTGGTTGAGATAAAGTCACGAGGGTCACATGACGGCTGGCTAGTGACGTCAGGGCAGAGAGTGATGAAGCTTAGTTGCGATGAAAAATCCGGAGAAGGATGTTACAAGCCGACATCAGTGGGGCTTACAGGGAAAAAGCACATGGCCTCACCAGGTCCACAGAAAAACCGCTGTGCTTCCAATATTTTAAGAAAAGAATGTTTTTATTCGTGGCCGTTCTAAACTACTTGTTGTTGCATATATGTGTTATAGTTTCTCTGCGTGTGACACGTGTAAAAATTTATATATAATTTTGTGTATTACTATTTCGTTCCGTCCGTAGTGTTATCATATCATGGATATATACGTATACTAAAAAGTTATATTTAAAAGTGTCTTTCTATACAACGTGGATTCTGAATGTTGCGTGCTTTTACGTTAACAAGTGAAAATAGAAGAAAAATAAGATGCATTTTTCGAAAAATAAGATGCATTTTTCGAAAAATAAGATGCATTTGGTGCTCTTTTATTTCCAGAAAGGAAAAAATATCGGTACAAACATTAAAAAAGATTTGTGCCATTAATTAAGATGGTTCCATCGCTGAGAGTATTGTTTGTAAGTGTTTCGATAAGTTCAGAAGTGGGAATTTTCAACTGCAAGACAAAGAAGATTCCGGCAGGACTTCAGGCGTTCGTGATGACCAAATAGAAATACCGATTAAAAATAATTCAGCCTGCACGGCACAGGATATCGCAGAGGTACGCCACAAATTATATTAGCGTTATGAGGAATTAAAAAAAAATGGATAGATAAATTGCTACGATGTTTGGGTGCCTCACAATTTAACGGAAAAAAATTTAATGAATCGCATTTACTTCTGTGATTTTCTGTTCAAACCCGATAAATGTACCTGTATTTGAAAATAAAGACGAAGTAGTGTATTGCTTATAACAATGTGAGTGAATAGAATAGACAGAACAAAAACAAAATGAAACGGTTAACAACTCCAAAACCGGTATGCATTTGAAGAAAGTAATTCTGTGTCTTTCGTGAGATTCGAAGGTTCGTTGTGTTTTACAAACTTTTTCCAGGAAAGTTGAATCCAGAGAAATACTTTTCCTAGTGAGATTTATTTAACGATGAAAATCGTTCAAAACTTCCCCATTGGAATGGTATCGTCTTTCATGAGGATAAAGCCAGATCTCATGTCATCTCATGTAGACCCGACAGAATTTGATACAGCTCAGTTGGGTTATTGTCATTCACCCACCATACACATCTGGAATTTCACATTCTGATTACCAGTTACTTCGATCTAATAATAAATACTCTTAATGAGAAGAACATGAGTAGACTTTCCGGAAACCGTAAAAAAAAAAACACAATAAAAGTACCAATTTCTGGGAGAATGGAACCGTGAAGATTGTTTAAAAAATGGCGACTGCCAATTCAAAAATGGCGCATAAGTTGTTAAATACTGTATGTACGAATATCTAAATATTTAAAATTTACTTCTAAAATACTACCAACTGTTGTACCGTTCCAATATTAAATGAATATTTTATTTTATGACTGTATTTCTGCAAATAAGACTCATGATGAATGTCCTGTGATCTTCGCCTAGAAAATTTGTAGCCTGAGCTGCTATTGTGGTTGCGAATTCGAATGTCGAATGCAGAACGCGATCGGGTCCCCACTTTAAAAAGACATTGTGTCAAATCTCATTCTCGTGGGGGAAAGAGTAAACACAGTGCAGAGTGACTGACTGGTCCAAGAAGCAACGGTGTATCTTCTTTCGTTAAAGAAGGAATCCATTTTGATTGACTACTTCTGACTGATTTGAATGCGACGAAAAGTTGTAGGTCGCATATATATCTATTGACCACCGTGATTACCTGATCACGTGTATTCGCCTTTAAGGCAAAAAGGACGTCACATTTACTTGAGACGAAGTCTTTAGATTATATGCTTGATTGATTTCATGTGTAACAGTGCTGACCACATCATTATGACAGGTGACCATTTACATTAGCGAATTCCTTAGACGCTATCTATCTAACTATCTATCTGTTTATATCTGTGTCTCTGTTAGTTTATATCTAAGTTCTTTATATATATATCTCTTTATATGCCTATTCATATCTAAGTCTCTTTATGTCTATCTCTCTGTCAATCTGCCTATTCATATCTATCTATCTATCTATCTATCTATCTATCTATCTATCTATCTATCTATCTATCTATCAAACTAACTGTCTATCTGTTTATATCTGTGTCTCTTTATATATATCTCTTTATATGCCTGTTCATATCTAAGTCTCTTTATGTCTATCTCTCTGTCAATCTGCCTATTCATATCTATCTATCTATCTATCTATCTATCTATCTATCAAACTAACTATCTATCTGTTTATATCTGTGTCTCTGTTAGTTTATATCTAAGTTCTTTATATATATCTCTTTATATGCCTATTCATATCTAAGTCTCTTTATGTCTATCTCTCTGTCAATCTGCCTATTCATATCTATCTATCTATCTATCTATCTATCTATCTATCTATCTATCTATCTCTCTATCTATCAAACTAACTATCTATCTGTTTATATCTGTGTCTCTTTTAGTTTATATCTAAGTTCTTTATATATATCTCTTCATATGCTTATTCATATCTAAGTCTCTTTATGTCTATCTCTCTGTCAATCTGCCTATTTATATCTATCTATCTATCTATCTATCTATCGTAAATGATGACATACCTATTTACTCCTGTTCTATAAAATAAATCTACATCTAGAAAATGGCCTCCAGTCAGTTGTTAACTGGAACAAGAAACGGAGTATGAATTTTAATTCCTCCGAAACGAAACTCCCATATTTTAGTCATCATAGCATTTCGCTGTTTTGTCGAGGCATGGAAATTAATTAAGGCAGTCTGGCTCTCTGAATTTCTACCTCTGATCTCTTTTTTAAATCAACACTCGTGACATACCAGTAATAAGACATTGTTTCAAGTTATATTGTGATATAATAGAGCACCTGCATAAGTGGGGGTCATACTTTTTCTACGAATATTATTGTAAAGAGATCATATGCAGAGTCGACAGAAATTCGAAATCGGTTCACCTGATTCTCTTTCTCTGTGATGCTAACTATAACTTTATGTATGAACGTGGTAATATATCTATTTCTGTTTCTGTATTTATAATTCTGATGTGTTTCTAGTTTTGAAGAGCCATATTGAAATTAATTAAATTTCTATATTAACACTTACCCTTAACAAAACCAAAACAGTTATTCATAAATTCAAGCAAAAAATGATAAAAAAAAAAATGACCCATTCGGTACCTATGCAAACAGCATGTGAATTTTGGCATGTTGTGACTCGAAATTAATGTTTAAATTAGATGGAACTGTTTTTGGTGTTATGAACTGAATATTTCGTGTGGATTTCTTTTTAACTTTATTTTAGCCATGGAACCGCAAATGATTGTTGAGGTGTTTAATTAGCAGATGCAATTTTGATTTCGCTGTCTCCTTGTCGTTCTTTTTTTATTTCCATAAAATCAACAGATCATCAGAATCATCACCATAGTGAGAGTTTCTTTTCTATCTATCTATCTATATATATATATATATATATATATATATATATATATATATATATAGTAGCGGCCATAATATAAAGAACGGAAACAACAAAGATATAAATATGTGTATTACTTAAAAAGTAATGCATGATTAGCAATGGAATTTTAAAGGTGTGCTATATTTATGGGATACAGTGCTCAATATTAGAGATAGAGCGTATGTAAATATAAATATAAAAGTGAACATTGAAGTCAACACTCAGGCTGTTTCATGATAAACGCAATCGTCAGGCCGACTGACAATTGCGTCTAGCATGAAACAGCCTATCGCCTCTGAGTGTTGATTTCAAAGTTCACTTATATATATATATATATATATATATATATATATATATATATATATATATATATATATATATATATATATATATCGTAGAATCTGATTTTAAGTAAATGAAACAACTGAAATGAATTTGAAAGAAATTCAAGTCAAACATCATTATAATTCTGCTTATTTCTTAGATAGTTAGCATTTACCATATTTTGCTGCTTATAAGACGATCGGCTGCATTGGAAAAAAACAAAAACAAAAAATTAAAGGGAGTTTTTCCTTGTACTTTATAGTTCTCTCACTAACCCCAAATTATCCACTAAATAGCATACTTCAGAATTATAACCTGATTATTCACAATAAATTTATCACAGACCGAGAAGTTCCAAATTTATGGTAACTATTTAGTATGTAATAATTAGAAGTGAAGTTAAATTGCATAACGCCAGTGAAATCTAATCTTATTTCATCCTCAAATCCTGACTAATTGTGACGAATTCATTAGAAACCAGAATGGAGTACTAATTTTTAAATTAGATTCATGCAAATTTGGATACAGAAATATGATTAAGTTTTATTTATGTGTAGTTAAAAATATACGATATTACTTAGCATACTGCTGAATCCTTATACAACTATTATAGCTTAAAATCCTCATTTCCGGTAATCTTGACAAGTTTATCCCAATATCCTGGGTATGCCGATAAACTACATCTGGCAGCAAGTCCTTTAATCGGGAGGTTTTGAGGAGCGTGCATCACCTCTTAATTACTGTTGTTCCCGGTCCACCCCGACCCAAGTTTGTAGCAGCTGTTAAGGCCTCAGCTATGGGCAAATAGCTAATTTACAAACGTGGGTCCGAACGGTATGAAAGTATAAAAATACATTTTTATAGTAAAAACCAGCAATACATTTTATAGTTAAAAATATAACAGCAATATTTTTTGGTAAAGGAAATTACAAATGCTCTAAAGAAAAAAAGTTCAGTAATAAATGACCCATAAGGATTTGATATGCCACTAAACAGACACACAAAGAAACAAACTTGTTTATCCCAACTGCATAAATAGCTTCTCGCAAAACGTTAATTCCATTTCGAAACACTGACGGTGGAGTAAATGATAGCTGTTCGGATTGAGGTTTCGGAGAGCCGAGTTCGAATTCCAGTCGAATCCATTACTCTTCTTCTCCCACCTGCTATGGGTGAATAGCAGTATACACCGGGTTCTATAGTCTTTGATGGCAACTAGCCTACCGCAGAAAGAAATGGCAACCTACTGCGGGAAAAATATGCCTAATCAGTCATGCATCGTATGATACATGATCGTCTAAGCGTGTATCACGAATGGCACATAACTGACTGAACTTGTTTTACTTGCAGGGGGCACAGAATCGGATGTAACTGTGGAGCTGACACACCCCAAACTTATAACTCCCTCCATCAAATTCAATTTATACAACGCAGGATGGTTTTCGGATATGTTTTATAGAAAAAATGCGTCTTGTAAAGCAGAGAAATACGGTATTTTACGCCCTGCAATAATTTGCCTATCCCCTCCTAACAAAAGATTAAATAAGATAGATTTTCCAGTTGATATACCTGATTTTATTTACTTAAACAGTGCAATTAGTATCACTTTACCTAGATCTAGACTGGCTAAAAAATTTGCCCGGCGACTAGAATCGAACCGGTATCCTCTTTTAACATCAAGAAAACTATTCCTGTGGAGTAGCGTGCCGTCACCAATTTGACCACGGGAGGCCGCCATTCAGTGAAATACACCTGTTCGATATTTTGTCACACATCACCAGTGAAGTATTTAAGCGACAGTGTTTGCGTGTCTTAAAACATAATATCCCTTTTCCACGGTTACCAAGTCGACACTGATCGGATATTGACTTGTGTGCCATCCGTCAGCTACAACGTTTCTCATAATATAAGCTTTCGCACACTGCGCGTCATGTGGCCGTTATAGTCCAATCACCAGTCGAGTTCACCAACCTCTACTTTCTTCCATAAAAAAGGAAGCAAATGTAGTGATCGCTTCTAAGGAAATATGATGATGCTTCAACAGAAGATATATACATACATATATATATATATATATATATATATATATATATATATATATATATATATATATATATATATATATTAAAAAGAAGAGAGAAATCGAAAACGTTTTTGGCTGTAATGTGGATTTTTTACAGATATATTACATATTCCCGGTCATTAAAAAATAAGAATATAGATATCCTCCTTACCCTTTCTCGGACCAGTCCAAACTGTTTTATTTCCCTTCACGCAGAACTTTTTGACTGCCAATTCAAGGAAAACATGTGTGTCACTAACACACAAAAAGAGCATGTCTCATATCGAGAATATTTAACATTGAAAAGAATAAGAAAAAATAATTCCTTTTAATAATATGTGGAAATATCCAGTCTTTGTCTGATGAAGGTCGCGAGACCAGAAACCCGTGTAGCAAAATTATGCAAAATTAATCATAATATATATATTTTTTTAAATCCACAATACAACCAAAAAACGTTTGCGGTTTCTCTCTTCTTTTTAATATACACACTTTTCTCTATTTGGAACTACTATAACCTCTTCCCTTTATATATATATATATATATATATATATATATATATATATATATATATATATATATATATAGTTTGCGAAAAACAAGCAAAACAACAGCGCCTATTTCGGACCTTTCATTCAAAATAAAGTTAATGACACTTTCTCTCATAACTTCTTTCTCTCTTTTTCTCTTTATGCAATTTTCTCCTCTCCCCTTCCATATCAGTATATAACTTCCGATAAGTTTACCTATTTAATGTATCTATGTCTGGATTTCCTCAAACAATTTAAATTTGAAAGAATAGAAATGTTACATCTAACTCAATCATGTCTCTCTCCCACTCACTTCCTCATTTCGTTAATTTACATATACTTAGTACTGCCCGTCAAAAATGTGTAAATTTCTTTTCATTTCAACCTTTGGAAGTAACATCTGATGATCCGCGGTCCTTCAAAAGGGCTGTGGTGAAATAATTTATTATATGGAACCTTAAAGTGGTTTGTTTTTATTTAATATATATATATATATATATATATATATATATATATATATATATATATATATATATAAAAATGGACATGGAAGTCAGCACTTAGAGGCGACAGTCTGTTTCATGCTAGTGCAATCGTCAGGCAACTAGTGCTGTTATTTTTCTCGGCTATTTATATATAAGGGTAGTCTATTTTGGCGGTTACTTTTACCGGAAGTCGCTTATTTGTTTATTTATTTATGTCAAATTATTTTGCTTGTTTTTTTTGTTTGTTTTTTGTAATTTTATTTTTATTTTTATCTTATATATTTATTTATTTATTTTTTATTTTGATCGGTGTTTTTTTGTTAACGTAGTAAAAATTTGTTTATATAGCTAATTGTTGGTAGTCTATTATGGCGGTCATTTACCGGAAGTCGGATGTTTGCTTTTTTATTTGGGTCAAATTGTTTTGCTTGTTTTTATTTATTTTCATTTTTATTTTTTATCTTATATATTTGTTTATTTATCATTGATTAAATCTATTTGTTGAATTTTGGGGTGGGGTGTTGTGGTTTGTTCTTACTATTACTTTGGTCGGAACAGATTTAATTTATCTATTTGGGTTGATTATCTTTATTTGTTTTTTCTAAACGGCTAGTTTATCGTAATCGGTTGTTTTTTTTTATATATTTGGATGTATTTATATCAATTTATTATACTTGTTGTTATTTATTTGTTACACTATATATTTTTGGCTTTCGATTTTTACGTAACGTAGTATATTATCTTTTATTAATTTTTTTATTTTTTATCGTTATATAACAGTTATAACTTTCGGCCGTTCTTTTGTTTTGATTTTATTTCGCATATTCTAACAGGTGTTGTTTTGTAATTTGTTTCGGGTAATTTATTTTGCTTATTTTATTGTTGTTTTGTTTGTTTATATATTTATTTATTTTCTATTTTAAGTTACGTAGTAAAAATTTGTTTTCATGTCTGCATTTTGAGATTAGCTCGGATCTTTTATTTAATAATTTATTTTGATCTGGGAAGGTAATGATAGCTATTTTTCCTCCAAGCAAAGTTTGCAAGTTTTTGATAGGTTGTTGTAGGCTGATGATTTTTGCCTTATTTTCCAAGATATTTTTGGTGTGGTGTGTGTTTTGTTTTTTATTTCCCAGATATACTTAGAAAGCATTGTGCTGTTCGCATATTTACTGTTTGTGAAAGACATTCTGTATACATAATTTCTTTGTTTCCATGGTCCTTCGGTTACTCCTATGTATACTTTTTCTTCATTATCTGGTGATTTTATCGTGGCTTGGTAGATTACGTTGTTTTGTAAACAATTACCGTTTAAGGGACATTCGTTTTTTATTCTGCAGTTGCACGTGGGTTTAATTTGTTTGTGTGGTTTGTTAATAATTTTCCTGTTGTGCTTTTTTATTATTTGTGCCATGTTCTCGGTGCAACTGTAGCTGATTTTTACTGTGTTTTTGTTGAATATTTTGTGTAGGGTGCTTGATTCCGGGAAGTGTTTGTGTAAAAGTTTGAAGAATATTTTTCCTAGGAAAAAAAATAGGAAAAATATTCTTCAAAACAACAATAAAATAAGCAAAATAAATTACTCCAAACAAATTACAAAACCACACCTGTTAGAATATGCGAAATAAAATCAAAACAAAAGAACGGACGAAAGTTATAACTGTTATATAACGATAAAAAATAAAAAATTAATAAAAGATAATATACTACGTTACGTAAAAATCGAAAGCCAAAAATATATAGTGTAACAAATAAATAACAACAAGTATAATAAATTGATATAAATACATCCAAATATATAAATAAACTAACAACCGATTACAAGCCGTTTAGAAAAAACAAATAAAGATAATCAACCCAAATAGATAAATTAAAAACTGTTCCGACCAAAATGATAGTAAGAACAAACCACAACATCCCACCTCAAAATTTAACAAATAGATTTAATCAATGACAAATAATGACTACCAACAATAAGCTATATAAACAAATTTTTACTACATTAACAAAAAAACACCGACCAAAATAAAAAATAAATAAATATATAAGATAAAAAATAAAAATAAAATTAAAAAAACAAACAAAAAAACAAGCAAAATAATTTGACATAAATAAATAAGCAAATAAGCGACTTCCGGTAAAAGTAACCGCCAAAATAGACTACCCATAATCCACCACTGACCCTTATATATAAATAGCCGAGAAAAATAACAGCACTAGTTGCCTGACGATTGCACTAGCATGAAACAGACTGTCGCCTCTAAGTGCTGACTTCCATGTCCACTTTTATATTTACACACACTCTATCTCTGTTATTGAGCACTTTATCCCATAAATATAGCACAGTTTAAGACTATATTTCTTCATATATATATATATATATATATATATATATATATATTATGAGGCAAAAAGAACCCATAGAAAGTCGATTTTTGTTCTTTTATCAAGACTAGTGAGTAACAGAATTCGTTTATTTAGACAGGATATTAATAAATGTGTACATAAGTACATTATACTAGTAAAAAATTATTTAGTATTTTGCTGGGTAAACTTTTGCTTCGATAACGACCATAACTCTTTATGCTAGAGAGTAAATATTTAGTAAGTTAATCTCCTTCTCCAGATTCTTCCAGTATCCCTTTACTTCGCGAAAAAGATCATCTTCTGTATTAACGCTTGTCCATTATCGCCCAAAAGTTTTCAATTGGGTTATGGTCAGGACTGACTAGGCCACTGGAAGAGTTGCAGTTTACACACGTCGCGCTTCCAATCTAGATAACGTTTACTCCTTAAGGCAGTCTGCTTAGGATCGTTATCGTGTTGGAACGTGAAGCGTTGACTTTGGGTAAAAAGTTTGTTTTATTTTTTTTTAGCAGAAAACCACATTTGATTAACAAGAATGTTGTGGTATAGATGCTGGTCCAGGAATCCCTTGATTTTGTACAAATTACCAACTCCTGCTGCTGAGAATGCACCCCAAAAGTTGATTTTTTTAATCGTGTTTATCAGTGCCCTTGGTAGTCAGTGAATATTCGTTTCACCGGGCGTACATCAAACACGTATTCATCCTTCATATCTAAGTGTAAAGAGGCTCTCGTCACTCCTCTTCTCAATCAGATTTAGTCCAGTGGAAATGAGCTTTGCACCAAGCCAACAGTGTCTGTCAATTTTTCACAGATACGGAAGATATATTTCTTACGTATTTGGAAAAAATGACTTTTGTTTTAAGCCTGCGATTGACTGTTCTTAAAGAAACCGCCATACTAGCCGCTTTGGAAATATCTTGTGCTGTTGCGAATCGATCTTTTTGCATCGACGAACCGAGTTTCTATCTTTCCAGTTGTAAATTTTTTAGCGGTCGGCGCTACGTCTGTTCTGTTCCAGATTGATTTCTCTTTTTGATTAACTTGCGGACACATGACTCACTTCGATTAATCTTATCAGCTATCGATCTATTCGACAGCCCAAGATCATGAAAAGCGGGTACTTGGCCTTTCTCGAAGTCAGAATAATGCTTAGGCATGTTAATAGATATAAATATAATAAGCTTTATATGTTGTGCATCATCATTTCTATGAGTTCTTCCATTTTTTGCCTCGTACTGTACATATATATATATATATATATATATATATATATATATATATATATATATATATATATATATATGTAAAAGGCTCAAACACTAATATTCCATGGTTATAATTTATTACATCACAGTCCAAATCATCAGACCTACAAATTCGTAGGTCTGATGAATTGGGTAGTGATTACGATTCCAAAGTAATAAATTATAAGCATTTAATATTAGTATTTGAACCTTTTATGTAATATTCTTGCCCTGTCCTGGATATTGTGCTCTACCTGGATTCTATCCTCTTGTAATTTTGTATATATATATATATAAATATATATATATATATTTTGTATATATATATATATATATATATATGTATATATATATATATTGACCACTAATATTATCTCTCTCTCTCTCTCTCTCTCTCTCTCTCTATATATATATATATATATATATATATATATATATATATATATATATCGGGTGTAATAGCAAAATTGTCCAGTCCAAATCGTGTTAAACATAATTATCCATCACACAAAATGTTTAATATCCCAAAAAAAAACAACTAAACTAATTGTTGTAGCATACCTACGGTTGATAAATGGGTATGTCCTCATTCACATAAATACAGGGGTAAGAACTGTATGTTGGTCTGCTGTTGGAGATTCGTCTTAAGTTGTGCAGGTCAAACTCTCTGCCTCCGGGCGGAGAGGATCGCCAGACGAGACTATGTCGAAGGGCAGAGCCTCGTCTCGGGAAACTGCTACCTGATCCTATTTTATACGGGGTCTACGGGGAATTTTTGGCCGAGCCTACGAGCTCGGATACCCAACATTAAATTCGGCCTAGTGCCATATCTGACCGTGTGGGGCTGATGGTAGATGACCTGCTTTTGGAAATTCATTGTGGAATTCACTTGACCCACTTCTAGCAGTTGAGTACTTCATCTAGGCGCCGCTGGCGACTCTCATATGTGTTGTTTTTGTTCTAAATATTATCGTTCATTACCAGCCTTCGTGTCATTATTCTATTCAAAAACCTTCCCTAGGTTACAGCGCTAATATATATATATATGTATACCCTGGAATAACACACCTACACACACACGCACACACACACACACACACACACACACATATATATATATATATATATATATATATATATATATATATATATATATATATGAACTTTATTTCAATACTTTATGAACTATGATCCTTAGCTCTGATTAATTAATGATGAACATATCATTTTCATTTATGATCGATTCCTTCACGGTTCTCCTATTAACTTATTAATTAGTAATTGTACATTCTTATTGCTCAAAGTAGAGTCTAGTAGTGTTATAAAATCTTGGGAGAAGACCCAAATTTAATGAATTTATGTATAGTACTAAAGGTTTCGTCGTTATACAATTGATATGACTAGATCGAACCGTAAGTTCTATGCTAACAATTTCTTCTACCGCACTTCTCGCTTGTTGGACCTTCTTCCTCTTTCTTGCTTCCCAGTCATGTTTGATCTTCAATAATTTAAATGTGATGTCAATCGCTATCTTCTGTCTTCGACTATTACTTCTTTTGGTGTTCATTCTCTTTAATAGTGTTTCTTCTCATATTCTATAACAATCAATCAATAGTCTCTTGCATCTTAGTAGCTTTATTGCTTTGCTTGGAGTGAAATGATTATATATATATATATATATATATATATATATATATATATATATATGAATTGGAAAGGGAGATAGTTGAAAGAAAGTCATAACGCAATAGATTGCATGTATAGATACCAAAAGACAAGATATGGGAATTACCGACGTTTGACCGATTATTGTTCAAAGGCGTTACTATTATTGTATCTGTGATTTACAAAATCTCTCCTACAAACGGGCGTTACAAAATCTAATTAGCGGTATAAGGAAGAGAATGGCATGAAATAATGGATAGCCTTAGTTTTCAATACCCGGGGAACGTCTATAATTCTAACTCGTGAGATTAGGCAGATAATGAGAAGCTACAAAGAGTGAGGAGAAGAGAAGATCAGAGGTATGGGAAAATAATATTCTTGTTGCCATTACCTCTGGACTTTCTTCTATGTGTGCGATCATGGCCCTCCACAGTTTTTCCCACCTTTGTAACTCTCAAATATTTTTGACCTTTGATGTCTCTCCTAAACCCTGTTCTGACATTTATTTACATAAGCTCGTCAGTTAGGTTCTTTGCGTTTTTTTCACTCGCCATCTTGCCTTCAATATGAAATTTCTTAATTATATTTCCCAGAACTTTCAACTTTCTCTTCCTGATCTTAGCCATAAGTATCCTTTCCGCTCCCATTTTCTGTAAAACATCGTCATTGCTCCCATGTTCAGTCCATTGTTCAGATATCATCCATCTCGAGAACCACGTTTCTGTTGTTTCAAGTCTATTTTTAATCTATGAGAAGATTGTACAGCATTCACTGCCATATAAGAGGATTGATATCACGTAACAGTCCAGTACACTTTTCTTTGTTTCTAACGAAATTACCCTATTTCTTAATACTTTGCTTAGTTTTTGGAAGGCATCTTTTGCTATCATTATACACCTTTGGGTTTCAGTATCGCATTTTCCGTCTCCTGTTAGAACATTTACTAGATATTTAAAATGTTTTTCTTGATTTTAGTGTCCCAAATTCGTAGTTCGAATCTTGGGCTGTTTCTTTTGCTGACAAAAAAATTCCAAAAACCCCCAAAACATCCACTCTTATCTTTATTCCTTCCTTCTTGCTTTCCTTTAGTATCTTTAGTAGTAGTTCCGGTCCGTGGAATATTAAACAGGTTAAACTAATTTTCTATTCACTGTGTGAAACAGACATTTTTGAAGGAATGCTTTCCGAATTCGCTTTAGGTGGAACATGAAGCATTACGGTTCAGGAAAAACGCATCTCATTCCAGAAAGAAAAAAAATACATGAATCGTCGCTTCAAAACTAGGCCCGAATAATTTGAACTCTTGATTAATAGAATGCTTGTATTTCTATTTTCTTGTTTAACAGTGATTAAAATTGTACAGCTTTTTCCAAAATCTAATTATTTACTTTTTTGTTAATTTATCTTCGTTCATTTATGCTAATTAATCCACTGAGGCTTTCTTATGTAATTACGCTTGCGTGTGATTTACAACATGAAAAAAAGGTGTGTTAATCTGTATTCAGTGATAAGAATTATCAGAGGAGTTTTAATTAGAGAGATGAGAAAGTGTTTTGCGAAGGGAACTGACAGAGACAGGCAAAGAGACAAGGTGGAAGGAAAAAGTGTGAAGAAAAGAGTCAGTAAATTGAAAAAGAAGAGAAAGGAAAACGACTGTTTGATGCAAAGAAAAAGAAATGGCAAAGAAATGATGAAGAACATAGAAAAAAGAGAAAGAGAATTCGGGAGAGAAGAATGAAAAATAAAAAGAGAGGGAGGTAAATACAGAAAAGAAAGGAATGAGAATATGAGATAGGGATGTAAGTGACTGTCGATAAGGAAAGATAAATAAATGAAAGAAAGAAAAAGAGAAAAGGAAAGAATGAAATAAAAAAAGAAAGTATCAAATGAAACGATAGACGTACAAGAGAAAGGACAGAAGGAAAAGAAAAGTAGAGTAAAAGAAGGAAAGAAATGGTAACCAGAGAAAAGGTACAAGGAATAAATCAGGATAATAAATATCTCTAAGAAGGAAAGAAAGAAAGTTAGATAGATAGATAGATAGAAGGAAAGCAAAAGAAAGAAAAAAGAAAAAAAGAAAGAAAAAAGAGGGAAAAATAGAAAAAAGAGATAGCGATAAAAATACAGTGAGAGCGAGAAAAAGAAAGAGAAAACAAAAAAATGGGAAATGAATCGAAAAGAAATGATGAGAGCGATGAAAACATAGAAATCGAGAAAGACACATGGACGGAGAAGTATGAAAGAAGATGAAGAGGAGAGAAAAACAGAGAGAAGAAGAGAAGGAAAGAAAGAAAATAAAACGAGAACGAATTAAAAAGCAGTCGAAAAGGTATACAAAGAAAAAGAGAAAGAAAGAAAATGAAGGAAAAAGAACGGAAAAGAATCGAGAAGAAAATATAGAAGAAAAAGAAGAAGAAGAAGGATAGAAGAAAAAGAAAAAAGAAGATGAGCTAGAAAGAAAAAAATGAGAGAAAATAAAGAATACATCATGAAAAACACAAGCCAAATGGAAAGAAGGAAAGAAAGAAAAACAATTAAAGAAGAAAAACTGTATGAGAAAATCGAGAAGAATAGAAAAAAGAAAGAAAGAAAAATAAAAAATAGAAAGAAAGTAAAAGAAAATAAAAAATGTTAAACAAAGAAAAAAGAATGAAAGTATTCTTAAAGATTTCGTTCTTTAAAAATTCTTTAATTCTTTTTTTTTTTTAAATATTTTATTCCGTCTTTTATTTTCGTTCTACATTTTTCTTTCTTTTTTCTTATTCTTCTTAAAAAAATATTCTTCTTAAAAAGAAAAATTAAGAAAATTGAAAAACCAAAAGAAAAAAGAAAAAAAGAAAGAAAAAGAAGAAAATGAAAGAAGAAATAAAAAAGAAAAAAGAAGAAAATGAAAGAAGAAATAAAAAAGAAAAAGAAAGAAGAAAAAGAAAAACGAAAGAAAAAGAAAGAACAAAAAGAAAAAGAAAGAATAAGAAAGAAAATATGTTTGTAACTCGATACCCTAGAAATAAAATATTGCGCTCCAGCTGGTATATATTCCGATATTTCTTAAATTGAACTTACCTGGCAAAAGGCCATTATAAGTGAGCACCCATAGTTTGCAATTCTCGGAAGATTTTGCAAAAAAACCTTACTAATCATCCAGATGACCTTACCAATAATGAAGACGTTATTTTTCATTTAGCGTGGCAGTCAGTGGAGATCGAACTCTCTAGCTATCTCTCCAGACTATCTCTTCAGTTGACGGCCCAAATGCCAAGAGAAAAAAAAATCTTAAATAAGGAAATCAGCGGCGAGGAAATGAAATCTAAAAGATAATAAAATTTAAAGAATTAAAAAGAAAGGAAAACAGTAATAAGAAACGCTAAAATACATTTTCTTCATTCTTAATTCTAACTAATTGAATATTAGTGAAACGTTCTTTCCTCAATTAAATACCTAATTCGATTTAGCTGTTCTATAATAAACGAGATGAAATTGAACACATGTTTTCCCGATCGTCTTCTTCCTTGTTTTTCCGTCAAATATTCTGATTCAATTTGACCTTTTCATATTTATTACTTTTGTTTTTTCTTTTCTAACCATTTCTGTCTTCGATACCAATTCTACATTTGTTTCCCGTTTATAACTTGTTTCAAAAACCCCATTTCTATATATCTTCCACTATAGCAATTCTATTTTTAATGTTTTCTTCTGTATTTTCTTTTTTTTTGTCATTCATTCCTCATCACAGTCTATGCACTTCTTATTTTGCATTAATCTTCTTTTTTGTCCATTTCCTGACTTGAATTCTTGTCATCTTCTTCCTCTTTTTCTATCTTTATTTCTGCCTTTATTTTTTCTTAATTCTCTATTTTTTATTCCTTTATTTCTTTTCCCTTTCTTTATTCCTACTTCTTTTTTCCTTCATTTCTTCCTTTTTCTTCATTATTATTATTATTTCTCTTTTCTTTATTCCTTCTTTTTCTTCAATTATTTTTCTTTATTCTTCTTTCTTTATTTTTTATTTCTTTTTTTATTATTTCTTTTTTTCAGTATTCCTTCTTTCCAATTTTTTTCTTTATTCCTTCTTTTTCCTTTAATTCTTACTTTACTTCTCTTTCCTTTTCTTTGTTTCTTCATCTACTTCTTCTTTGTCGCCTTTTACTATCTTTCTGTCTCTTTTTCGCCTTCTTTTGCATTTATTTCTTCTTCTTTCTTTATTTCTACTTCTACTCCTTTATAGATACTTCTTTGTCGATTTAAAATTTTGTATTTTGTATTTCTTCTTTTTGTTTAATCCTAATCACGTCGCGTTTGTAATCCAACCAAAATACACATCTCATTACTCGTCCAGACCCCATAGTTTCTTTTCCTCTCTTTTAAGCTCTTCACGAAAAGCAAGTAAAAGAAAAATGTCACCCAAATTTTTTCGATAATCTTTTTCTTATTCTATATCCTGGAGTTTTCTTCATTTACCACACTTGACCAAAATTTAGAAAGCATTAAAGAGACTGTTTTCTGCCAAACGTTAAAATCAGGAAATTTTCTTGCCTGGAAAATCAGCATTCGAATTTTAACCGGCGTGAACTATGCAAATACCTCAAGATTTCACCCCAGAGAAAAGAAAGTAAACCACTAGAGCTACAGGGGTGTGGAAGAATTAGAAAACAAAAAAATTACTAAATATCAAATCAGGGGAACATTAGAAAGCAATTGATATTGCATTTAAATTTTTGAAGATTAAAATTGGCTGGAAAGCACGGAGCCAGAAGAGGGTTCCACAAGTGAGAGTGTGAGAAAAGCATAGAACTTACAGTTACATCTAGCAAACACAAATGTATATTGGTGAGACATCATCGCCAGTTAACTACTGTGCTTAAATTTATAGTGTAGGTACCGTGACGAAGATCTTATCCGAACAGTTTCCATGTAAGTATTTATAGAAAAGGTACAACAAGGTTAGTTTCCTTGCTGTAACTGAAACCTGATGTGACTGCGTTAATACTGAGAATGAGACCATTCGGGTGTTGGCTGTTTTTACTCTTGTTTTAGGAAGAAAATCCCCAGACGAGGCTATGTCGAAGGACAGAAAAGGGTATCGGGAAACAGCTAGCCGACCCTGTTTTATACAGTGTCTACGGGGAAATTTTTGGCTGAGCCTACGAGCTTGGATACCACACATTAAATTCGGCCTTGTGCCACATCTGACCACGTGGGGCGGTTGGTAGATATCTTGCAGTTGGAGATTCGTCTTCAGCTGTGCTGATCAAACTTTCTGCCTCTGGCATAGAGGATCCCCAGAGGAGGCTAAATCGAAGGGCAGAGTTACGCCTCGGGAAGCAGCTAACCGATCCCGTTTTATATGCTGTCTACTGGGAATTTTTGACCGAGCATACGGGCTCGGATACCTCACATTAAATTTAGCCTTTAGCCACATCGGACCGTGTGGGTGGTTGGTAGTTATTCTGCAGTTGGAGATTCATTGTGGCATTCACTTGACTCACTTCTAGCAGTTGTCTACTTCTAAGCGCCGCTGGCGAATCTTATATGTGTTGTTCTTGTCTTAGGTATTATCGTTCATTACCGACTTTCGTTTGATTATTCTATTCAGTAACCTTCCCTAGGATACAATAATAATAATCTTTTTTAATTATTTTCGCCGCATGCTTTTCGTAATTTTTGTGCGAATATGTCCGTCCTCTTGCTCTGAATAATGTGTAAATTTTGTGATTCCAAATATAATGAAAACTACATTTAACCTAAATGTAACATTTCTTGCTGCTACACAGGTGTCACCGTAAATAGAGGACTGTCCACTGCCCCCCCATACACCGAGACATAGAAGGTGTTATATTATGTCACTCACTGTTATGCCTGGATCAAACTCCGATAATTCACGTCGCCTTGCAGTCGACATCTGGTGTTCACAACCGCACACAAGATGCCAGATAAAAATTCATATATATCTGGGCATTTCCATGACTGTATCTCCATCTACCATATATATATATATATATATATATATATATATATATATATATATATATATATATATATATATCAAATTCTAAAATCAAACTGATTATAATTCGAACTCAACTTTATATTCAATAAAGAATTTGCTCATGAGATAACAGTTTACGTTCGTTGGCGTGACTGTCATGCATAAACCATTATGCATGTATACAAATTAATTAAGAAATAAATAGATATAAAACCCTATATAGATATGCCCATGTAAAAATAAATCTATAGATAATTCTAATAATGTATAAGAGGAAAACATTATTAAAAAAAGTAATTAAGAAGTAAATTTTATGTCGGAATTTTTAGATGTGAAATTATTATTATATATCTTCCAGTTTGGAGGAATATTATTTTTTGTTGGTTGTTATATTGACTGTATTTCGGCCGTTCCACTAACCGACCATCTGCAGGTATCTATCTTCGTACTCGTTAACCTTCTTCGAATTTTGGACCGAACACTTTCCTCAGTCGAAAGGAGTTGATTTTTCTCATTTTGTCTTTAATGCCGACGAGACATTTCATAAAATTAACACACACCAGACTTATTGACCTTAGGGTTGCGTGTTCGTTTTTTCACAGAAGCCGAATATATGTCTTGTGCGCACTAACTGAGTTCAATCCTAATACCGGGTAGTACAGTTATATACTTTGATTCGGCGAAATAAATTTCTTATAATATTTCGTCTGTCGAATAAGCGTTATGTTTTTGTTTTTTTTTTCCTTTTCTAAACATTTCGCCACGAGCAAGGCAATAAAGCCACTAAGAAACAGGGGTGTTACTAACTGTGAAAAGAATAAGAAAAAGAAAAACATTATTAAGGAGCGAGGACAATAACAGAACAGGAATTCATTGCATTTAAATTTTTGAAGATCAAAGTTGGCTGGAATACAAAGTTAGAATAGAGTTCCACAGTCGAGAAGTGCCATAAAAGCGACTGTTAGCATAGCATTTACGGTAATATTTAGCTCATTCAACTATAGGACGATGAGACCTTACCGCCAATCTCGTACTGCGCTTAAATTCATAAAATCAAGGTACCATAGAGCAAAGTTCATCAGAACAATTAACATGAATGTATTTATAGAAAAGGCACAAGGAAGCTACATTACGACGGTAAGAAAGTGATTGAAGCCGTCAGTATCTATGCCATTGCAGGTTCTTCTTCCAAATTCTTAGAGCTAGTCCTGATAAAAAATACCAACAATAAACACATGTCAAAAACATTATATCACCAACCTTTATTTAATCCATTTTTAAAGAATATAGCGCATATTTAAAAAAGCACGAGCGATGTTGACGTCCGGAATCAATATGTGGACAATGTCGAAACATAAATAATGCCTGCTAGACACATACACACACACAGACATACATATGTATATTATCATCCGAATCCCTCATAGATAAACTAGAATTATGATACACTTACACACATAAATTATACACACGAACGCTGCTTGACAAGTGAAATGTACGTGAAGTCTGCTTAACCAATGAAAATAAAAACGACAAAAATAAAAGTACCAGAAAATGTTTTTCCATATCTCATTCTCCGATAAAGCTTTAATAAAAGCGAAACATATTAGATTTATAAACGTTTCCTATTTGTCCTATCATTTTGTTGAATTCCGATTCATATTTTCTCTGCACTTAATCATATATATATATATATATATATATATATATATATATATATATATATATATATATATAGAGTCAAACCTAATGAGCCAGACAAACCTACCAAGGTTTCACTTAGGCAGATCGTCAGGGTTAGCTGGCTTTCGATAGACTTTCATGTTCCTGGCTCTTTCTTTTTTAAAACCTTTTTTTTTCTTCGAGATTGGTTTGGCTATTGTTAAATCAAGAATTCGAAGGTTTTTCTACACGAGTATAGTTACCTATATATATATATATATATATATATATATATATATATATATATATATATATATATAGATAGATAGATAGATAGATACGGGGTGCGATGTATGAATTATCGACTGAATTAAGCAAAAATTAAAATAGCACTAGCATCTCATTTTGACAGATATATTTACCAAAATTACACAAAAAAGGCCGCCATAATCCTTGTCTTTGGTGTTATAAGGAGATTTATGAGCGTATCGATCAATTGCGCCCCGCACATACTAATCACGGGTGGGGGTGACGTCTGGAGAGTTAAGTGGCCAGATATAAGGAGTGATATTGTCGCAGAAATTGAGAATCGTGACTGGGTTCTCCTCCTATTGTAGAATGGTACAGAGTCCTGTTGGCAGACATAGTTTCTTTCAGCAGCCACCCTCTTGACCCAGGGTAGTACTACCTCCTCAAGGCACTTGATGTAGGTCTCCGTGTTGAGTCTGAGGCCATGTAGGAGATGACTGGACGCATAACGTCGCCATTACATTATTACTATTATTACTATTATTACTATTTTTATATATATTTATATATATATAAATGTATATTGACAGAGGATGAATATATTTTATTTATTATGCATCCACACTAAGAGAGAAAATAGTTTGTGTTCGCGGAGGTGTTCCTACTATTGACTTTTGTCTATCATATAAATACGCTCCTACCAATTTGCATTGTAATTCTTAACGTCCTAAAACTCAATTTGACGCCACACTGACTCGAATTGA
>OZ038497.1:74146937-74171937 GCA_964036315.1 Acanthosepion esculentum | reverse complement strand
TATATGTCCGTTGTTGTGCGCTTGGTGGACACTTGCTTCAGGATCTCCTGCCGGAATAGATATTCTTTCGGAAAGGTCTTTTGGGTGAACAGGTATGTTGTTGAAAGACCCGAAAATTGTCATGACCCCAAGTCATACCATCACTGATGATGAGATCATACGCACCTGTAGGAGTGTATTCATAACATATATATATATATATATATATATATATATATATATATATATATATATATATTTATAATTACTTTAAAAAATATATGATTCCGTCGCATATATATATATATATATATATATATATATATATATATATATATATATATATATATATATATATATATATATTTATAATTACATTTAAAAAAAATATGATTCCTTCGCATATATATATATATATATATATATATATATATATATATATATATATATATATATATATCTTTATTTCATTGGCTGAAGTTGACTGACGTATGTCAATAAGAACGGTCGGAATCCGAGCTATATCTTAATTCTTTTTTGCAATGTCGAGGTTCGTAGCAAAACGCTATCAAGGAGGCGGCCTGAATCTTTTGGAATCAGGTCGGGGTTGCTGTTTGAGCCAATATGATACAAAACCAGAAATCGGCAATGAAGACAGTGCGTCACTGAAGACCTTCCTTGTTGCATCTGAAATGTATTACTCTAATATATATATTAATATATATATATATATATATATATATATATATATATATATATATATATATATATATATATATATATATATATATATTTCTGTATTTAGGCAGCAATCCTTCTTTCATTCACATTTAATTAAAAACGACTGAAATACAAAAATTTTAAATTACAGTCGTTTTTAATGAAATGTGCATGAAAGAAGGATTGCTGCCTAAATACACAAATTTTAAATTACAGTTGTTTTTAATGAAATGTGCATATATATATATATATATATATATATATATGTGTGTGTGTGTGTGTGTGTGTGTGTGTTATTTTTCAGAAATGTATGTTTAGGCGCATATATCTTGACATTAACTTATTTGTATTTGACTTGGTAGTAATAAAAAGAAAATCATCAGACAAAAATTTAAAAATTAAAATCCAAAGCATTCATTTCTAACTGACGGTGTCTTTTTGCCACATGCCATGCTTGTCATGCAACTCGTCAGAAATGTTTAATCTATCAGTTATATACAACCGTTCTCAGATATCAGTAATTAAATATGGCTTAAGCTAACTGAAAATCTGTCTTAAAAACGATAATCTTTCATCAGACTTTACAGACATCCTCGACAGAATAAAATCAAGCAAGTTTACACTAAATAACAAAAAAACACATAATCTGAAATTTCTAATAACAGTAACAACTAAAATGGTTGTTACATGTAAATATATAATAAACTATTGGCTTTCCACATTACCTTAAACGATAAGTTAGAAAGGAGGTTCACGTCAGTTCTAGAAAGAGCTGATGGTCTTAAAAGCCTATTTTCTTGAAAATCTGTTTTAAAAGAATCTTTGTATGAATTTCAATTGGCAGCAACACCATCTGTTTCGTCAATTTGTTACAGAATGCATAAGGTGGCACAGAATGGCAACCTACTAGTCAGAAGACCTCGTAGACTTTGGATCCTAGCAGTGATGGATTTCTTTTGTTTAAGTATTGGATATAAGACCAAGACAGTCACAGATGACACGAAACGCAAGAATTGATTCCTGTATCTTATCATTACCATTATTAAACTATAATTTTGAATTGCAAATTTGCATATGCAATCAAGAAAGTACTAATTTTAAGTAAAATTCTCACAAAGGTGTTAGTTTAAACTGGCACCAAGAGCACAATCTCATGAACTACCAGTTGCGACTTTTGGAAGAGTGACATATTCATAAAGATATGAATCCTCTTCTCCACGCAGCTATGGGTAAGTAGCAGTACAGACCGTGTTCTATAGCCTTGGATGGCAAATGGTCTACCGCAGAAAGAAATGGCAACCTACTGCGGGGAAAAAATATTTCGATACATGATCGCCTAAGCGTGTATCACGATTGGCACATAACTGACTGAGTGAGCGTTCTTACATTTTTTCCGTTTGGTGTCATTACAAAAACTGCACATACTATCCCGTGGCCGAAGCACTTCCGAATACTTCCTAAGCGATTTTCAAGGGGGCTTTGTTTTGGTGTTGTTATTTTCTTATCATGTTTTGACTGTTTGAGATGTATTATTTGTATGGTTTTGAATACTAATAGGAGCATTTATTCCGAGCCTTTGCATGTTGTTGGCGTTTGGAATTCGAGTGAGCATCTTTCTAAGAAACTTTCAGCATGCCACGACCATTGTTAAACAAGGTGATGTTTATAGTGGGAGAGAGATGTTTCATATATAGAACTACTCTTTTAACTCTTTTCAGGTTATTTTAAACCAAAAAATATTTTTCGATTGTGAGAATTTTTTTTTAGATAATAATGGTTTATTGATACAAATCTTACTAATTAACGCATAGCTGGGGGCAAAAAAAAGGTGGAGTCATATCTTTCTCAAGGATATTTGTACGCGCAAGATCATAAAATCAAGAACGAATAAAAAACGTTTATCAATCTAACATGTTTCACTTTTATTAAAGCTTCATCAGAGAATGAGATATGGAGAAAAATAAGAAATAAACTGACATTTTTTCTTTTGTACTGTTTGGTTTTCATTGATATAAAGTAGAAATGTTAGTTCTTATGTTGTGACCAAATAAATGGTTAAAGAAATAACAAAACGAATGTTGCAGATATATCATATATTAAACAGTAAGTACAACAGAAGAGTATTTTTTTATATGCGTTTTACCCCAAGCAAGGCGGGAAGCCACTAGCACGCAAGGGATTACAGAGAGTTGGAGCTAGAGCATATAGGAGTGATAGAGGAAAGGATGAAGAGAAGGATAAGGAATAGATCATGACATCTGGAGACGTCGATTGACATTACATTTAATAGTTGGAGATTATAGCTATCAAGGAAACAGGATGAGGAGAGGGAGTTCCACAGGCGAGAGGTGCGAGACATGAAGCTATTGGAGTAGAAGACACGGCTACATTTAACAGTTTCGACAGTGAAGGGTGTGAGCGAGATGCCAGCCTAGCAGAACATTAGTAGTGAGTGTGTGTCGGTTGACCCAGCGTTCAATCTATTCGACTGTTCTACCAAGGCCTTCTCTCCTACTAATCTTATAGTAGGTGGAAGAGTCCAACATAGACTCTTTAGTTGGAGGACACCCAACACATTAGATAATGGGAGACTTCCACAGTCAGACATAAGTTACCTCCCCCAGTGTTATATAAACAGAAGAGTGGCCAGGTGCTAAGTGTATTTTTGTATTTGTATTGTATTTGGAACGAGAATAAAGTAATTGAGACTTTCTACTAACATTGCTGTTGTGGTTATTTTACATCGCGCTGCGAACAGAATCTGACAAATACGTATTCATCCTTATAGGGGCTGAAACCTTAAATTCAGCTACAGAGGAAAGTCTTTTGTCACACATCCGATCCGTTGCGCTAAAGAGCTTGCACAAGGATGTCCACCGGCAATCCTTCAGGCGGAATGTGAGTCAATCACTCATTTTTTTTAGCAAGGCTAGGAGCTCCAGCCAAATTTTGCTCGATCACAGTTGTCTTAGCACGGAAGGCCGTGGTCAGCGCGTCAACTACTCGTGCGACATGATAGTTGGTCAGATGATTGCGGGCCTCGTCAGCTTGGAAACGACGATCAAGTCAGCTGTTCGGGGTTACGTGATGATTTTTAGCCTGTCAACGTCGTCCTACCTACAGGTATCTTGCCATGAGCGCCGCGCGTTTCGACAACCCAGTAGAAATAACGTGCCCGCTTCTTCGTCGAATAAGAACCATTGCGTGGGTTTAGGGAAGACTTTTCCCCCAGGTGGCTCAATTCGTAGAAAAGATTGCCCAGCAGCTAAACTGGTATATCATAATTGCGCGATTAGGGGACACGTAAAAAGGGTATGACAGATTATCTACTAAAACTGAAATTGGAAGCACGAACAAATCAATAAGGTGCGAGAGGGGACGTTATTCATTCACTTTCCGAAACCCTAATCTGAAAGTTCCCCACCCGCGTCATCCGCTATGCTGGCAGATGAAAACGGAGCCGTAAAACCGGTTTGATACCCGGTGTTATTTTGCCTGGAATAGAAAGCGATTTGAAGGAGGTGTCTCATATCCACCGACATCACTAACAGTAGAAAGGGGCTATAATGCATCGAACCCATGTTTCATTTGACTGGTTCAATTAGCCACGGTCGTCATCACATCCTCGCGTTCGCCGATACAGGGGCTCAGACTCGTTCAAGTAGACCAGGGATATTGAAACTACTCAGGTGCCCAGACGAGTACCTCGTTCCAACTAGTCATCGAATACGTGGCCTCACAGACAACCAACTTCATATAAAGGGCGTGTAGGTCATGCATATAAGAATTGGCTCGAGGGAGACACGACGGGTGGTGTATGTATCAAACAACACATCTGGTTTTTACTTATCAGAATTTGTCCTGAAGGACATATATATGTTGTTACCTGATTTCTCAGACCAGACATCATGGTTCAACTCATTGTAGAGCGCAAAAGAAAATATCCTGTGCAGATGCCTACGCAGAAAACCCATTCTTGTGATGCCTAGTACCATCCCGTTCCTTCCGACGGAAACTAACGGGCACCTACTGGAACAATGGATACGGGGCCATTTCAAGTCGAATTCATTTACGTGCTAATACCCTTGGGAAAGGTATGAATGCGCTTCTCCCCCCAGCTGTGGGTAAATAGCAAGACAGACCGGGTTCTATACAATTGGATGATAACTGGTCTCCCACAGAAAGAAATGACAACCTATTGCGGGAAAAACCTGTCTCGTCAGTCATGTATAGAAATATCCGAATATGTCACATCCTGTCAGCGTGGGCTAGCAAGAAAATATAATCGCTTTTTGGCATTTTGGCTAAGATCAAATTGTAGTATCTGTTATTATCAGTTTAATCTATTTCTGCCTTTCTTTCATTCGATCATTTTTCTCACTGCAACCAAGTAGTGTATTTTCCGTCTTTCTAATCAATCAAAACGGAATAATCTCTTATTTATGAGGTATTGGCACGGCGTAACGGTCATGCGAACTAACGAATAGATAGACAAGCACTGTTATAATAGGATACTACAGGTTTCGGCATAAATGCCTCCCATATATACCTCCCAGAAAAAATAACTAGATGAAGATATCATTGCCACTAATGACTTACCATTATGTGGGGGTATTTCTAGCGCACGCTGTATTTATTTATTTTTATGGAAATATTTCGACTAGCAGTAGCCAGTCTTGGTCACTCCTTAATTTGAGTAAAATAAAAACAGTGCAAAGAAACCAGAAACGCTTAAGAATCCAAATCAAGGAAAACAGACCGAGTTGATGACGTTTACAAGTTGAGGCGTAAAAAAATAAATATGATTTTTTTTTTACTCTAAAAATTGCAGAGATGTCCAGACGGGATGGATTTATGCTGCATCTATCCTATTGCAAGTCTCCAAAGAAAAATACGATATGACAAAAAAAAAAAGAATTTATTGAGTAAAAAACAAAAATCTTCTTTTTTTTTACGCCTCAACTTGCTATTACGTTGTAAACGTCATCAACTCGCTTTGTTTTCCTTGATTTGAATTATTAAGCGTTCCGCGAACTTCTTTTCACTGTTTTTACTCAAATTAAGGAATGACCAAGACTTGCAACGTCTAGTCGAAATATTTCCATAAAAATAAATCATTCGTTGGAACTACAAGTTTTTTCTTTTAATTTTAACTCTAAGACGCTTGCCTACCAAACACATTCCATAATTAATAAAACGTTTAAAACTGCATCTTATAGCATAGAGGATTTCATGTATTGGGACCCATCGATAAGCAATATAAGTCCAAAGTTACAGTAACTTCCTGAACTACATTTGTAATCTTGCAAAATCTCTTCTGGCATTGCAATCAGTAATTATCTACGCTAAGTTTTTATGTGCGGGACATTCAGTACAACAGTGACAAATGTAAGTCTTGTTTGGGAAGAGGGAGAGAGACATGTCTGTTTGTGTTATTGACATTAATCAAAGGCTGGGGAGGTGGATTATCCGAGATTATCAGCATGATTATCGCTACTGGCCCGGAAATTGCTTTGGCACGTGACTGCACGCTTTCTGTGCACGCACAAGCCGCGGGGTAATTGGTGTCACCCGGATATTAAGAGACGATCAGATCATTGGTTTCGTCCTCTTGTAAAAACCAAATATTCGGCTCATTAAATACAGGGCAAGAAGAAAAAAAAGAAAGCTTTAAAGATCGAAGAGATGAGGATGAAGTAGACAGAGTGAAAGCGACGAGAGGGGAGAGAACATGTAAAACGAGAAAGCGATACAGCGACAAATTGATGAAGACGAAAGCTTCAAATCAGATATCGAAGAAGAGGAGGATGAGAAGGAGTTGAAAGATGGAATGAATAAAGAAAGAAAGAAAGAAGGAAAGAAAGAAAGAAAGAAAGAAAGAAAGAAAGAAAGAAGGCAAAAAGAAGGTAAAAAGAGAAAGTGAGAAAGAAAGAGGAAAGTGTAGAATAAAATATGGAAAAAGATAAAGAAGATTGGAGAAGATGAAAGAAGAAAAGAAACGAAGAAAGAAACACAGAAAGAAAAATAGAAAGATGTTGTATAGAAGTGAAGTGTCGCTGCCGGCACTGTAGTTTGAACATAGATCGCCAGTGAGCCAACACGAACGATTCCATTATTTAATTTAGTATATCACGTGATAATAAAGAAAACGAATCAATAGGAAGTAGCGTGACGTGTAAGCGATCACTACTTCTACCCTATCCTTTTTTACTATACGGATCGCGATTCTCTTCACTATCCTGATCATTATACTATTCGGTGATTACTATCTGAACAAGAATTACTAGTGCGTGTATTATTGAAGGCGTTACTGTCAGTACCGGCGTTTACAAAGTCTCGACTATAACGAGCATTTCGGAAGTGATAACACGCATTCGTTGACCTTGACCTAACGATAGTTACAACGAGTGGGCGTTCTAACATCACAGAAAAAGATAACAATATGAAATTCACCACCATTACCACAAAGAAAATGAATAGAATAATCTTTCGAATAATAAAGATATATTAGGTTGGTGCAAAAATAATGTCGTTTTTTGACGTTCAACTTCATGTGAGAAAACGACATTATTTTTGCACCAACCTAATATTTTGAAATTCCAAACAATGCTGAAAACCAAAGAACTTATCGGTCGAAATGAGAAATTTTAAAAAATATATATGTGGATGCGACTCTGAATTTCTCATGGAAGAATATGAATGATGTCACTCAATATTTTGGCCAATTAGTATTTTTGTATATTTACAGTATAGTTTTTTCGATTCTAATCAGTTATATATATGATGTATACACCATTAAACTCCTGATTGGAGTATAGGGCCACAGACTCACAACGTTAGGTGTGGTTGCAGTTATTTCCGTGGGAAATGGGCTTTAAGGGAGGAGTAGATTCCCGCAATCTCAATTAAGTTTGAATTTCTTTAAGCAAATCAACCCAAGGAAGACAAGAATGCCAGTAGCACGCAAGGGGTTGCAGAGAGTGAGAATAAGAGTAAAAGAGGAGTGTTTGTTAAAAGGATAAAGAGAAGGATAGTGATCAACCTCAAGAAATCAGAAGATGTCGATTGACATTACATTTGAATATTTGAAGATTATAGCTATCAGGGAAAGGAGTTCTACTGACGGGAGGTGCGAGATAAGAAGAGATAAGAGAGGACTAAAATTAGTCGTTTCGACGGTGAAAAGGTGGGATCGATATGCCAACCTAGTAGCACGCTTAAATTCATGCAGTTTGGGAAGCAGTGAAAGTAGCTCATCGGAGCAACTGCCATGAAAGTACTCGTAGAAAAGACAGAGGGAAGCCAAAGCACATCTGTGCGATAGTGAACATAGAGGGGATGCCAGATCAGGACCAACCACGTTGCATATCCGTCTCTCGATTTTGTCGAGGTCCTCGAGATGAACAGCGGGAGCACCAGAGGATATATGGCAGCAGTATTCAATGCAAGGACGAATGGTTGATTTGTAGATTTGAAGTATGGACTCAGTCGAGAAAAATCTTCTGGCACGACAAAAAGAATCAATGCTCCTTACGGTAGATGAAGCTATTGATTCACTGTAGTTCTCCCAACTCAGCTCAGTGGAAAGCGGGAGAGCGGGCAGGCGCAGGGAGCCGCTCCCGTGGAGTTGGGCATCAGCTATTCTGATGGGAGGCAGGAAGTTATCTTTATGGTGAGTAAATGAGAGCAATTTCGTTTTGGAGGCATTAAAGTTTACAAGCCATTTCCTGCCCCAGTCAACCACAGATTGGAGTTCCAGACCATATATGACAGCAGGATTCCATGTAAGGACGAATGGTTTTTGAACTTCTGCTAGATTCATTGCACAACTAGAGAGCTTAGTTTTCTCTGCTATTTAACCTATAGCTAAAGGTAAATGTCATGGATTTATACTACTACAAATGATAATCCTGCGTAATTGAACGCAACTTAAACGCCCAGCATGAACTTGTATCGGTGATTGTATTGTAAACGCCGGCAATTGCATCACAATATTCTACTATACATAAATTGCTCTTATGTGTATATAGAATTGCTACAAGACAAAACAAAAGAGCAATAAGTACATGAACAACTTTAAACTAGTATACTTATAATCGGAAAGAGACAGTTGAAGTTTCGAAGGTAGATAATTAGAAAAGAGAGTTTGGAAAATTTAACGCACGCCTGCCATGTTGAAGGCAAGCGGGGCAGAGATGAAAGCTGTGCATAATCTACTTAACGAACTGATGCAAATAACTGGCAGAACACGCATTAGGAGAGATAACAAAAAGACAAACATTGGACAGAACTACAAAAGACAAGGAGTTACAAAAGCCATGATCCTTTACGCCCTGAATGAACACAATGCGTAAAAGAAGATTGTGTAATGACATTTTTTGAGATCTCCGAAATATCTCTTCTACTCACATGTGCTCTTCATTATACTTGTTACTACAGCTGGAAGTCTCGAAGTGATGTGTTTATTTGTTAAAGTTCCTTGTTTGTTAGGCTAAGAAGTGAATTTATGCTCTTTTCCCAAATGTATTAGAATTGAATTCAAGCAAATTCAATGAATCTATCTGTTGTTCTTCCCAACAAACATGGCGCCATCCAGCACATACGCCTTTTCTTGTCCAGCTTCCTCTCTCTCTTGCTCTAAGTAATTCTAGACCACTCCTCTTTTTTTTCTTATTCTTCCATTCGTTCACTAAAAATTATTAAGTTACCAATTGTTCTCTCTCCTTTGTTGTTTCCAACATATCCTTTCGTGTGTTAAATTCCCCAGACCTTCTTTCCTCATTATACGTTCCAGCAATTTCATTTATTTATGTTTCCTTGTGGTTATTGTATCCCTTAAAAGCTCCTTGTTGGTCTACTTATTGTATTATCAGCATTCATTGGCGGAACCAAGTCTCTTTGTGGGGAGACTACCCAGCCATCACTGTCATATAGAAAGATTACCCCAGAATATTATCATCATAATTTATAAGCTGCGTCTCTTCAGGAGATGGGGAATCATGGCTCTCAACAACTACTTGTCCATTTCAGTTGTAAACAACTTTTGACTCTATATCGCCTCTTCTTGTTCCTACTCTGCCAACCATTCACACGAAAACCTTAGCTAAAGGGTTCTCTCTATCCCCTTACCATTCCTTCCCTTAATTCTTCATGCGACTATTAAGTGTTGCAAGCCGTCTTTTCGTGAGTAGACAGCTCGACCCTCACTGTCATATAGAATATTACTCCAGATCATCATCATCATCATCATCATCATCATCATCATCATCATCATCATCATCATCATTTATAAGCCGCCTCCCTTCAATAAAGGCTCTCTGCAACTATATGTCCAGTATAAGCCGCCTCCCTTCAATAAAGGCTCTCTGCAACTATATGTCCAGTATAAGCCGCCTCCCTTCAATAAAGGCTCTCTGCAACTACATGTCCATTGTAGCAAAGTTTGACTCTTTATCATCCATCCATGTTCCTACTCTGTCAGTCATTCACACGAACTCCTTAGCTAAAGAGTTCTGTATGCCTTTATTCATTTTTCCTTTGGTTCCTCGTGAGACTATCAAGTTTTGCAAGCCGCTCGTCCTCATTGTTTGTTCCAGAAATGTCATCTGTTCCCACCAGAGTTTGTCATTATTAAATGTTGATCTTGTTACACTGCTATTCACGAATGCATAATGTGTGCAATATGAGACCAGGTGACGGATATGAACTTTCTCTTGACGAAATATAAAACAAAGTATTCATCCATTCTTTGAAAATTAGTATTCAAGATTATGTTTTTTTTGTTTCTTTTTTTTAATATGCACATGATCACCGACTATTTCTAGTCGTAAAAGCTGATCAAATACTTAAACCTCGAAGCTAGCTCAGAAACACCATTAAAACATCGACAAGAATTACGTAATTACTGTTAAGTTATATCAATCCTCTGTGACATAGCCCTAAATATTTAAATGAAAATCAGACGCATTATCAATCTACAAAGTGACACGCTTTCTTTGTGTTTCTTTTTTTCCTTCTTCTCTTTCTTTATTTCCTGTCGAGAGTGAGAAGTGGCGGGATGGAATGAGGGTCGCTTAACAACAATTTGACCTCCTAATGGAATAAGTAAAAATCCGGTCACCCAATCCCACGTGACATGTGCCGCCAAGTGTGCATTTTGAATATATTTTCAGTTTCCGGAAAATCTCCGACCAAGTCAATTCGCGAATAAATCGACTCCCATCGTGTGCTCCTTAGAAATTTGCCTATGAACTTATTTGATTACTAGATGTGTAAAGAATAATAAAATATTATTCCCGAAGAAATCTTCCCAGTCTTTTCTTGGACCTATTCAATTGCTAGATGTCTAACCAATAAAAATATATAATTCCAGAAGAAATCTTCCCAGTCTTATCGTGGACCTATTCGATTGCTAGATGTCTAACCAATAAAAATATATAATTCCAGAAGAAATCTTCCCAGTCTTATCGTGGACCTATTCGATTGCTAGATGTCTAACCAATAAAATATATAATTCCAGAAGAAATCTTCCCAGTCTTATCGTGGACCTATTCAATTGCTAGATATGTAACGAATAAAAATATATAATTCCAGAAGAAATCTTCCCAGTCTTATCGTGGACCTATTCGATTGCTAGATGTCTAACCAATAAAATATATAATTCCAGAAGAAATCTTCCCAGTCTTATCGTGGACCTATTCAATTGCTAGATGTGTAACGAATAAAAATATATAATTCCAGAAGAAATCTTCCCAGTCTTATCGTGGACCTATTCAATTGCTAGATGTGTAACGAATAAAAATATATAATTCCAGAAGAAATCTTCCCATTCTTATATCGAATTTATTTCGAGTACAAGATGTGGAACGAAATAGAAATACTATTCAGGAATCTCCAAATTTATATTGCAGAAGGAATAATTACCGATTTTCATTTGGACACTCTAAAGAACTTCTGTTGTTATGAACACTTCAACTTAGGAACTCATAATTCATGGATAACAGGGATAATATCCAGTATTTGTTCATCATATCGTATATGGTATCTTATATTCTCTCTATTAAATTGTTTTCTTATATAAAATAGGTTTTAAACTTCCATCATGTGTTTATTGTTCGTTGACACCTGTGTTATTCGATTCTACCTGAACGATTCTATCTTTATTTTAACCTAGTGTTCACATCCGTTTATTCCCAAATGTGGTTCTACAGAAGGATGCTGAGGATACCATGAACCGAACATGTGAGAAACGACGAAACTTTAGAGAAAATAGAAACGAAAACGATAATTGTACTTGACATCAAAAAGAGAGAGAGTTCAAATTTCTAGGTCACATAGAAGAAAAATATGTTTATATTTCAAAGATGTTGCTTAAAGAATGAAGAATTTATCTATAAATATCGACTTCAGTATCTGTCTATATTTATAAGATGAGGTATTACGTACACTATATACACTATTCGGACTATTGTCCTCATCTTTGTCGCCATATTTATTACATCGTTTCGGCCGTTGTACGCTCCGGCCTTCTTCAGGTAGTTGGAATGTCAAACTGAACCCTTTCATTCATACACAAGGACACATGACACAGTGGATATAGTCGTTGGTTAGATCCAGTGACAAAACCCAAAGATTCGTGAGTTCAATACCCAGTTAAAGTAATGGAGAACTTGGAGAGGGGCATTAACAGGAGATACCTGATAATTGACATCCATAAAAAATGGCACGTGGAACTAGAACCATCTACCCCAGTGAGCAAAATAAAGTGTTCAGTTCCACATTCCAACTACCTGAAGAAGGCCGGGGCGTACAACGACCGAAACGATGTAAGAAATATGGCGAAAAAGATGAGGACAATAGTCCGAATAATTTAAATAGTGTAAATATCGATTTATAAAATTGCCGTTCTACTTAAATTTTAAGGAAACTTGTACAACAATGTCTAAAAAAGAATAAGAATTAAAATACTATTATTTTATCCAGGAAGCCTTGACAGGAACCTACTTTAACAGAACCCATTTGCACACGGTCCTCTTCGAAACAAGATGGCGGTAAATGTTGCGTAACATTTTTTCTGCAAGGAATGGGGCAGATAGAGTGATTAAAACAGCAAGGAAAAGAAGCGCAAAATGAGTTTAAAAAGCGGGAAAATGTCGTCTGGTTCGTTTAGTTATTGGCAACAGGATATCGACATAGATTCCGGTCGATTGGGAAGATCGAAGTCTTACCAATCGCCTATCCTTGGGGGAAAGCAACTCAAATTAGATCAAATGATTTCCACCAACACTTAAATCAGGAGTAATCACGAACAAAAACGCAAAATAACCCTTCCCGCAAAATGGGGAAAAAAATGACGACTCCATTGTTGAAGAAAGAAAGTGAAAATGAGACTTAAATGGCCGGAGAAAGCTTGGAAAGAAAAGACATATAAAATCGTTTTGTTACATAGCAGAAAGGGCAAAAGTAATTGTTCTTTAATGAAAAGCAGGTTGAATGAAGAACGGAGCAATGGCGGAACGGGAAAAGACAGTAAGAATAAAATTGGTGAACTCTCACTAAAGAAGGACGAAAAATAAAGCTAGGTCTTTAAAAGTAATGGTAGTTAGATAGGAAAAAAAACACGTATAAAAGAGAGAAAAGAAAACGAGGAAGAAGAAGAAGTAAAGAAAGAGCGAAAAGGATAAAATCAATATAATGGACAATAATAAGATTGTAAAACAAAAAGGTAAAGAGAATAAGTGACAATCTAATCCTGTAATTAGGGTTCGGGTTGAAACAAAACTAATAAAGGTGAAAAGAAATAATAAAATACTAATAATGGTTGAGCGTAAAAGAAAGAAAGACGGAAAGGTGACAAAAGTAATCAAACCCGAAAAAGAAAAGAGAATGACAGAAGTAAGAAAAAAAGGAAGAGATATTGAAGCCAATGGAAACGAAAGAAGAGTCGAAGAGATGATAAAGGTAAAAAAGAAAGAAAAAACTAAAAAACTAAAAGAAATGAACGAAATGAAGAAAAGAGAGTACAAAGGCAATGCAACAGGCAGATGGATCGATAGTGAGAGAAAAAGAAAGGAAATAAGGAATTGATGAAAGGAAAGAGACGGGGAGTGGAGAATAGAAAGGAATACAGAATATCTGGAAAAGAAAAAGAAAGAATAATTTGAAGAAATAAATTAAAAGAAAAGGAAAAACGAATGAATTAATAAATGATAACGAAAGCTAAAAATTTGAATAGAGAACTGATAAACAGAAAGAGAGTGAAACAATCAAATGTAAAAGAGAAAGAAAGGCAGAAAGGAAAAAAAGAATGAGAGAGGCCGAAAAGAAGAGGGAAGAAAGAAACGATAAAGGTAAAAGAGAAAGGATAGAATAAGGCAGTGAAAGAAAAGATAAAGAATTAAGAACCTGAATGAAGCGAAAAAGAAAAGGGAAAATGAGAGAGAAAAGAAAAAGAATTAAAAAGTCGAAGGAAAGAAAGCTAGAAAGAAGTGATGAAACAGAAACTGTAAAGTCGAGCGAACGAATGAAAGGAAAATGAGTAAAAGAAGGAGAAGGAGAGAGAAAAAGAGAGAAGAACGAATATTGGACTGGAATAAGAAGCAATGAAAGAAAACTAAATGTAGCAAATACAAATCTTAACGTATAATTGTCGTCGCTTGAAGAAATCAAGAAAATAAAATAAACATAAGGAAATACAAGTAAACGAATCGATTCCTATATATATATATATATATATATATATATATATATATATATATATATGTGTGTGTGTGTGTGTGTGTGTGTATGTATGTATGTATGTAGGTGTGTATATGCGTACTTGCAAAACAACAAAAAAGAAACAGGCAAAGGCGGTACAAACATTACAAAGAAATACACCAATGAAAATGTAAAAAGCTGGACAATTTATATTGTGGTCTAGAAAGAGAAATAATTGGAACACATGTCTGCCACAAGGGTAGGTTAACATTCTTTTCTTTTTTTTCTTTTTTTAGATTAAATAGCACTTATTAGCTACGGGCAGGAGAGTGGGAACGGTTGGGGGTGATTGGATTTGTCATGAAAGTCGCTATTAGCTGTCTGGTAGTAAACTAGATTCGAAACTGGAAGAATACAACAAAAGACAGAAAGAGAAGGAAATCTCTTGAAAAAAAAAAGGAATGGCACAAGAAACATAAAAACGAAGACAAAAAAATCATGTCGGGATAGAAGAAATTAACGAAGAATGTAGATGAGTGATAAGTAGAGAGATTGACATAATCAACTCATATCTATCTATTTATCTATATCAGTGTCTATCCATATCTATCTATCTATCTATCTATCTATCTATCTATCTATCTATCTATCTATCTATCTATCTATCTCAGTGTCTCTCTCTCTCTCTATCTATCTATCTATCTATCTATCTATCTATCTCAGTGTCTCTCGATATCTATCTATCTATCTATCTATCTATCTATAAGTGTTTTTGTATGTGGGTTTGTGCTGGCAGTATAAAAATGATATGATTTGAAGAAAAAGCAGGAAAATGAGAATAGCGATAAAAAATATCCCAAATTCAATAAAAGCAGATGTGTTTTTATTTTATTTTTACTTTCTCTTAAAATTCCAGGCCCATTTAATCTCAGCATAAAACCCTCGTACCACGCAGAAAGAAACAAATAGAAAAAAAAACAAAAACAAACAAACGAAATAATTTGATTTCTAAAGATTTTTATTCTGAACAAATACGGCCCCACGTAATTGTTAAAGTCACCTGGAGGAGGCGAGGAAGATTTCCTATCGGAATTCTGAACGAAGAAAGCAAAGAAGTGGCAGAGTTAAAATGAAAGTGAAACTGAAAGTAAACAGATAACGTTTTAAAAAAATTAACAAATAATATTTTCCTCTTTACACACAATTTTCTTTCGTGTGGGAAATTTTGATTTAAGTAAACATCGGTAGGTCAACTTTATCTCTGAGTCTATCTAACTATTTTATGACAATCAACGCTATTTGTATGAATTCATTTATCTGGTGAAATTTGCTCATACATACATACATACATACATACATATACATATACACACACACACACACACACACACATATATATATAATATATATATATATATATATATATATATATATATATATATATATATATATATATATATATATATATATAAGTGTCTCTGTGTGTGTGTGAGTCACGGTGGAGAAATGAATAGCGGCTCGGACTGAGGAGAGCCGTATTCGAATTCCAGTCGAATCCATTACATTCACTTACGTGTTAGTACCCTTGGGAAAGGTATGAATCCTCTTCTTCTTCCTCTGAATAAATAGCAAATTTAGGTAAATAGCAGGACAGACTGGGTTTTATAGACTTGGATGGCAACTGGTGTAGGGTAAGGACAATTCTAAATTCAAAACCTGCGGAGGGTCGTTTGGGGATCTTGTGGCACGTAGTGCTCCAAATCTCTGTATTCGGCCCTTCAAAAACGTGTGGTTGGTTTTGCACAAAGCCTTCACCCCTATAATCAAATCATATGTGCAGGTATCTGTCTGTTCCTAGGGCCTTAGTAATACGTCGTAAAACAGTCCCCGGTAGGCGCAGGTCAACAGTGTCCACGACATATATATATATATATATATATATATATATATAATAGTATATGATTATGGATTCAAGAAATCAAAAGAAAATGATTGAATCCATGAAAACAACAATAAAAACAATATCTCCCCACGTGACAGGAACTGACGTAATTTTCAATTAACAATATGAAAATGGCGTTCTCTAAATTCCTCCAGTTGCTAAGGACATTTTTTTTGTTATTATTAGTTACTTTGTTTAAATAAATTCATTTCGTTTTTACCTTGAAAAGTACAGATTGGACGAAACGCGTCGGCTACTATTACAGTTTTCCTATTGTCTTTTACATTTATATTTATATATATATATATATATATATATATATATATATATATATATATATATATATATATATATATATGTGCGTGTGTGTGTATTCATATATATTCATGTGTGTGTGTGTGTCTTTACGCGTGTGTGTGTGTGTAAGTTTGAAATGAAGACTAAAATTTTAGCCCAGTTATACAAAGAAAGGAAATATATCGCCATCATACTGTTAAAATTAGTCATTTGTATACAGGAAAGAGTATACATTTCACGACACAGCCGACAGCGTAAGTTGAAATTGCTAAATTGAAAGGGGGTTAGATACTTAGTAAAACATTTCGTCTGTAATCGTGCACCTTATTCTACATCACATTGATCACCAGATGTTTTGAATTGGTTGAAGAAGTCCTTTGAAATCTTTACCCATTGACCTAAGAAGACGATTACATGCAAATGCTGATTTTCTAAGCGTAGCTTAGATGTGGCACAAGGCCGAATGTATGGGGGTACTCAGTAAGGATCTCACTATTCAATCATAATTGTTCTAGCGATGAAAGCTTTCTATTACATCACGTTTGGTCCCCCTGATTTAGTAAGCATAGCTTATAATTGGCACAAGAACGAAACTGTGGCGAATCCAGCGAGATTCGATCTCACCGCTCAATTGTAATTGATCTAGTGAGAAAAGCTTTTGCACCACGTCGAGGTGAATAACGATTGGGTGCAGGTGATAGTTAAAACAAGATGAAGATGTTTCTGAAGATGTTTTACGCCATGCATGATTATTCATAAGAAATTCTAATCAAGACGAGGCTATTTAAGAACATAAGAAGGAGGCACGGTGGAGTAATGGATGGCGGCTCGGATTGAGGAATCAAAGGGCCGAGTTCGAATTCCAGTCGAATCCGTTACATTCACTTATGTGCTAATGCCCTTGGGAAAGGTATGAATCCTATTCTTCTCCCAGCTATGGGTAAATATCAGGACAGACCGGTTTCTATAGCATTGGACGATAACTGGTCTACCGCTGTTGTGGAGTTATTTCCACTATAGGAACTGTATTCGGACTAAATGCGCCCAAATAGATTAAACGTACAGAAACGTTAGGAACTTGTAATAAAGTGTTACGCAGAGTAATCGAGTTGTGGTCGCTAAAAACTACCTTCTCTCGACTACTCCTGACTCCTACTTATAATAGGTGAGAGAGTCTATTATCTAGACAAGGTGTCTTTCACTATAACAACCGCAGAAAGAAATGCCAACCTACTGCGTGAAAATATCAGCCTGGTCAGTCATGCATCGAAAGATATATGATCGCCTTAGCGTCTATCAGATAACTGAATTAACTTGGTTTAGTTTAGCGGCATATCACCCTCTCTGGCTATGGCGAATCTACGCAATTTTATGGTTTCTAAAAAGTAGCTGGCCCGGCTCGATCCTGTGTCCTTCCCACGCTGGTCGGTAATGCCGCTGCTCAAATGATGGTTATTTGCTTGCTGCTGAAAGAAATGGCAACCTACTGCGGGAAAATATCTGCCTCATCAGTCATGTACTGAAAGATAGCGTCTATCACGCATGACATATAACAGACTGAAGGATTTTTGTCTTGTCGCAAGTGTTACGGAAAAGTACTTAGCGCAGGCTATCTTTTATATTTATTTAATTACAACGGATCGATACATCAATGTATTTAAAGTATTTTGAATTTATTACTTTACCATCTTGAATCATTATAATGAATGCAGAGTAGGTACTATCACAACTTTCATTATAATCCCAAATCATGATTTCTGTTTTACAATGGTTTATCTCAAGCTGAGATTCATAGTTGCTGAGGGAAGATACACACATGAATCGTGTATCTAGGTAGATAAGCATTGATTGTCACCTGGAACACATCAATCCATCGGGCTGATCCCACAAGGTCGAGAAAAAAAAAGAATATATTCTGATAGCGTAGGCATTAGATACTGCTTGGTGAAAATTCCTTCCAATTGCCAGGACAGTTTCTCGTTGGAACTTTCTAAAGGGCATCATTGGATTATTGACTTTCAATGTGCTATCGAAGTCTTGCGAACTTCGATAGAAAACTTACCAGATGGTCTGACCAAGGGAAATGTGGTCTAGTATTTCCATAGGAGAAGTTAATTCAGTTTGGGTTGGGGCCGTTGGCAAGACTTCTGTTCGGTGGATGAAGAAGATATGCGAAAAACAATCCTCGTTATAATTCTCCTACTGTTAAATATCCTCTTGGGGGAGACTGGTTCTTTTTTGATATTGGAACTGTCCCAGGGCATGATGAAAATTAATTTAGACAATAAACAGAGCCACATAAATTGAACTGTTAACAGACATCTTGATATCGTTTGAAGCGAGTAGTTTGATCCCTGTTAGGTGAGTGGTTTTTGACATTTGAAATATGTTTACTTTGGTATGAATCGATTCATCAATATTTCTTTGTGTAAAAATTGAAATAAGATTAAAGTCGTGTAATCGAAGTAACAAGTCTATACTGGATAAGTAAAGATTTGAAATGATATAGGGGTAGTGTAATGGATACCGGCGAGAATAGTGGATTCAGCATACCGAGTTCAAATACCGAGGTACTCACTTGCGTTCACTTTTATGAAAATTATCTTGAGAAAGACGAACATCGATTTCTTCTCTCCTAAGCTATGGGTTACATAGGTGGGGGGGACTGAACCCTCTATCTCGAGCAGACAATTAATCTAAGAGAAAGAAAACTGTAACCAAAATGCCACAGCAAACAACAGATAATAAAGAGGAGCAATCAGTGGATAACCTACGTTCTGACAGGGAAACATATGATTAAAGTAATTAAAAATTAAATCTAATAGATTATTTATTGTACACCTTCTTGATTCTAATTAAGAAAGTTGGAATTAGCCACGAGCAATGTATGCAGAATATGTACGCTTTGTATGTGCCCGTCAGTTTTGTAAATTGATTGATATGTATTTTACGGTTTATCAACCTTTTGCAGGTAATTTAAAGCCATAAAAGATTTTTAGACTTAAACAATTCTTTGGAGATAATGCTCTTCTGATCAGTCAGTTATGCGCTATGCATGATACACACTTAGGCGATCATGTATCTTTCGATACCTGACTGACGAGGCAGATAATTTCCCGCAATAGGTTGCCATTTCTCACTGCGGTATACCAGTTGACATCCAAGGCTATAGAACCCGGTCTGTCCTGCTATTTACCTATAGTTGGGATGAGAAGAACAGGATTCATACCTTTCCCAAGGGTATTAGCACGTAAGTGAATTTAATGGATTCGAATGTAATTCGAACTCGTCTCTTCGATTCCTCAATCCGAGCCACTATCCACCTGATAAAAGTCCTAATTAACCTACAGCTTTTGAGAGAAGAGGTATATTCATACCTTTACCAGTGGTAAGTAAATATAACGAAACCGAATGGAATTGGAACTGGTTTTTCTGATTTCCAATTCCGAGCCATTATCCAGTAAACCACACGCAAATCCAAGCTTACACACTTGGTATTCCCAAGCGGTCACCCATCTAGCTACTGACCAGGCTCGACATTGCTTAACTTCGATGATCGTAACTTTTTAATATAGTGAGGTCGGTGTTGAAAATTTCTCATTTCTCAAAATGTGATAAAATGATTCAACATAAAATTTTTTTAAGAGACAAGGGCATACTATTTACATTATTTGGACTATTGTCCTCATTTTTGTCGCCATATTTATCACAACGTTTTGGCTGTTGTATGCTCCGGCCTTCTTCATGTGGCTGGAATGTCAAAATGAACCCTTTATTTTGCTCGCCGGGTTAGACTGTTCAAGTTCCACGTGCCATGTCTAATGGATGTCAGTTATCAGTTTTATCCTGTTAATTCCCCTTTCCAAATTCTCCACTGCCTTAACCAGGTATTGAACTCACGAATCTTTGGGTCTTGTCACTGGATCTAACAAACGCCTTTATCCACTGTGTCATGTGTCCTTAACTTATTCACATGTTCGGTCCACGGTATCCTCATCAGCCTTCCGTAGAAGCATATTTCTCTTATTTCAAGTCTCCTCTTCATCTTTGATTACATCATCCTGCACTCACCGCCATGCAGGTGGACAGATATCACATAAGAGTTTAGTATTGTTTTCCTTGTTTTAATGAAATATTCCTATGTCTTAGTACTCTGCTTAGCTTTTGGAATGCTTCCTTGGCTATCCCATTACTAAAGAATCGCTTTATCATTATAACTTATCATTTACCCGGCGTAGTCGGGTACGTCAGCTAGTGTCTTCTTATTTTTTTACATCTTGTTCTTATCTACTGACATACGCAAGAATGATCTATCTATCTATCTATCTATCTATCTATCTATCTATCTATCTATCTATGTAAAATTTTTATATATGTTCAGATAATAACCTAATGATATTTCGACCTTTTTAAATATCAGTCCAAATCTTATATGAGTTCAAAACAGTTTGGTCTCCGAGCTACGCACGCGTTTTTTGCTTTCGTTTCCTGATTTTAGCCGTTTTTTACATTAAACGTAACCTATCGCTGAGTTGTCGTTGTCGTCTGCGTCATTCGATACACTCGTGCTGGGAAGACCTGATTAATGATGTAGACTCGACAAAATGGCGGTATTCTCTGGAGATTTGAGCGCAAACCTCGTTAGTATGATTTCACATTTTTCTTCTTTAAAAAATTCGGTGAGAAACAGTCACACAACAGAACGCAATAAAATGCTACTGTCTCTTTGAGAAAAAAAGTTGGAGAACAAATTTAAAATTTATTCCTAGCTTTCTCAGTTTCAGTTGGGGTTACATTAGCTTGGGTAATCTAATGATACAACAACCGTTGATGGGTTATTTAATCTAGAATATATTAGTAGGTCTGATTGACATTAGAGACAAATAGGTAGACGTCAGTCCGGCTTACACTAGAGTAAGACATTTAGGCATAAGTTTTGTTTATACCCGAGTTTGCAAGAATTCATCAGGTAGGTGGTAGATTTGGATTGAGTGCTAAATTCTCTATAGGAAAGCATCAGATATATTCATTGTCCTGCTGATAGTGCAAATTTGGATTGGGAACTGTTGTGCAGTTTGGAGGGGAGTATACTTTAACAATTATAGGCAGAATGGACAAACTGAGAATCTGGTCAAATAAACAGCTGTAGATCATATTCAGACCAAAATCTGCTCTGGTATAATTGGAATTTAACTATTGAAAAAAAAAATTAAAAGGAAATTTTAGAGAACTTAGGTAATTTCAATTTACGATTGCATATTTCAAAACCATTTTGCTTTTCGAAATTTACTTTGAACGGTTTTTTAAATTTGGAGGAAAAAAATAAGTATTTAACATTTATGGATAAATTGGATTTATTTCTATTAAATGAATTTTTTCTGTGTTTTATGCATATTTAGTTATTATGTATCTGTGTATAGTTAATTATATGAAAAGTATGTTTATACATTAATTGGAAATACAATCAATTAAAAGTTTGTATGTGTACAAATATTTGTCCCCCCTGAATATATATATATATATATATATATATATATATATATATATATATATATATATATATATGAAAAGAACATTATTTTAAATGCGAAGAAATCGGTACTGATTCATAATGGTGAGCAATGGGTAAAAAATTCATATGACCACTTTGACATCACAATGGGATCACTAGACTCAGCTGAGTCTTCGGATCTCATTGGTCTTTTTATTTTATACAACCTTACAGCGCACCGTGATATTGATTCAACTGACATTGGTCTATACAGGGACGATGGTCTCATGGTTATTAGGAATTCTACTAACTTCAGAATAGATAAAATTAGAAAGGCATTATATAAAGAATTTAAAAGCATGGGTTTAAAAATTACCGTCAGCACTAAAATAAAAAAAGTTAACTTCCTTGATATAACATTAGATTTAAAGAACAATACATACACACCTTATAAAAAACTCAATACGAATCCTTTATATATACACCCTAAATCAAATCACCCCTCATCTATAATTAAACATATACCTTTATCTATCCGAAAAAGAATTAGTACAAATTCAGCAAACGACAAGATTTTCGACGAACATATTAATTTCTATAATAAAGCTCTATAAGATAGTGGCTATAAAAAAATAAGACTAACTTATATTAAAAATGAAAATGGTAAGCACAGGAAAAACAGAAGTAGGAAAATAATTTGGTATACACCCCCATACAACCAAATGGTAAAAAACAAATTGGGACAAAAATTCCTCGAATTAATACTCAAGCATTTTCCCGGTGGAAGTAAACTAAGTACTATTTTCAATAGAAATACACTAAAATTAAGTTATAGCTGTACTGATAACCTAGAAAAGATTATTAAGAAACATAATACTAATATCTTAAATAAACACTTATACCAGAACCAAAAAAACAAATATCTTACTGTTCTTTCTTTTATATATATATATATATATATATATATATATATATATATATATATATATATATGTATTGCGCATTTAGGTAGCAATCCGTCATTTATGCAGGTTTCATTAAAAACGACAGACAAGGTACTACGATTAAGCTTTTTCATTTAATTTTTCTAGTGTTCGAAGAAGTGTTTACTTTTTGGGACACAGAGTGTGTAGAAACTATCCAACTGTTCTGTAATTCCGAGCACTTTTGGCTATACTTTTAGCCATTATCAAGGAGGATTTTATTTTTTAAATTTAATTGGGTGTGTGAGTTGTGGGTATGTTTTTAGTGTTATAGAGATGTTTTCTTTTCCGAACACCTAAATAATTATATCGGTCACACCACTACATGCCTATCCAAACGCCTTACACCTATCTGACCACAGCTCTATTAGAACCCATTTAAACACACGCACACAAACTTACCAGACACCATCCGAAACATACTAGTAGAAAATACTAACATAATAACCTCATCATCCACATGTAAAAAAATGATTAAAAATAATGGAAGACTTAATAATAAAAAACGAACAAGCCAACACTTAATAATACGAACACAGGCACAGTGTGATAACTGTGTCCGGAAAAAAATCTCTCTAACACTAAAAACATGCACACAACGCACACCCCCAATTAAATTGAAAAACTAAAATTATCCTTGATAATGGAAAGTGTATAGCCGAAAATGCTCAGAATTATATAACATTTGGGCAGTTTTTACACATTCCGTTTCCAAAAAAGAAAACCCTTTTCGAACACAAGAAAAATTAAATAAAAAGCTTAATCATAGTAGTTTGTCTATCGTTTTTTAATGAAACACACACACATGTATATATATATATATATATATATATATATATATATATATATATATATATATATAATTTCAAAAGATCGTGTCCGATTAGAAAATAAAAAATTCACATACACCAAAGGAAAAGATTACAAGTGCATTGTTTTTAATAAATGTCTGTCATCGTTCTACAAGCTTCTTGATGCCATTTTCGTAGAAACTTCGTGTTTCTGGTTGGAAGAAGGCTGTGAGATTGTAAACTGACTGTATTTTTCGACATTTAAATTGTTCTAAGAGACCGGAGCCAATAAAAATGAAAAGGAGCTAAGTCAGGAGACTGCGGTGGATGCTGCAGGATTACTAATTTCAACTCTTCTAAGCTTTTGCAACGTCTGTTTTGCAACATGCGGTTGTTTTGTCTGGGTGGAAAATGACACCATTTTCATTGGGCAAAATCGGGCGTTTTTCTTGAAGCCAAGTCTTTTCAAATGGCGAAAGACAATTGATACATCGATTTTTAACATTCTTAGCAACGTCTTTCGTCGAAATCTTCTGTTTATTTTCCACAATAGCAAGCAGAGCGTCTTTATCGACGTCGAACTGTAAACCCAGAGCCTGGTTGATCTTTTAGGTCATGATCGATGCAAGGTTTCAGTGTAGAACACACCAGAAATTGACATCACATTTAAAAGCCAGCGCCAAATTACAGTGATTTTATATCAGACCATTACACAAAAGATAAAAACATACACAATATGCAAATAGAAAAAGATAATAGCATTAATGATAATATACAAGATAAAAATAGACATATAATACTATCTACTAACTCCTTAACATCTGCTATCAAAATATTTTATCCCATATTAACAATATCAAAATAATTACAGCCCAAACTATCATGGATATGGTCAGAACCAAAATAATAAATCTGAAGCATATATATATATATATATATATATATATATATATATATATATATATTTCTGGGGAAATTTGCATAAATTAAAAAAAGGAAACATATCCATGAACACAAAACATAAATTTATATATAACCATTTAGCAAATCCATTAGACATGCATAGAAATTATTTCAACAATAATTTCGAGCTACAGAA
>OZ038497.1:74119437-74141937 GCA_964036315.1 Acanthosepion esculentum | reverse complement strand
TAACTTAAAAATCGAAAACTGAAAAAATAAATAAATACATAAACAAACAAAATGACAATAAAATAAGCAAAATAAATTAATCCAAACAAATTACCAAATCACACCTGTTAGAATAGAGGAAATAGAATAAAAAAAGAACAAAAATCAATAAATAAAGTAAATAATAAACAAATTAGCAAACTATTATGACTAAAATATTAGACTATAAAAAATCAAAACAAAAAATCGGAGGAAAAATAGCTATAACTGTTATATAATGATAAAAAAAATGAATAAAATATAATATATTGCGTTACTTAAAAATCGAAACCCCAAAAGAGAAAATAGACAGTGTAATAAATAAATAACGACAAGTATAATAAATTGATCTAAATACATCCAAATATATAAATAAACTAACAACCGATACCGATAAACTAGCAGTTTAGAAAAAACAAATAAAGATAATCAATCCAAATAAATAAATTAAAACCGCCAAAAAATAATAGTCAGAACAAACCACAACATTCAACCCCAAAATTCAACAAATACCTTTATCTTCCCAAACAAAAACAAAACTGTTAAATAAGATATATAAACAAATTTTTATTACGTTAATAAAAATACCGATCAAAATAAAAATAATAAATAAATAGTATATGAGATAAAAAATAAAAACAAAAATAAATAAAAACAAGCAAAATAATTTGACCCAAATAAATAAATAAACGACTTTCAGTAAAATAGCCGCCATAAATGCCACCCACAATAAGCTATATAAACAAATTTTTACTACGTTAATAAAAACACCGATCAAAATAAATAAAAAATAAATAAATAAAAATAAAATAAATATAAAGGATAAAAAACAAAAATAAAATTAAATAAAAACAAGCAAAATATTTTGACACAAATAAATAAATAAACAAATAAACGACTTCCGGTAAAACACCTGTCAAAAATGACTATCCACAATGCACCAATGACCCGTATATATAAATAGCCGAGAAAAATAACAGCACTCGTGCCCCGATGATTGCCAGAAGTGTCAGTCAATTCTTTTTGGACGACTTGGCTAGACGGTCGAACTCTCTGCCTCTGAGGCAGAGGGGAACTCTCTGCCTTTGGGCAGAGAGGAACTCGGACGAGGCTCCGCCGAAGGGCAGAGCCTCGTTCGAGGTGGTTGACCACCCCGATCCCGTTTATACGGGTTCTACGGGCAATTTTTGCCCGAGCCTACGGGCTCGGAAAGCCCACATTAAACCGGCCTTGTGCCACATTCGACACACGTGGGCGTGTTGTTAAACATCGTGCCCCGATGATTGCATCTAGCATGAAACAGACTGTCGCCTCTAAGTGTTGACTTCTATGTTCACTTTTATATTTATTATTTTATATATATATATATATATATATATATATATATATATATATATATATATATATATATATATATATACCACTGAAAAGGTGCTGCGATTAAGCTTTTTTTATTTATTTTCAATATGTGTGAATTAGCACAGCTTCTTGGGAAAGATAGGGATCACGTCGCTTTTTCCAGGGTTTGAATTTCAAAGTGACTTCTCTTAGACTGGCTGTAACTCATAGCTACTGATTCCAACTGCTATTTAACCCACTGCTGGCGGGGACGAGGAGAAAGTTGGATCTATTCCTTTCCCAAGGCCGTGAATACAAAAGTGAATTCGGTAAACTACTGCAACTTATTCTTATATTATAAGTATAGCACAATTATAAATGGGCAGAAGCACCATGAAGATTATGTTGCACCAATCTTCTTTTTTACATTAGAAGTCTTCATTCAAAGTATCGCCTTTAGAGGGAAGGTAGAGAATCGAATTATTATTGATGGTATTCATAATCGTATACAAGTGTGGATCAGTATCTGTCTATATTTCTGAGATGAAGTATTATGTACACTATTTACATTATTCAGACTATTGTCCTCATCTTTGTTGTCATACTTATCACAACGTTTTGTCCTTTCAGTATCTGTCTATATTTCTGAGATGAGGTATTATGTACACTATTTACATTATTCGAACTATTGTCCTCATCTTTGTTGCAATATTTATTACAACGTTTTGTCCTTTCAGTATCTGTCTATATTTCTGCTATGAAGTATTATGTACACTATTTACATTATTCAGACTATTGTCCTCATGTTTGTTGTCATATCTATCACAACTTTTCGGCCGATGTACGCTCCTGCCTTTTTCGGGCAGTTGGAATGTCCAACTGAACCCTTTATTTGGCTTGCTGGAGTAGACTGTTCTAGTACCACGTACCATGTCTAATGGATGTCAGTAATCAGTTATCTCCTGTTAATTCCCCTCTCCAAGTTCACTGCTTTAACCAAGTATTGAACTCATAACTCTTTGGCACGTGGATCTAGAACAGTCTACCCCAGCGAGTGAAATAAAGAGTTCAGTTCGACATTCCAACCAATTGAAGACAGCCGGAGCGTACATCGGCCGAAACGTTGTGATAAATATGTCAACAAAGATGAGCCCAAAATTATGAATAATGTAAATAGTGAAGAGTGGATCAATGTCCGTAGGCTGACAGAGATATTAAGTAAATTGAAGTTTGAAAACTTTCACTGTATAATGTTGGAAGAATGCGATTAATTGAGTATATGAGGTTTATTCTTTAATTCAGATCAATCGTACAAACTTGAAGAAACAGCAACAAAATTATAAGAGTGAAAAATCTAATGAAAAATGAATTTGAAACTTGCTGTAGGATGAGGAGTTATCATTTTAGGTCGGAGAAATATCGCCATGTTTCAAAACGTTTCAGTCGTTTTACTCATCTGCTTTCATCCGGTGTCTGTCCATCAGGGTAATCTTCAGGGAATGTTGGACTAAACCTTTCATTTAATCTACCGTGGAAGATTGTCTCTGTTATGCTGTCCATGTCAAGGAAAGTCTGTTCTGTTTCAGGATGAACATTGACAGTATAATGACAGGTTTGTCCTTTTCATTCTGAAAAAATACGTTCCTCTATCAGATGTGGCATTTATCTTTTCACCAAAGGACACAAATTACGATGCCCTGTTGTAGTTTGGAATGTTTTCCACTGAAATTGTCTAAACTCTAGTATTTATATATGTGCATGCATCTTCATGAATGGTATTTTATTAGCAATTCGCGCTGACTTTATTGAAACATATGTCCGTATCGTATAAAATAAGTGTATTTTCAACGAATATATATCCACAATTGTTATTTAGAAATCTAAGCTTTCGTTGTAAATATTTTTTGATAGGTAAATCTGTCTTTCAGGCTCCTTCTATCATCTACCTGATGTTTAAGAAATCACTGTCAAAAGTATTTACACATGAATAATTAAAGTAGCAAAGAAGTAAGCATAATTAATTTGTTTCTGAAGTCAGTCTTGACGGCGAGTAAACGGTACTTATGTTTATAATTTAATCTAAATATCTGTGTTATGAAAATCTTGGGGAATTTCTACGGGTACAGATGATATATGTTAATGACAAAGTGAAGAAAATTCTTGACTCTGGTTTCATCCTTTAGGACTACACATGCTTAAGAATGAGAGGCAACGCTGAAACTTCAAACTGTTTAATTTAATCAAAATTAATATATATATATATATATATATATATATATATATATATATATATATATATATATATATATATATATATAAGTTCTCAATATCAGAGATAGAGCGTGTGTAAATATAAAAGTGAACATTGAAGTCAACACTTAGAGGCGACAGTCTGCTACATGATAGACGCAATTGGGGCCTGACGATTGCGTTGTTGGGTTTGCTATGAGTTTGAATTTGTTATCAGAAGGTTTTAATATTAAGATGTTTAGTTTACGGGCATGTTCACCATATTAATCCACAACAATATAGAATATAGGCATTCAAAACGAATCAATCACAAAGCAATTGAATAAGAAGCAACGGTAACTAAGGTTTCAATAAAAACAACAGACATTTATGTACAATTAATATACAATTAGAAAACTTGTGGTTTGATAATGCAAGAATTGACCATGTATAAATTGGGTGTCTTATTGATTTACAGTCCAAAATTGTTCATGTGTTAAAGAACTGGTCAAATAGAGTAAAATGGAAAATATTACTTATACAGAAATTTGTGTAGTTTGTGTGCGTGAATAAACCAGAGTATAAATGTCTTAATTTTCTAGAGTTATTTACCTTGGATTGTTCTGTATTTATCTTTTGCTAAATACAATTTTTATTTTAGTAGTGTGTAAGAACACTTTTCTTAGAAAGTTTTAAGTGAATTTTGAGAGAATAATGTTGGTGTTTGAGTCAGCAGTCGACGCGCGAAAAGTTTCTTAAGTCAAAATAGTGACACGCGTGAATTCGTGTGGCATCTCTCTGAAGCTAAGTGACTGACTGGTGAATTGGGTGGAAATGGTCCTTTTTATTTGTTTTTGGAATCCAAAGTAGGCTACAGTGAACTTGGCGCGAAAATAGGTTTTTTGACAATTGTTACACATTTTGGTGTCGTCTCGTCCAATAAAAGTCGAGATTTGCAATGTGAGGTGTTGACTGGTTAAAACTGATTTTTATGGAAGAGTGTATTTTATCACGGGGGTGAGTAGAAAACATAGACGATTCTATCAGCGTCTAGTGTGAAACAGACTGTCGCCTCTAATTGTTGACTTCAGTGTTCACTTATGTGTGTGTGTGTGTGTGTGCGTGTGTGTGTGTGTGTGTGCGTGTGTGTGTGTATTAGAGAATACTGGGTTGAAGATTAAAATTATTTTTGTTGGTGCGTGGTTGTTTCGGTGTGATATAGTTGGCTTCAGGAAATTTTAATTTTTTTTCCCATTGAATTTATGGATTATTTTAGTTTTGTTTTAAAAAAGCTGTGTAATGTTACTCTAGATCTTATGGCGCTTGTTAATTTCCTGTCAAATATCACTTTGTTCGGATAAATGACACGTGAGTCTGCGGGAAAGAGTGGTTGTTGTTTAACCTGTATAAGACATATAGCGTTCGTTTTATCTGATGTTGAAATGAGCAGAGATTTGGTTCAAAGATGAACGTGAACTATGTTTTCAAAATTCATTGCCTTGTTAGTTTGCAACGAGCCTTTGTCTGTTTGCGCGAAATGGATTACGGATGTAAGGTGGTGTTTTACAAGGGTCGGCTGAAAAAGTTCATAGGCTGACCAAGATACTCGCATATTCAACTTTTCAATACAAAATAGCGGCCCACGTAATTCTTCCATCAGTGTTGCAATTCTTCCATCAGTGTTGCAATACCAATTGATGAATAATCTTACATTTTGTTAGTCAGAGGGTCATCAACAGCAGATATAACGTCATCATAACTACAATAATGTATCTTAGCCAAGTGCTTTTTTCATGTTGGAACCAATCCAGGAGAATAGGGTGGGTGATAAATCAATTCAAGATCACATTCACTCACAACAGCCATTGAAACCAAGGACTCAAGTAATTCACCATTGTTCTGACGAACAAAGATCCTTTTCATTACTTACATTATTTACATTATTTCGACTGTTATCCTCATCTTCGTCTCGGTTGTTGTACGCTCCGGCCTTCTTCAGGTGATTCGAATTTCGGATCGAACCCTTTATTACATCCACCGCGGTAGGTTGTTCTAGTTCCACGTTCCATATCTCTTCAGAATAACGCCGGAGCAATGAAGATGAGGATAACAATCCGAATAATGTAAATAATGTAAGTAATCTTAATACCTCATGTTAGAGATATAGACGGATATTGAAGATCCTTTTCATCAGTTTGTCTGGGTTGTGTTCTTGATAGGCTTTCTTAACTATTTCAGCAAGTTGGCAAGTACTCTCTATTTATAATGTGGTTCCTTGGAAGATAGCCAACAAGCTCAATGACTTTTGCATCCCCCAAAAACGAGGCTATCCCTTTTCCTGCAGATGAAATGACTTTGGCCTTCTTTGGAGCAGGTAAGGGGGAGGTTTTTTTCGCTGCATAGATATTCCCTGGCTCAAATTGATAAACCCAACACTCATCCTGGGCAAGGAAACGCCCACGAAAACCAACTGGTCCCCACAAAGCATACGGATTTGATGATATCGCTGCTATAAACCTTACGAAATGTGCCTCCGAAGTGACTTTCTAAACTCTACATTAAATGTTTCCCGCGCTCTTGTTTGTTGGAAATCCTCCTTTGTAGTTCAGGCGACCGATTTGATTCTTCTAACTACCGGCGTATTGGCTTCCTGATTTTTTTATTTGGCATAGTTCTAGAGGTTCTAATAAATGATGAGTTGGTTAAATATTTCACATCTCAAGGTTTTTTTTAAGCGTCTCACTCCAAGCAAGGCGGGAAGCCACTAGCACGCAAGGGGCTACAGAGAGTTGGAGCGAGAGCAAAGCGGAGTGATAGAGGAAAGGATGAAGTGAAGGATATGAAATAGATTAAGGAATCTGGAGACGTCGATTGACATTACATTTGAATAGTTGGAGATTATAACTATCAGGGAAACAAGAAAAGGAGAGGGAGTTCCACAGGCGAGAGGTGAGAGACATGAAGCTATTGGAGTAGAAGAGACGGATACATTTAGCAGTTTCGACAGTGAAAGGGTGAGAGTGAGATGCCAGCCTAGTTGAATGCTTAAATTTATGAAATCTGGGAACCAGTGAAAGCAGCTCATCGGAACAGTTACCATGAAAGTATTTGTAAAAAAGACAGAGGGACGGGATGGCACGTCTGTGAGAGAGCGACTGCACACGAGACGCCAGATCAGGGCCAGCTACATTTCATATCCGTCTCTGAATTTTGTCAAGGAACTTGAGACAACCAGAAGGGGCTCCCGACCATATATGGCAGCAATACTCCCTGCAAGGGCGAATGGTTGATTTGTAGATTTGAATGATCGACTCCGGCGAGAAAAATTTCCTGGTGCGGCACAAGGTGCCAACTTTCCTTGTGGTGAACGAGGCTATTGACTCAATGTATTTGCTCCATCTCAGGTCAACAGACAATGTGAGACCTTTCCTGTGCCTTTTCTATATTGTTATCCTAATTGTTTCTTGTGATCTTTCCTCTTTAGTGTCTAGACTTTATGAATTTAATTGCAGTATTAGATTGGCGGTAAGGTCTCAACATTTTACAATTGAAATGACTAGATGCTAACCTTTTTTCCACTTGCACTTATGAAAATCTCTTCAGGCTTCTTGCTTTCCAATCAAATTTCATCTTCAAAAACTTAAATCCAATGCCAATCGTTATCTCCTGTTTTCTTAATTCCTGTTCATTTATTGTTCACTCTCCTTATTAACGCTTTCTTTTTCTCATATTGTCACACACACATTAGCAGCTTGCGTCTTAGTAGATTTAATGCCTTCCTTGAACCGCAATGATTAAAAAAATATGGCGGCATACATTACTGAAGAAAATCGAATAATTAGAGCAGGTAAAGTCCTAAAACTTTTACTTCGTTTGCGATGCCTGACCTTCTCCTATCATCATTGTGAAAATAGATTTACCTATCAGATATCTTGTAGCAGACATGTGATATCTCCTTCAAAACACAAAAGACAAATCATGAAAAAAAGACGTGGACATATTCAGTGATTAATTCCGACATATTTAATATCTGTTAGAAAGATATAGCCATTTTCCTCTTGGGTAAATTCCTTCATTCTTTGTCGTTTCAAATCCGGTGTTATGCCATATCTTTTGTTTGTTTTTTTTGTTTTTTTTTGCAACGTTAATGGAAAAGATTAAACAAAAAAGCAAAAAAGAAATCTATCTTCAAGTAATTTCCGAATTACAGACATTACTTTTCAATTTTGTAAAGACGTATCGTGCAAATTCATGTTCGAACCATTTAAGGTTACATTAAAGGCTTAATTTATCCGTCAAAGTGTACATCTGGGAATCGGTATTACAATAATTACCAACGTAGATATTACGTTGTTAGATAAGTATAATTAATGTCTATTAATTCTGATTCCGTCTGCTCAGTAATTGTTTTCTTTTTATTCTCCCGATGTTGTATTGTTCTCTCAGTCTTTATTTTTAGTTCATATTCTTTCTTTGTCGACACAGCAATATACCATTTTATCTACTACTCTTCTTCTATAAGCCGTGTACAATCAGGACGCAGGCGATCATGGCTCTTCGAAAATTCCTGTCTTTTGTAGCGCTTAATAAATTTTGTCTTTTTACTTCTCCTAAACCTTTTTGTACCATCCATTCACTCGTGATCGCTAGACAGGTGTGGCTTTGTTTTCTGCTGTCCGTCTTGCCTTAAATATTCCCTGTGAGCATCAAATTCTCCAAGCTCTCTATCCTCATTATGTGCCTTAGAAATTTCAACTATCTCTTTCTGATGTTAAGTATAAATGTCCCTTTGTTTTCATTTTTCTAAAACTTTGTCGTTGCTCAAATGTTTCATATATGGTATTCTCAGCATCCTTCTGTAGAACTACATTTCACGTCTGTTCTTCATTGTGATGAGATTGTACATCATTCATTGCCATATAGAATGACCGATATTAGATAATATTTCAGTACTCTGCTTTGCATTTGAACGAAATTTTTCAGTTCCTTAATACTTAGCTTAATACTTAGCGCCAAGTCATCTTCGTATGCTAGTGTCGCAATCTCGGCTTTCTGTTAAAACACATATTTCTTTCGTCTCTTTAATTATATTTCATTTCCTTCTTAGTATTTGAGATTTTCCTTTCGTTTTTCTTCTTTTTTTTATTCGCGCCATGTTTCTTCATTTTTGTGTCCTTTCTTCTATTGTTTTTTTATAATTTCACCGCAAGGAAAGCAATAAAGCCACTAAGACGCAAGAGTTTTACTGAACGTGAGAGAATATGAAAAACAAACACTCATAGAGAGTGAGAACAATAAAAAAAAACAACAGGAATTACGAAGACGAATGACATTACATTTACATTTTTGAAAACCAAAGTTGACTAGAAATCAAGAAGCTGAAAGTGAGTTCCACTAGCGAGAACTGCGAGAGAAGAAACTGTTACCATAGAACTTACGGTCACATCTAGCCAATTCAAATGCAAAATCATGAGACCTAGCTGCCAATCTACTAATGCATAAAGTCCACGTACCATAGTGCAAAGTTCACAAGAAAAATTACTATAAAAATATTTATAGAAAAGTCACAGGGGTCATATATTAGGGCGGTGGAAGAGTAACTGAAGCCGAGTTGCCAGGTCAGGACCAGTAACATAGCGGATACTTTTGGGTCTTTTATCAAGAATCTCTAAACACATATTAACATTTAAATGCTATTAACGTTTTTCTTCCTTCCGACTTTTTCTTTTTTTTTCTGAATTCGATCAACTGATGTGTAGGTGCCGTTTTAAAATTGTCCTTCTTTTTCTCTCCTTTAAATCGTTTTTATTCCTCTATATCTTCAATTCTGTTCTTTTTAAAAACTTTTTTCTCTTCCCTATTCTTATTTATCATTCATCTGATATTGTTTTAATTCTAGCGTTCATCTTTATTTTTCAGATTTCTTTTCCTTTCCTCCTTTCCCTCTTTTCTTATTTGCTTCTTTTGTTTTCATTTTTCTTTATTCTCATCTTCCCCAGCCTTTCTACATCTCGTCTCATATCTTGATTCTTCTTTTTCTATAATTTAACAATCTGACTTTTCCTATTCGCCATATATCTTGTCATATCTTTCATCATGTAAGAACAATTTTGAATCATTATCTGATTCTCCGACAGATTAAATAGACCCAATACAAGCATCGTTCACCATGGCTTTCATCACTATCCACAAATTATCCTGAATATCTACTCAATTCACTACTCGAGTGAAAAAATAAATGTGTAAAATTACTTCCAAGTTCCACAAATTATATGCAAAACTGTTCTTCATAAGTACTGTCATTTGTAAAGGCGTTAGTGTTCTTTAAAAAGGTGTTGTCGAAATTACATTTACAACCACAGACATGAATATTTCCAACTTGGAATAATATGGAGAAAAATTAAATTACACTATTTTAAATACGGCGAAATTACATACCGAATCTGTTAGACTTTCCAAGTAGGCCAAATAAATAGGGGAGGTGTAATGAAGTCATGGAATCTATCTTCAAAGAACGCGATATTCCTGTTCAACGACTGAGATAGGCTATCAATGAAACATTCCGTGGCAAAAGAACTGTTAGAGCGACTCAGGTGTTTTTTACGCCGTCACATCGACCTGCTTCAAGATCGATCTCGGACAGGTGACGACTTCATCGGCACAGACTCCCAAGGTAGACATTGCTCGAAGTTAGAATTGGTCAGCCACAATCATCGAAACAGAAGACGTCATCATTAAATTTGAAGTGGGAGATGGAGAGAGAGAGAGAGAGAAACAGAACAGTCTGGTTTGATAGAGCAATCAATTTATAGCACCTGTCAGTGTGTGACGTCATATCGCCAGAATATACCGTCAATCTCAATATATTGATTACACACGAACTCGTCAAGTATTTTTGTGTAGTGAAATTCATATTTTATTTGAATCAAAATAGTCAGACATTATTTACGTAGTCACGATCCGCTTACAGTTTTTGTTTGCCTAGCGGCATATCAACTCTTAATGGGTCATTTCATGCCGAAGTTTAAACTTTCTTGAGAGCTTGAGTAATTTCTTTAACAAATGTACTGCTAATAATCTTTTACTATGAAAATGTATTGCTAGCATTTTTACTATAACATTTATACTTTCATAGTTATTTTGACCCCAGTTTGGGGGTTGACTACTTGCCCATAGCTGAGACCCTAACAGGTACTCTCACCCCGAGTCAGGGTGGCCCTAGGAACAACAGCATTTAAAAGGTGGTTCCACGCTCCTCAAAACGTCTCGATCAGAGGCGTTGTAGTTTATCCTCATACCCAGGGCGGCCGCTTACAGTAAATTCTGTTTCAAAGTGATCCCCCAATCTAGAAATTGTCCCGAATCAAATCTGATTAAATTCTATAATCGAACAAAAGTCTTTTTTTTTCAGCATTAGGATACATATACTATTGACTGATTTTCTTCGTTTATTATTATATACAGCCATAATTTTAAGGAGATTACTGAAGAAAAAAAATCATTGCAAAGTTGTAATGGTCTGCGAAACCGGCTAAGATGTTGTAGATACGACCTGTTTCTTGTACCGCACCACCAGAAAGTACCTGACTCTTTGTCTCATGATCTCTATTTACCGGGGTCAGATCAAACGAAAAATAGAGTTTTGCTTCCTTTTCAGTCTTGACAGGCCTCAGAGGTATTTATACGGTCAGGTGAGTGATTACTTATCTATCTACATATAAAATTTTGTAATTTTCGTTAGTCCATCACATCCTCTAAAATAGCCATATACTGAACGATAGAAACCAACTTTTGAGGCGAAGCGTAAACAGTTATGCGGATTACACATTACAGTTGGTTTTACTAGGGTGCCTTACTTAGTACAATAATTTTTCATTAATTTTTAAAAAATAATGAAACTTAAAAAGAAACGATTACTTAGCGAAATTGAACGAAAGTAAACGAGTTTGTCAATCTTGACCCAAATGTTAGCGATAACTTGAATAAGACTAAATACGGCGAGGATTTGGACACGCCTCAGAATGTTGCATAAAATATTCTAGTTTTTAAAACTATAGCCGCTTTCTCACATATGAAACATCGGAAGCCTCTTGCTACTCCTTCGTTATTTTCATGACAAATGTGCGGACAAATGTGCGATCTTCGCAGCTAGGAACCAACGAACCACGTACACAGTGTTGTCTCCACCCTATTCCCTTCGTATTCCATTAGTAAGGAGGCATAACTGTGTACCATATACCCGTGAAAATGCTCACTACAATCTTAAACCGTTCAAATCTAAAGTCAACCGTTATTTATCATACATATCCTCATAATATGCAACTCTTATATCCTTATAATATGCACTTCTTACGTTCTCCTAACTCCTTTCAGTAACCCTCTACTTTGAGTGACTCTTAGACCGTGTTTACGGCGAACAGTAGTATACAACACCGACTAGCTCGTAAACTATTCCCAAACTGTAAAGTTTATTTTCTAATAACACAGTCCTATACATTTTGAAAACCAAGCTAGGGCCAAAATTACTCGAGTAATATTTCAGTACAAATTTTATTTCTCATTGCATTTATCCTAATCAAGTATAACAATTCCATTTTTTTTGTTCGAGGCAGTGAAAAAATATCCGTATTAATAATTTTCAAAACTCAAAATATCCCATGAAATATTTATTTTAAACGTATATACTAATTAGCCGTTTCCTTAGATGGAAATATTCAGTCGATTGAAATTTGTAAGTTATTTCTATTAAAGCAAATGTTACTTTAGAAAAATAGTTTTACAATTTCTCTGTTAACGCTCTTTCCAGTATGGGTGACGGCTTTCTTCCTAATCTTTTGTTTGAAGTGGAGTGAAGGACATCTTGGTTGTGTCATATTTCTCTATTTGAGTTACATGTGATATCCATCTTAACTGTTGCTGCTTTTGAAAGTTCTCAAGTAATGTGGTTTCTGTTATTTGGTACGATTCTTTGTTTTTGATTCTGCAGGGCAAATTTATAAGCTTCGAAGAAGAATGGTCCTCTGTAAGACCTACAGGCTTAATTTGCTCGAAGCCATTTAATTCATTGATATGAGAAAGCGATTGTATACTGTAAAGAGTTTAGATATTCCTGAAAGGGCCAGTTACCATGAATGACATCCATATGCATATCTAGATCGGGCGATGTTATTTAAGAACATGGCTAGAGTTCTTAGGTTTATATATATATATATATATATATATATATATATATATATATATATATATATATATATATATATATATATGTATATATATATAAATAAAAAGGAAAGAACAGTAAGATATAAAATCCGGTGTTCTTATAGATATTTTTATTTTTACACAATAGTGCTCAATGTAAATTTAAATTTACAGAGCATTAATATTATAAATTAATAGATTTAAAATATGGTTTTACCGCTACACAGTGATAACCATGTTTCAGAAATGGAAGCTAAAGCCCCTGAATTTAATTTTGTTATTAAACCAAAGACATTAGTTCCATTTCCTCATCAAGCGAATTTTGGAGTTCCAAATATATATATATATATATATATATATATATATATATATATATATATATATATATATATATATATATATAACCCGCTCCTATTTTAGAAGAAAAATACAAATTATCACGATAGAGAGTTTAACGGGAAGGGTTAATTTTGTTGTATCAATTGAAAATTAACCCGGCGACCCTCTTCGTTATTTTGTGGTGTCATTTTTATTTTCCCAGCAGAAAAGTTCTTTGTCGTTTTTTAGCTCGGTTTCACCGTGGTTCGACCCAACCCTGGAGTACGGACGAAATTCGATCTTTTCTGATCAAAGACCACAAAGTGGGACAGAAGCAGATAAAGGAACGAAGCGGCAAGGAAATAACCATACTTGAGCAGTGCCAGTACTGACCAGCGGGGGAAGGACACAGGATCGAGCCGGGTGAGGTCCGTTACAGAAGCCATAAAATTGCCATTATTGAGGGGTCTTCCCTTTTCACACAAATGGACTCACCCGAGGTATACATATATTAGTACCAGTGAATACTCGGACAGTCTGCAACCGAGTTGAACTCTCTGCCTCTTTGCAGAGAGGAAACCGGACGAGGCTCCACCGAAGAGCAGAGCCTCGTTCGGGGAAGTTGAACAATCCGATCCCGTTTATACGGGTTCTACGGGCATTTTTTGGCCGAGCCTACGTGCTCGGGAATACCCCCACTGTAATAGAGGAGACGGCAACGTCTTCTTGGTTAGACGGTCGAACTCTCTGCCTCTGAGCAGAGAGGAACACGGACGAGGCTCCGCCGAAGGGCAGAGTCTCGTTCAGGGAGGTTGACCAAACCGATCCCGTTTATACGTGTTCTACGGGCATTTTTTGGCCGAGCCTACGGGCCCAGGAAACCCACGCTAAACCCGGCCTTGTGCCACATCTATCCCTTGTGGGGGGAGCTAAATACCGTCTGTAATAGAGGAGGGTAGCACAAGAGTCAAAGTTAGTGAGCCCGTAGAGTCAGTAAGAAGTCATACCGCGATACTTCAATACCAAGACTATATATATATTATTTCTACTAACCCGCATTCCTGGATCTACTAACCCGTATTACCATTTTGTATTATTACGTTAATACATTTATTTTCCTGGCGTTTGTTATTCATTGATACCGGATTCATCCCGGAATCCACAACAACCATAAAATTGCGTTCAAAATATTTAGATTCGCCATAGCCAGAGAGGTTGATATGCCAAGTTAATTCAGTTATGTGCCATGCGTGATACACGCTTAGGCGATCATGACTGACGAGGTAGATTTTTTCCCGCAGTAGGATGCTATTTCATTCTGAGGTAGACCAGTTGCTATCCAAGGCTACAGAACACGGTTGTCCTGCTATTTACCTATAGCTGGGAGGAGAAGAAGAGGATGCATACCTTTCCAAAGGGTATTAGCACGTAAATAAATGTAATGGATTCGACTAGAATTCGAACGTAACCAAGCTTGTAAGATATAAATCTAGGAAACCAACAGGAGAAAACTATTTGAAAATAGGTTTATACCAACAGATATATAACCGACAACAGATTATCTACAAACTGTGTATCTATAAAGTATTTGTTTACCCTGAAAGAATAAAATTATATACAAAAGAATTGTAGTTGAAGCCATAAAATTGCCTTCAAAATATTTAGATTTCGCTATTAAATAACCCGTAGAGTTATTATCATGCGGCTAAATAAAAATAACCAAATGAAACCACAATCATAATGGTAAAAATGTATCCAAAGATTTAACAAAAGAAATAATCACTGCAATGTAAGAAATATACAATGAAACAACCTTGTCACAAGAACACATAAAAACGCTTAAAACTTTAGTTTCATAATGAAGACATTTCTATCAGACGCAGAAGTTGAAAAACGTATGTAATAATATTATTTGTGGTAACAATAAGTTGCTAGATGACTTTCCCAATCAATGCGGTAATCGCATCAACTCACCACAGAAAGCAACAGAAAAAATCAGTCCAATTTTATAAATCTGTTTATCCGTTACAATTTTAGAATTTGTTTATGATCAGATTTTGCTGACTGCTTAAAAATCAACCAACCATATTGTTAAATTTTGCGGTTCATTTTTCTGTTCATCTAGTTCAAAAGTTTTGTTGTTTTGAGAACTATTTTTTATCGCTCTTTTCAGGTTATCATTCTAAATTCGCCCGCTATTTTAGATTCACCGTCACCTATTTTTAATGTTTTTTTCTGGATTTATTCCGCATAGTTCAGGTTAGCAAGCATCGCTATTTTGAGCCGTACAGTTTGCTCAATATATTTTGTCTTGAGATACATAGCAGCAAGGCCCTTGAAACGTGTATACTTTCCTGGCATCAGCAAGTCGGGTAGTGTTGTAATGTTATCAATACCGGTTTAGTGGAAGAAACAGACACGTGACAGAAGAATCAACTCGAGAGAATTTAATGGTTTAAACTGTACATGTCCTACCTGCAAGATGTTTTTGTCAATGACAGAAACAGAACGTCATATGACATTAAAAATGGACCATAATAAAAGTACCGATATTTTTTTTTATCAGAATCGTACAAACAAAATAACATTTGCGATATTAGTAAAGTTCTATAGGAGTTATACATTTTAGGAAGGTTAACAAACCAGTCTATACATTCTGTGCTCCTAAATTCGCCTGTTGGCTTGTCTGCTCCATTTATGGAACCAGAATTTTTGATTCTCTTATTCTGATGGGGGCGGATTTCTCGCGGACGAATTTGATTCGAGGAAAGCTAATTTGCGATTTTTCAGGTTTTTCAAAGATCTCTTTTAAAACATTTGCTATTCTGCAATTGATATTTTCCCGCAGCTCGTTGCGAGGTAACATGTTAGTATTTGATCACCACCAGCAGGGTAACCCGGCTGAAGGAGTTTGATGTTGGATAAGCCCGAAACTCCTGAGGATCCCAAGACATCACAGCTGATGTGGCAACCGCTATCTTGCAAATGCATTTCTAAATAAACTGTCTATATGTACACCAGCAAGTTATAAGTATAAAAGGAGAATCGACTCGGATTTGAAATCTGCTCGGATAGCTGGGAGGAGAAGAAATTAAATCATTGCCTTTCCTAAGGCTGGTATTGCGGGTGAGAAAGCAAAAAGACAAGGTCAAAATTTGAACTCACTTCAATGGTTCGTCTTCTTTCTCATTTCGCATGATGTTCATAATTTGGCTATATTTTTACCTGATTTAGGTCATTGTATTAGTATATTTCTTACTGAACATCTTCATCCAATCTCCGTCCATATAGTTTACGCCTATGCTCTTGTCTATCTCCAAATAAATTGGTTGCTGTCTTCATGCCGCCAATCAATGACTTGGCATACCTTCAGACCATCACGCCTTCTCTCACTATCGCTCCATCCGTTGTAAACCGATTTTAGCAACATTGGTAGCTTTTCCAAATAGCACGACACAAAACAGACATTGAAATTATCCCAGTGAAAGTCAATATAGCGTAACCGTTTCTGAAGCCAAACACTCTGGAGGTGTTGGTGTTGAATGTGGAAGTGGGTGTCGACAGTGTTATTGGCATATCATTTTTTTTCTGTTCGTCCTGTTACAAATCAAGTTTTCTTCCAGGAAGCTAGACATCAGCAAATTATAGGATAAAATGAAAGACGGTGGGTTGAGGGAGAGAGGAATTATAAAAAATAGATATTACATACACTGTAATTTTTTTTTATATAGTGGACGCACAATATTCCAAACACTAAACATTCTTAATTTTTCTTCCTTTTAATGTTGAAGATCATAAACACTTCACAACTCATATTGGATAGACGTGTTTAAGGATTCTAACAGAGTCACACAATATATCTCTTCAAATTTGATTGTGCTCCGAAGAAAAAAATGGCTATTTATACGAGATCAGATCAAAACGTATCAGGACTGGTGGTATAAAAATATAACAACAACACATATCAATTTACTCTCCTTCTGAAGCCATATACATTATCCACCGTCATTTCCGACGATGGAAGCATTCCTGGAACAACTTATTTTGGGATAGTAATCAGCTGCTTTGTCGCATTCACTTGGATTTCTTCGACGTATTAAAATCTTACTCCTTTCAAGTGGGGTTTCATTTCTAAAGCGAAAAATATCGTAGGTGACGAGATCTGGGCGATCGGGTGGTTTTAGGACGTGGAGATTATTGTGCTTGGCCAAAGAAAATCCATGGTCTCTGATGAAATTTTTGTGATGTAGCGAGACGACCACACTCCTTCCAAAAACCCTCCTTCCAAAAACTGCTAAAAACAAAGGAATTGATTGTGACCGTTATAACTTACTGTGCAACGTGACAGAGTTCAAGGTCAATTTTAGCCAAGCGGTTTTAGCTCTATTACCATAGCAACAAACCCGATACTTTTTGATCACTCTCGTACAAGCAAAATGATAACGCTTTTGCAAGAGAGGATATCATTTGAAATTTAGTAAGGCTCTGTATGAGCTATACATTTTAGGAACATTAGCAAACCAGTCTATACATTCTACAGATATCTACGCCAGCATGTTAATTTGATCGTGTTGAACAGTATAATTCTTTTAATAGATCGCGACATCTATCAGAGAGATGAATTTTCATTTTTATTATTGCATTATTTCAAACTTTTGACACATCAGCAGATCGCTATTAATGTCAACTCTCAAACAAAAATAGTTATTAATTAAAAAAATTAGTAATTAATTATGCATAGCTACATGTACAAGCTATTTGTGATATGTTATAATGCTTATTCATTTTTTTCTATCTTTTTAAGTGCCATATTCTTTCAGAACGTAGTCGATCACGGCTCTCCACTTTTCTCTATCCCTTGCAGATCTCAACAAGATCCCTCCCTCTGCTTCCTCCCCCAGACCACGCTCAGTCACCCACTTTCTTAAGCCCGTCAGGTATGTCACGCGTTGTTTTCCCTTGTCTCTCTTTCCCTCTATTCGACCCGTGAATATCAGATTCTTCAGGCCCTTCTTTCTTATTATGTGTCCCAGAAACTTCAGCTGCCGCTTCTTGATATTAAGTATAAGTCTCCTCCTTGTTTGCAACCTCTCTAAGATCACACGCTCGATCCATGATATCCTTAGCATCCTTCTGTAGAATCACATCTCTGTCGCTTTGAGTCTCTTCTTCATCTTTGAGGAAATCGTCCAACATTCGCTGCCGTAAAGAAGGACAGAGTTCACGTAACAGTTCAGTATTCATTTCTTTGTTACCAAAGAAATCCTCCTGTCTCGCAGTACTCTGCTCAGCTTTTGGAATGAGTCCTTGTCCATCCCAATACGTCTACGGATCTCCGTGTCGCACTTACCGTCCTCTGGCAAAACGCTTCCCAGATACTTAAACTTCAACGTCTACTTCATTCTAGCGTTCTCAACCTTCAGATCGCATTTCGAGCTCATCGTCTAACTGACGACCATGCACTTCGTATTCTTGTAGTCCCTTCTCCTCACTCTCCGTCGCTACCTTCTATAGGAGGTTTTGTAATTTCATTTCCGTGTCTGCTATCAGTACTGTGTCATCAGCCTTATCTTATGTTGTTAAGATTATGGCCGCCAGAGCTAAATCCCAGTAAGGTTTCCAATTCTCTCAGAATTGCCTCGCTGTACAGATTGAACAGGTCAGGTGAGAAGACGCATCCTTGCCTTATGCCCCTTTCTATTTTTGTATATTCGTTGAACTCGTTCCCTATGCGCATGCGTGCTGTTTGCTGCCAGTATAGGTTCTTGATTATTCTGATATCTTTCCCGAATATATCGAGGTTGCTGAGCAATTCCATCAGATTCTTGTGGCGTACTTTGTCGAAGGCCTTTGCGTAGTCTATGGAACATAGGTACACGTCCTTCTGCACCTGTATCGCTCTTTCTGATAACATTCTGAGCATTGCCTAAACAATAATAATACCGAATATTTTTTAAACATTAAAGTATATTTAATCACATCTCTCTAAAAGCTGTCGAGATCTGCAAATTCATGTAGGCGATGGTGACTCTCTATACAGATTAAGTTTCTTTATTAGATGTGAATTGCCATGTGTTTTCCAGATTTCGTTCTCTTGAAGTGGATATCACTCAAGGCTAGAGTGTCCGGACTATTCTTCTATTTTACACGCAGTAGGTGAAGAAGAAACGTATTTATGTCTTTCTCAAGCGAATTTCTGCTTATGTGAACGTAACGGACTATCCCGAACTTAGAAATCGGTGTGTGCGCGCATGTGCGTGTAAAACCTTTTAAATTATTTTCCCTCATGCAAGGTGACAAGGCCACTAAGACGCAAAAAGTGAACAAAAATCAGAAAAACACCAGTGAGGAGAAAGGTGTATAAAAGGTTAAGATTCCGGAAGACAAAAAATGGCAACTGATGTTGCAATTATATTTTTGGAAGTCGTATTTGGCAGAAAAGTAAGCAGATGGAAGAGAGTTCAAGCGAGGAAGGCATGAGAAGGTACTATTAGAATAGAACATACTATTGTATTTACCTACTTCAAATGTTAAATGAGGAGACGTAATTGCCAATTTAGAACTACGCTTAAATTCATGATGTCAAGAGGAAAGCCCGTGAAAAAAATTTTTATGAAAAAGAGACGGTTACATTTCAGCTGTAAGAAAGTGACTGAAGCCGAGATGCCAGGTCAGGTCCGATAACATTACAAGACCCTCCTGAGATTTTGCCAAGAATCTCGAGATATATAGCTGGATCATAGTCCTGAGGTGGTGGCAATATGGAATGCACAGAAGATTTATAAAGGCAAACATGGTTCTCTAAAATGACTAAACGATAGCTTTTTCGCTTTGGGGGATTTACACCAGTTCACAACAGACTGAAACTCATTTTCGAGATCAGCTGCCAATTTTAGTTTATCAGGCATCAACTACTACAATTAAGTTACGTTGAATCCATCAGTTTTCGGGCGATATCCAAAGTTAAGCAGCACTGAATTTGATCATGAAATATATGAGTAACCGCTAAGAAATACCACGTATTCTATACAAATTGTAACCTCGTACCACACGAAATCTAAGCTTCGTAAATAAAGACTTTGTGCACAAGTCTTGGCGCTGGCATACGAAATTAGTTTTCTGGTGAGTGTACAGTGGTAACTATTTCTATCTTCCGTTCGATGGCTTTCGATATGAAATATTTACAATAACTTTTGCAAAATTTTCTCCAGTTTCATATTGCACCCAAACACATCAAAGCAGCTTTCATCTTAGTTATTTTTTTTTTCTAATCCATTTCCGCTGCTGAAAGTAATGTCACGACGCCGTATATAAACAAATGAGATAACAGAGACAATAAATGAATTAAGCAAAAGTGCTATTTGGCAAGAAAACAATCGGTCGTCATTATCAATAAAAAGAGATGCACAAGAAATAGAAAAAATAATTACCCACTTTCTTTAAAACAAAAGAAGTGATAGAAAATAGACGTACTTAGTGGAAACACCACTCTGTGTGTCTTCACTGAGTGACACTACTGTTTGGTCCGCTCCAAAATTAAATCAGTATACTTAAGTTAACAAAGACAATACTGGAAAGTTATTAGCTACAACGAATACTTCCAGATTTATAATTGTCAAAAAACTATCATTGTAGCATTCTTTCTTTCTTTCTTTCTGTCTTTCTTTCTTTCTTGTTCAGCTCATCTATCTACGAGTAAGTTCTCTCTCTATATATAGCTCCAATTTAACGCGTTCATATATATTTTTTTCTATCTATGCGTATCTATCTCTTTAAAATTTTCTGTCTATTTATATATCTATGGACCATTTCGTTAACTAATGTATATATCTATATTCATCTCACTCTCTCTCTCTCTTTCTCTGTAATTTTATGTCTGTCCATATTGACTTTCTATCTATTTCTGTCGATCTCAGTCTATCTATCTATCTATCTATCTATCTATCTATCTATCTATCTATCTATCTATCTATCTATCTATCTTCGCCTATCTATGTCTATCTTAGTCTCTCTACATATCTACTTTCATCTGTCTATGTCTATCTCAATCTACGTATCTACTTTCCTCTATTCATATCTAAGTCTATCTCTCCATCTACTTAAGTCTATCTCCATCTATCTAGCTTGGTCTAAGTCTCTCTGCCTATCTGGTTATCTCTGTCTCTTAGTCTATCTATTTCTATCTATTTATATATCCCAGTCTATCTATCTATCTAGCTAGCTAGCTAGATAGATAGATATATAGGTAGATAGCTAGTTATCTAGATATATTAGTCTGTCTGTATATCTGTATCTATTAATCTATCTCAGTCTGTCTTTCTATCTATCTATATCTATGCATGTATCTCAGTCTCTCTATCTATATCCATTTATCTATCCCAGTTAATCTATCTATCTATCTATATATCTATCTATCTATCTATCTATCTATCTATCTATCTATCTATCTATCTATCTATCTATTTCTATCTATTTATATATCCCAGTCTATCTATCTATCTAGCTAGCTAGCTAGCTAGCTAGATATATAGGTAGATAGCTAGCTATCTAGATATCTTTGTCTGTCTGTATATCTGTATCTATTAATCTATCTCAGTCTGTCTTTCTATCTATCTATATCTATGTATCTATATCAGTCTATCTATCTATATCCATTTATCTATCCCAGTTTATCTATCTATCTATCTATCTATCTATCTATCTATCTATCTATCTATCTATCTATCTATCTATCTATCAGTTATATGACGACGAAGAATGGCTGTTTCCTTTAACCCTTAGTGTTGGTTGACGAGCCCATAAAAAATCGATGTCTTAAGTACTAAATTTTAACGCAGGTAAGATCCCACCTATTTAGAAAAAAAAAGGTACAATCTTTCTCTTTTCCATAGAGTATTTTCAGTTGTTGGTCAAATTACCTACCAACTCCAACTGACTAGTTTCATGTCAACCTTCTTCTATTGACATTAATCAGATTCTTTGTTTTTATCTTCGGCTTTATACTCCAATCTTTCTCTCTTTCTATCTCGCAATCTTCACCTTCTTCCTAAAACTACATTTCTATACCTAAAGATAAAATAAAATTCTTTGAGAGAATGAACGCGCTATATTTGTCAGAGACAGAACCGTAAATAAATAAAATATATACACGTATGAAATGAGAGAAATAATCTCGGCCCCCCCCAAAAATATGATTATATATATATATATATATATATATATATATATATATATATATATATATTACAACAGAAGCATCTAAGAATCGTGTTTCAACACAGCGATGCGTCTCATCAGGCGATTGTAAATTCCTGGCGATGAGCGATTAAGTTAGTTTCAAAAGCAAAATACATCCAAATTTAAAAAAAAAAATAATAAATATAATTGTTTGAGTGC
>OZ038497.1:74101937-74116937 GCA_964036315.1 Acanthosepion esculentum | reverse complement strand
AAAGTCGTCAGGAAAGTTACAGTAAGACAAAGAGAATTAAGTAAATAATCTAAAAAGACAAACGCAAAAAAAAAACTTTTTAGGCGGTAAAAGAGCAGTAATTAGTCAATTTTGCATCCATTCTCATTTACAAGTTTTCAAAACTTTCTTATTTATTAGATTACAATGAGTAAAGAAGATTGCGTTAAGTTGATTTCTATCAAGTCAAGAAAAACACAGGTAAAGAACGCGTTAACTACTTAACTAATTTGTGCGCAACGATGAATGGTCAAAGATGAACGGTTAAAAAAACAAATTTGTGGACTGCTATGATCCTGAAGAAGAAGAAGGTGAAGAAGAAGAAGAAAATAGAAGAAAAAAGAAAAAGGAAAATAAGAAAAGAAGAAGAAAAAGAAGACCATTAAAAGACAATAAAATTGATGAAGTTTAAAAGTAATAAACATCTGAGTAAATTAAAAAATACTTTTAAAACTATCATTAGCAAAAGATTGATGTCTAAAAGAAGATGCTGAAAAAACTCTGAATCAATAACAAAAAAATATAAAATAATTATTTTCAAGTGATAATTATTTATCAGGTGAATTATTTAATATATTTCGTTAAATCAGTCTGTTCATTGTTAAAATAATTACAACAGTTTCACAATAAGAAAGGCAATAATATGGTGATTTTTCTAATCGCAGCATAAATGTGGCACAAAGCCAAAAGTATGGGGCACCCAGAGATGGTTGAACTCGATCTAACGAGACAAGCTTGTTAACCATCACACCACGTCGAAGTATCGAAATGATTTTCTAAGCGTAGTTTAGATGTAGTGCAAAGCCGAAAGTATGAGGCACCCAGTGAGGATCGAATTCACTGTTCAATCTAACGAGACAAGCTTACTCACTATTACACCACGTTGAAGAGCCCCGAATATGATGTGAGGATTTTTGCGTTGATATTTTTTAAGTTGGCAAAAATAGAAATGGCGTGAGTAGATTGAATAAGAAGATTTTGGATTTTAAAATTTGCAAATAAACAGCAAAGTTGTCCAAATCGTGTAACAGAATAATTATTCATCCCACAAAATATTTAACATCTAAAAAACCCACTAAACTAATTCAGTGTCTTTTTTCCAGGTTTTCAGATAAGACGTTTAGCCATCTTGACACCACGTTTTCTAAGAATCACTGAAAAACCTTTTAACTTATTCAGCTAAAAAGAGATTATGTTAAAATTGTTTTGTGTTAGATTCCCAAATGAGCAATGGTGAGAGTAAAAAGATCATTCAGGCCTTCTGTAATGGTACGAACATTCATACACTGGCTTCCATCTTCAAGATCCTTTCATGAATCATCACGAGAACGGTGAATACGTTTAAAAAAGAGAGAACAGCAGGAAAAAAAACTGGATCAGGATGTCACAACAGCAATAGGGATCCTTATTTCAACTTCGAGCTAAAGAGATCAAATAGAAAAGATACAACTCAATTCATAAAACACTTGGCACGTGAGAGAGTAGTTTCAGCTATGACAGTCCAAAGAGCAGTTAAAAAAAGACTTGAAAATTAAATCGTACATGAAACGTGCGAGATAACTTGCTACTCTAGGATAGAAAGTCATAAGATTAAAAAGAGCGAAAATGATCTTGAATAATTTGGAAAATGATCTTGGAATATGTATATATATATATATATATATATATATATATATATATATATATATATATATATGAACTTTATTTCAATCCTCCATGAGTTTCCAATCCTTAGCTATGATTAATTAATGATGAACATGTCATTTTCGTTTATGATCGAATTCATCCCGATTCTTCTGTTAAGCTTGGAGAGTAATTATACATTCTTATTGCTCAAATTGAGTCTGTAAGTGTTATAAAAACATCAGATAATTCCAGTAAGATATTTCTAATCATTTGTAAGATACAATAGCTTAAACTTAATCTAACAAATGGACAATTTTGCTGTTATACCCGGTATATTTGTGTGTTCGGAAAGTAATTGCGCTTTATCATATCGGAAAGGAGAAGCCAAGTGATATATATATACATATATATATATATATATATATATATATATATATATATATATATATATATATATATATATATATGTGTGTGTGTGTGTGTGTGCGTGTGTGTGTTTGTGTGCTTGTGCGCTAGGCCTCTCGTGAATACGTGTTTATCTACCATGGGAATAAGTTGAACAATCCTACTGAATCGTATTTCCATTTCTTTCTTTTGTCTACATGCGGCCCTCGAAGGGTTTTTGTCCAGTCCGCCAACTTAACATCTGGACATTACTTATCTAATTAATTAGTGGAGGAAGTGGCAGAAAATTATCAGTTGGAGTCAATAGATTTACTATGCGACGAATTTTTAAAATCAAAATTTAATTTTGAATCCACTGCTTGCTTCTACAAAAAATATTTTTTGCCAAGCCGAAAATTGAAGTACATATGCTTGTGAACTATTTAAAAAAAATCATATATACTAAAAATGGTTTAAGAACACGGTTATGTGATGACCACCTGGATGATGTTTTGCTCTAGTCATCGACAAATATTTCACCTGATATGGAGAAGTTATCGAACGATAAGCAGAAAAAAGTGTTCTCATTAAACAATTCGCCATTAGAAACTGCATTTTGTCTGCAGTCTTGCCTTTTTTGTTGATTGTGTTAGTTATTATCCTGTCATTCTTTCGGTAAAATAAGGAACCTTTTTTAAATAATATAATAATTAACTTCATTGTTTGTTTTTCTTATTTAAACGTTCAGACCAATGCAGCCTTTTGAACGGAGTGGTCTGAAGTCGAGACAATTTATTATGGCACATTTGATATCATGACTCTCTTCCAAGACACTGCATAGCTGTCTTGCCCCGCTCTTCAAAAGGTTTCCGACCCCTGATCTAGACGAAAGGGACACTTGACAACGAAGATAGGACGCATGAGACTGTGAAGAAGGTAAAATAAACCGTCAATAAATGTTAATATCTGTTTATATTTCTGTGATGAGGTATTGTAATTATTTGCATTATTTACATTGTTCGAACAGGTGTCCTCAACTTTATTGCCATATTCACAACGTTTTGGCCCTTGTACACTCCGGCCTTCTTCTGGTAATTTTATCCAATGGGATATCCTTGAGGACACATGGCTCAGGGGATAAAAGCTTTGGTTGGATCAATTCACTTGATCCAAAGTTTTGTGAGTTCAATGCCTAGCTACTGTAGGCGTGAACAAAAACTTGGAGAGTTGAGTTAAAGAGAGATAACTGAGACATCAGGAAGAGGCATGGAACGTAGAACAAGAACAATCTACCACGGTGGACGAAATAAAGGGTTCAGTTCGAAATTTCAATCACCTGAAAAAGGCCGGAGTGTACGACGGCGAAAAAGTCGGGAATATGGCAATAAAGAATTAGGACAACATTTCGAACAATGTAAATAATAAAGATTAAGTTTTGGGCTTCCCTCAAGGATGTTGACGCTTGTATATTGTAGGATTGAAAGTGACGCTTCCCTTATGACATCCTTTTGCGAAAAGCAAACGATTGATGAAAACACGAATTCCTTCCATCACATCTAGTGGTGCGACAATTTCTCGGTGAGGTATCTCTTCTGACGTGGACGCTCTCATCTTTCCACAACTTCCTATAGTTCGTAGCTCTTAATACTATTTATCTTTTTGCTATCTCTCCTTCCCTATTCAGCTGTTCATTTATACAGCTCGTTATTTAGGTTAGTCGCTGTTTTTCTCTACCCATGTTTTCTTCAGTATGTTCTGTGAGTGTCAAATTTTCCAAGTCTTCTTGCCTCGTTATGCGCCCGAGAAATCTCAGCTGTTTGTTTCTGAGTCTATGTATACGGACACTTTCAGTTTTTGTTTTCCTCAAAAAATGCACGTTGCTTTTATGCTCCATGTTATTCTCAGCTTCCTTGTGTAAAACCACATTTATGTTGCCTCTAGTCGCTTCTTCATCTGTGATGAGATCGTCCTGTATTCGCTGTCATATAGGAGGACAAATATTACATAATAGTTCAGCATTAATTTCTTTGTTTCTAACAACATTTTCCTGTTTTGTAATATATTGCGGCATTTTTGGAAGGTTTCTCTTGCTATTTCTATGGTTTTCGGTGACACATTATCTATCATCTGTTAAAACCATTACCGAATATGACAACTTCTGTACTTGTTTAATTATGACACCTCCGATTCGAAAGCATAATATTACATCAGGATCTCGTTCTGGGTATGACAATAAATTATATCTGGTCGGGAGGTTTTGAGGACCGATATTGCACAATAGTTTAGCTCTCTTTTCTTTGTTTCTAAAAGAATTTTCCTGTTTCTTAATACTTTGCTTCGTTTTGGAAGGCATATATTTCTATTTTAATGGCGTCCTGGGTATGATGATAAACTACATCCGGTAACAGGGCTGCTGATCAAGAGGTTTTGAGGAGCGTTGAACCGCCTCTTAATTGCCGTTATTCTCAGGTGCACCCTGATCCAAGGCGGTAGCACCTGTTAAGGCCCCATCTATGGGCAAATAGTTAACTTCTACACTGTGGTAAAATACTATGAGAGTGTCGAAAGAAATTACAAATACTCCCAAGAAAATTAAATTTTGGCATTAAATGAGCCATAAGGAGTTGATATGCCGCCAAACAAACAAACGAATCTATTCTAAAAATCTTGTCGTCATTAAGTGATTCATTGAGGCTTATATGCCATAAAACAAAATAAACACAACATATCCTTCAGGATTCTATAAGCCTGATACTTTTTAAATCTGACCAGACCAAAGTTGTTACATCTTGACTTGGAAGTTATTCCCTCGTCCACTATATGTTGCAGATATTTCGTCTTCTGATTACCATTTATTTATCCCGGTCTTTCCAGAATTCACTTACTGTCCGTTTCGCACTTATTTAGAAAGAAAGAAATGGTAAAAATTCATGAGGGAATAGAAATCTTTAGCTGCTGAAAGACAGAAAAGAATGGAAGAAAACGGTTAATATGTTGCCCAATAAATTTAACATCGAAACCAAAAAAAAAAATATTTTACTTTTAAAACAGACTGAATGTTTTTTGCCACCATACATATATTCATGTTTGTGCTTATCTATACAATTATCTACTTATTTATTCCGTCATGTATTATACATAAAACAGCACTATTATAGTTATCAATAAGGATTTTTTTCATCAGTATTCCTGACCCCAGGCGAACCTCTTTCTGAATTTCAATACATTTCTATAGTACAATAAGTACCAATGTATTTCCTTTCTACATATAATACTTTTTTGTGTTAGCAATATTTGCTTTAATTCTGACAACTGAAAAAAAACATTATTTCTGTCTTTTTTAATCATTTAATCCCAAGCAATGCAATAAAGACACTAAGACACAAAGTTACTACATGTGAGAGAATTAAAAATAAAACATTATTACGGAGGGAGAACAATAAAAAAAGAAGAATCAGGAAGTCAGTAGAGAATGACTGAAATTTTTGAACATCAAAGTCGGCTAGAAAGCAAGAAGCCAGTAGCTCGAAACGTAAGAATAAGAAATTATTAGCAAATAACTTACTGTTACATCTAGCCATTTCAACTGTAAAATGATGGGACCTTGCCGCCAATCGAGTACTGCGCTTAAATTCATAAAGTCTAGGTACCATAGTATTCCTCAGAACAATTGCCATGAAAGTATTTATAGAAAAAAATAACAAGAAAGCTACGCTACGGCGGTGATAGGAAAGTGAGTGAAGCCGATATGACAAGTCAGGACCAATAATATTGCAGATTCTTCTTTGAATTCTATCAAGAATATCTAAATATATAACAGAAGCACCAGACCATACGTTGCAGCAATATTCAAAGAATGGCCGAATTTTATACTTATAAATATGTAAGATAGAATTCAGTGAGAAAGATTGTCTAGTATGGCACAGTGGACCAACTTTCCTAGCTGCAGATCTAGCAGTTGATTTAATAGTTTCAATGCATTTCTGTAGGGAATTAGTACTAATGCCTTATTTTTACATTTGATAGGTTCTTTTTATTACTCAAAGTTGCTTTAATCTTTGACCATCAGAAATCCATTTCATTCTGAATTCCAATGTATTTCTACAGCAAAATTAATTAGCTATGTATTTTTAATGCTGAGCATAGAAACTTAGTGTGGCAATTTGTGGAAACAAATATTTGGTCATAATATACCAGTTGCGACTTCATAACATAATTATTTTTCCTTACTCACAAAGATCGCTATTATAGGGGGAAATACAGACACAGAATGTGCTGTGATTCCTGGTTTGGTTTGGTTTTGGTTTATTTTGTTTTACGGCATATTAACCTCAATTAGTTATTTAATGCCGAAAACATTTTTTTATTGCTGGTAATATTTTGTTTTTTTTCAAAAATCTGTTTCTGGTAATATTTTTCCTTCAAAATTGTATTGCTGGTAATAATCTTTTTGAAAAAGTATTGCTGGTAATAGTTAACTGTTTGCCCATAGCTGGGACCCTCACAGGTGCTACCACCCTGGGTCAGGGTGGACTTGGAAACACCACCAATTAAGAGGTGGTTCCACGCTCCTCAAAACCTTCTGATCAGAGGCCTTGAATCTGGATGTAGTTTAACGTCTTACCAAGGACGTGCTGTGATTCGTGGGGAAGGTAATAAACAAAAGTGGGTAGTAAAGACTAACCATCAGTTAAGAAGGAAGACAGAATGTAGGATTGTCAGCAAGAGGAAAAGAGCAAGATGAGAACTAAGAACTGATGATGTCAAAAGAAACCAGACACAGAAATTTTGAAACTGGGAAGGGTTTTAACAGTGGATCTAAAATGTGTCGTGGAAATCCAAAGACACAGAATAGTTTGGTTTTGGTTTGGTTTGCTTAACGGCATATCAACTAACTTGTTTCTTTTTAAGTGCCGCGTCCTTTCGGGACGTACGCAATCATGGCTCTCTAATTCTCATTGTCTCTTGTGGCTCTCAATAAGTTTCGTCTTTCTGCCACCTCCCCAAGACTACGTTCTGTCATCCACTTGCTCGCCAGATATGTCATGCGTTGCTTCCCCTTGTCTCTTATTCCTTCTTTTCGACTTGTGAGTATCAGATTCTCCCAGACCCCCTTTCTCATTACGTGCCCCAGAAACTTCGTCTGCCTCTTCCTCATGTTAAGTATAAGCCTCCTCCTTGTTTGCATTCTCATCAAGACCTCATCGTTGCTCACATGCTCGGTCTATGAAATCCTCAGCATCCTTCTGCAGAACCACATCCCCGTTACCTCGAGTCTCTTCTTCATCTTTGAGGAGACCGTCCAACGTTCGCTGCTGTAAAGCGGAACAGATGTCACGTAACAGCTTAATACTCTTTTCTTTGTTACTAAAGAAATGCTCCAGTTTCGCAAAACTATGCCTTTCTTATGGGTCATTTAATGCCAAAATTTAATTGGGAGATTTGGTATTTATTTATTTTTTTACTATTAAAATTTACTGCTGGATTTTTTTTATTATTAAAACCTTTTGTGGTAATTTTTCCTATCAGAATATATCTTTTAATATTCATAGTGTTTTGACTCTAGTTTGATGGTTTACTATTTGCAGGGATCCTAACTGGTGATACCACCTTGGGTCAGGGTGGACCTGGGAACAACAGCAATTAAGAGGTGATTTCACACTCTTCAAAACCTCCCGATTAGGTATCTTGCTGCCGGATATAATTTATCAGCATACATAGGACGCCATGAGAATAGAAATAATAAGTCTTCCAAAAGCGGAACAAAGTATTAAGAAACGGGAAAATTTAGTTAGAAACAAAGAAAAGAGCGCTAAACTATTATGTAATACCGTTCCTTCTTTATGGCAATGAATGCTGGACAATTACGTCGCAGAGGAAAAAGAGACGTGCAGCAACAGAAACATGACTCTACTGAAGGATACTGAGAATGCCATAGACTGAAAAACTGAATAACGAGAAACTTTTAAGGAAAATGGAAACTAAAATATGATTAGATAGAATTATAAATAAACAGCTGAAATTTGTAGGTGACATAATGAGGAAAGCGAGTTTCGAGAATTTGTCACTCACGGGACAAAGTGAAGGGAATAGGAACAGAGAAAGTCAGCGCGTAACCTAACTAACGCGCTTGTGCAAATGTAGACAGAGACATTGACAAGATACACCTTACTAAGAGCTACGGCAAATGTGAAATTGCAGAGAGCCACGAAATGGCACGTCAAGAAGAATATATCCGGTTATAGATATATTGATCTATTTTTGTCTGTCTGTCAATATTTAATTCGTTTGCGCAGAAGGTGGGTGAAGATATGTGGGAAAGGATAGGACGAGTAAAAAAAATGTCCAGCGATGAGGAAAGATTAGAGATGACGCATAAACAAAAGGACTTATTGATATGTAAAAATATCCTGTCGGCGCTAACATTGGAGAGAGAAACCAGAGTAGGTTATTTGCCGTTTTCTTCAGCTTTCTTTGCTTCGAAAATACTTTTTGGTGTTAAATTCTCTACACTTTCTTTCCACATTACGTTTTGCCCAAAACTCAGCTCTCTGTGATATGTTAGCAAACGTTTTGTCGTTCCCTTTCTCCGAAATTCGAACCTAGCCTGTTGGGTTCACTTCCCAACCAATGCCATCGAGGAAATAATTAATTCATCTCTTCCGTATCCAGTTATGGGTTAAATAGAGGGTAGAAGAGCTCATTAGCCTTGGGTGGCAACCACACTAAGAGAAGGAAAACTTTAAATTTCAATCAGTGGAGAAAGTAACGGGAAGCCAATTCAAAGATAAGAAAGAAAAAAGATTTTTTTTTTAGTACCATGATCGTCTACGCCAGAAAGGCGGGCTTCTCAACCTTTTTCAACCCATGGACCATTTTTTTTCTTCAAATTATTCAAATGGACCACTTCTACTTTTACTTTTAGGCTGTTCAATATTTACACTAAAATAATGAAATGACAAAGTAGTCTATTTACACTTTAAAAGTTATTTTAGTGAACAACGATAAACTCAGAATATCAAAATCAATTTTTATGATGTCATTCAGTCTTAGTACATTCAGCTCGTGAGTACCTTGATCTTGATGTTTCTGACACAAGTTATCATAATCAATTTTGATGTCATTCAGTATTAGTCTGATAGTTTTTCTGCTGTTAAGATCTAATTTATTTCTTTTTCTACTGAAAACATCCACAATAGCCGAAAATCCAGATTCCACCATCCATGTGGTAGGGAAAGAAATGATGCTTGCTTCTACATGTTGAAAAATATTTGAGTGTGAGTCCTTTATTGATATCTAGGCAATGACACCTATTATATTTTTTAATTCTTCAAAGTATGAATAATTTAGATACATTTTTGTGAAATGGCAACAATTTTTTATGATTACGACATCTCTGTGGACCACTAGAAATGCTATGTGGACCACTAGAAATGCTATGTGGACCACTGTTGGGAAATAACGCCCTAAAGAGACATGTTATTGAAAAATATCTTTTTAAAAATTCCTACATGATCTGTCCACGGTATTTTCCGAATTATACAGTAGATATAGTGGCAGAAACTCATCTATGACGTCAAGTCATTTTATCATATGTGATATGAATGTCTAACATAAACTACCATAGAGGACGTTTGGTATTATATAACAATACAGTAATAATTTGTTTCTAAAGACATTGGGATGAAACAATATCTGAAACACACCTTTCTCTGTTCCTGTGTGTCTTTAGACTTCTGGATCACCTTTTCCATTGCTGATGAATAGACAGATTTTTCCACTTTATAACCACTATCTCTACTCTGTCCTTTAGCTGTACCAACTCAAACCTTTTGCTGTAAGCTAGGGAAGGTGACTGAATATAATAATCAGACGTAGGCTCTGCCAAAGATTCCCCGTAAACCCCGTATAAAATGGGGTGGGGTAGCTGTTTCCCGAGACTCTACCCTTCGACATAATCTCATATGGGGAGTTTGACCAGCACAACTGGAGACGAATCTCCAACTGCAGACCAACATACAGTATTTACTACTGTATTTATGTGAATGGAGACACACGCATTATCGTCTGTAGGTATGCTACAACATCTTTATTGATAGAACTCGCCATGCTGTGCCCACGGTGTGCAATCATCCATATTTATTCCGTCTTCCAATTGCAAAGAGGAAGTTCCAATCAGAGAACATTTTACCAAGAATTACTACTTTGTGGAACAAACACCCGCGTGATTAATTCCCTGAATACTACATCTCTAACTCTTGAACTAGTCAATTGTTATTCATCTTCCTTATTTGTATAATCTTACCTTCCTTTTACCTTTTCTAATACTCGTATCACACACTTCATTCAGTAAACATTTACTAAACATGTCAAATATCTTAGTGTATGGATCACTTATAAGAAATTTAATACAGTAGAAAAGGAAATTGAAAATTGTTAGATTAAGCTTTAAACTGTTGTATCTTAGACATGATTAAAGATATCTTACTGTAATTCATATAGATTTTTATAACACTGCTGGACTTTTCTTTGAGCCATAAGAATGTATAATTAATCTCCAAGCTTGACAGAAGAATCGTGACGAAATCGATCATAAACGAAAATGGCAAGCTCATCATTAATTAATCATAGCTAAAGATTGCAAACTCATGGAGGATTGAAATAAAGTTCATATATATATATATATATATATATATATATATAATTTCAGGATCATTTTCCAAATGATTCAAGATGATCTTCGCCCTCTCTAATCTTCTGACTTTCTGTCCTGGAGTAACAAGTTACCTCACACGTTTCACCTGCGATTTCATTTTCAAGTCTTTTTCACTGCTCTTTGGACTGTCATAGCTGAAACTAAACTAACGTGTGCCAAATGGCTTATGAATTGAGTTGGATCTTTTCTAATTAATCTCTTTAGATGTAAGTTGAAATGACGATCCCTCTTGCTGTTGTAATCTTCTGATCCATTTTTTACTATTCTCTCTTTTTTTTTATCTTATTCCATGTTCTCTTCGTGGCTCTTGAAAGGACTTTTAAGATGGTAGCAAGAGTATGAATCTTGGTACTATTAATGAAGGCCTGAATGATGTCTTTCCTCTCACCACTGCACAGTTGTGAAGACAAAACGACTTTAACCGGAATATCTTAAAGTGTTTTTCAGTGATTTTTACGACAAATCGTGTCAAGATGGCAAAAAATCTTATCTGAAAACCTGGAAAAAAGAAACTATTAGTTTTGTGTATTAGCTTTTGTGGGATGGACAATTATGCCGTTACACGATTTGGACAATTTTGCTGTTACATTCGTTGTATATATCCTGCGCTAAAGGTAGTTTCACCCAACACCGCACATTGCTACAAAACCAAAGCATTAACTTGGAAACTCAAGTCATTTTCTTACATAACTTCATCAGACTGAGACTTTCATATAAGTGTCATACATATTGTCAAAGCTGTTCAGAAATATGTAAATTGTCAGCTGTATGCAAACACTTCGTAAGATCAATGGTTAAAAATGCTTTGAACGAATTAAACCTGTGAATCCTGGCAAATACCACGTTTCCTCGATCCTTGTGAACTGGCGCTACAGAATCAAAAACAAAGAACTGGTTGTAATGTACGGTAGGGGTGTGTTGAGATTGTGGGAATGACCTAACCGATTGCTCTTCAAGCAACTACTCGGGTAGAGAGAAGAAAGAGGCGGGAGGTTAGAAACAATAACACTACCTCGGAAACCATAGCAACTTTAGGAACAAAGTGCCTACGGGAACGATTACACAAAACACCGTGTTTGCCAACTGTTGACTGCTGGTTTTACCGTTGCAATTATTAGCATGAGGCTTCTTCCAAAGACCTGGATCTTAACCAGTTGTACAATGACCCGTGTCCAGACATGCAATGATGTCCCACTGCAAATTGGAAAAACCCGAATGTAACTGGTGTTGGCCAAGATATCCGCAGATGAGCTGGAGCCTCTTTTACATTGCCACAGAACTATACCAAATAAGAGAAACCACATCACATGAGGACTTTCAACAACAGCAACTAAAATGCGTATCACATGTATTCAAGATGTTGGCGTTCTACACTACTTCAAACAAATGGTTAGGAAGGAAACCCCCATCAATCCTGAAAAGAGAAATAACAGTTGGTTTGAGAAAGCTGTTTTCTTAAAAAATTGTTTTAAGAGAAAGATTTCAGAAATTTAAAAAACGAGTTTGATCAATGACTATTGAATGTTTCCTTATACGGAAACAGTTGATATTGTCCTTACTATTGCCATAAGACTTATTCCGTTCAGTCTTTGTCAGGAGGAACATTTAAGTACCTCCTGACAATGCAAATGTGATTTGTTCTGGTTTTTGGCAACTTTAAATGTATTGTAAAACTTAAGCATTTCTTCCACGGTGATTTCAATGTCAGTGACTTGACCCAAAGAGTTGAGTTCATAACCTTTTTTTTTTTTTTTTTAAGCATATCACCCAAAGCAAGGCAGGGGTACCACTAGCACGCAAGGGTTAGGGAGAATGAGAGCAAGAGTAAAGAGGGTTTTTGAGGAAAGGATACAGAGATGTGCGGGGATCAGGATCAAGAAGATGTCGATTGATATTACATTTGAATATTTGAAGATTATAGCTATCAGAGAAGCAAGTAAGAGGAAGGTAGTTCCACAGTCGGGAAGTGCGAGATATGAAGTTGTAGGAGTAGGAGAGGCGGCTACAGTTAACCGTTTCAACAGTGAAAGACTGGGACCGAGACGCCAAACTAGTAGCTCGCTTAAATTCATGCAGTTTGGGAACCAGTGAAAGTAGCTCGTCAGCTGAGTTGCCATGAAAATACTTTGTAAAAGAGGCAAAGGGGAGCCACAGTACATCTGTGAGAGAGTGACTGTAGACGAGATGCCAGATTATGGCCTATCATATTGCATATCCGTCTCTGGATTTTGTCTAAGACCTCAAGATGAACAGCGGAGGCATCAGATCATATATAGAAGCAGGATTCAGTTTAAACGGGAACAACTGAGACTGGGATATCCGGAATAGGCATAGTACGTGGGACGAGGTCAGTCTATTCCTGTGGACGAAATTTCAATGACCTAAAGGAGGACGGGGCCTACAGCGGCCGAAACGTCGTGAATATCGCAACAAGGATGAATCCGAATATTATAAATAGTGTAAAAAATATAGACAGGAACGTAATTACTGTTTCAGTTTTCCTCTTCCGACAGAATATGCGACACAATCATTAGACTAAACTGTTTTTTTAACAGTCTTGCCCATGATATCATGAGTTGTAAATACAGGCCGTCATATCATAGCTTAAACAAACAGCGTGTATGTAACAATTTGAGAATCGCATTTTCCTCTATTATATTATAAATGCATTTCTCCTTCCATGCAGGAAAAAATGTCTGAAGTATCCATCGAATCTGTCTCTTCTTGGCGCTATTATTAAGAATTCTTAACATCCAGTTGGAACTTATAAGGTCTCAAGCAAATGATGGGAAATGAAGAAATAATCACTCAAGAGCTTACTGACAGTGCTACGACTTCTGTTTACCATTAATTCTAGATATGGTGCCCGGCTTCAATTAATGTCGGCGCTGATTTGAGATTGTTCGAGTGATCTAAAAATGGTGGGGGTGTAGGTTAAGGTGAGAAAGGAAATGAATCGAGTGGGTAAAGACGTGGATAGAGGAAAGAATAGTGTCAGATAAATAAATAGATGAAGAGACGAGGACGGATATTAAAAGACCTTCGTAGATATGAACGGATAGACATCGACAAACAGATGCAATCAGGTTGATATAATGACAAGCAGACAGATACATGTGAAAAGACGAGATAATATATATATATATATATATATATATATATATATATATATATGGGGGCGGTTGAGTGTGCGCATGTATGTTTAGTCGATTTTGAACAGTATATTAAAGACATAAATAAAAAAGCGTGCTCTAAAGCTTTTCAGATACCTAAAGTATAAAGAAGAAGAGATCTGAAAGTCAAAGCAGAAACATCATTAATAAATGCATTTTGATCAGAAATATTCATTGTATAATATTCCCTATGGACGAAGCCCATTGCAGTGAACAATATATTTATATAGATGATCGTTGATCACCTCATACATGACAGTTATATATATATATATATATATATATAATTCACAGACAGTACTGTTTCGCTGTATCACAGATCTTCAGTGCGACTAGACATCCGAATGATTCAAGCCAGGATCGAAACCCAACCGATTTGGTCTCAGTCAGAGCTTCTACCACTGAGATATCTTCATTCAGTAATGCGAAACAGCAAAATCTAGCGTAGTGCTTTTTACGAATGTAAACAAATGCCAATGAGCCGCAGTGCTCAATTCCTCTTACTGAATATATATATATATATATATATATATATATATATATATATATATATATATATATATATATATATATATATATATATATATATATATATATATTCATCTTACTGAATATATATATATATATATATTCCTCAACAGACAGACTGTTTCGTTGTATCACAGCTCTTCAGTGTGCCTCGCCGTCAGATTGCTTCAAGCTGATCTCGAAACCTGACCGATTTGGTATCAGAAATTCTACCCTTAAGCTATCATCGCACGACAGAGAGGAAGGGAAATTTTAGAGTTTTCTATGCGAAATACGTCAGTGGCCTGGAGAGCTAAATCCAATTAGGTTGAAAAACAATGCGTTAATAGCGGTATGAGCCACTGCTTTTTAAAATTACCCTCAACCGGATTTTCCGGGAGCATATATATTGTCATCCACATATAGACTGTTTCGCTGTATCAAAGCGCTTCAGAGTGGCTAGACGTCCGATTACTTCAAGCCGGGATCAAAACTCGACCGATTTGGTATATATATATATATATATATATATATATATATATATATATACTTGGGAAGCCATTATTCGTTTATAGA
>OZ038497.1:74064437-74094437 GCA_964036315.1 Acanthosepion esculentum | reverse complement strand
ATATATAATAATTAATTATATATAAATACTATATATATAAATATCTTATATACATTAACACAATATATATATTAATTAAATGTATATATATAAATTCTATATATGTAGTAATAATACTATATATATATATATGTATGTATATATATATATATATATATATATATACATATATATATATGTGTGTGTGTGTGTGTGTGTCTGTATATATATATATTATTTATATAAATATAAATATATTAATAATCTAGATGTCTGTCTGTGTGTATGCTATTTATGCACGTCCATATTTCTCGACCAATTTCAATGAAATTATACACACGTATTGTAAATTTGTAAATAAAAGTTAAAACCCCGTTTGCAAACTGCAGGACCCCGGGGTTTGGCAGATAAGTCGATAAAACTGAAGGTAGGTCCGAATCTTTACAAAAACCAAGGCAACATTACACGCGGAGAAAGTTTTACTGGAAGAGATAATGTTCTTTGAAATTAATGCAAAACATAGCTCATGTTATGAGGTTTATGTAGTGTGCTCGACAGTTTTCCTACGACATTGACTTCACACAAAATATTGCAAAAAACCGTTAAAAATCTTTTTTTTTTTGTACTACTTAAAATGAAAAAAAAACCTGACTAACTTCCTCATATTTTATCCGATTTTCTTCAATCATGTCGCAAGAAAAACTGCCATCTTGCAAGAAATAAGATAGTGTGGTTTTAGTCCTGCTCGGTTACCCGTGTTAACGAACATCCACGAAAACTGTTCAAAAAGCGCTTTTTTCGGCCTGGATTTTCATCCGATGTTTTCCGAACTTAGTCCGTAAATTAGATGATATACAAATTGTTTTGCATGAAGTTTTGGTTTATATTATTTCAGTTAAGTGGACGAAATCTACGACAAACTAGGTCCAAAATCGGCTTTTGTCACTTAGTTAATAGTTTCTTCATATGATGCCATCCTAAATTGATATTCGAACAATCTTTGATTTAAAGCGTGTTTAAGAAGGATTATTGAAGCGTTAAAATGAAAAAAATTCCCGAAGAACATATTATTAACCCTAGCTTTTCAGTAAATGTGTGAAGAAGGGGGGCGTTCATGCGTTTGCACTTGCAGTTGAATTATGCTCTGACGCGTCATCATTGTTTTTGTTTGATTATTAGATTTGTGAATAATGCCATTATATTTGGAAATTATTACAAATATAGGAAATTTACTGAATATCTAAATCATTGAAACAATTTAACGCTATCAATGACCACACAAGAAGGTTTTATCAGTGAAATTCCTTTATTAAGAACAATCTTGCGAACGACATAATGTAAAAAATATGAGCAGGGTGTGTAGCTTACCAACGGATAATGCATTCAAACTGGGACGCAGTTAGACATTTCTAGACAGGTGTTTGCGGGTATACAAGGGGTGGGTGTGCGTTTATAAAATTATAATTATGTACACCCGGGTAACGCTATGTACCTCGGCTTGTATATTAATATATTATTAAAATACTATGTATATATTTATATTAATATATGTATATGTTTGTATATATATTAATATGACTATATATATATATATATATATATATATATATATATATATATATATATATATATATATATATACGTTTTTATAAACATTGCTATATTATTATACATGTCATAAATTTGTAAGGAAATTTTAGATAGTTAACCTCCTATTCTACAAAATGTTTAACATCTAAATTAATTCAAAATTAAAATAATAAATTACTAATTTGCATAAAACTATCAAAAACATCACATACTTTTATCGTTTATTAGGTATTGAAATGTGCCCGGTAGTGACCATCATAGTTTGCCTGACCTTTTACTTATGGTAAACAAAACTGATGAGCCTTCCTAGACTTAAACATTTTGAAAAATCAATAATAATAACCAATGCCTTAATAATATTTACTTTTTATGGACTATGTCATGTATAGTTTCCCATAGGTAGAAATTGGAATGCTTAAAAACTAATTTTTTTATTTTTTTATTTTAAAAATATTGACTTACAAACAATTGTTATGAGCTTTTCAATTCGTAAATGTACTTTCCGCTTAACAATATCAACAAACCGCCGACTTGAAGCGATTCCGAATTTTAAACGATTTTTGAATATTATAAATTATTTAATTAAAATTTTAAAAAAATGTAAAGAATTTTCCTAAGAAATAATTATTCATTGAATAAAAAATTCATATTTAAGGCAATAGTGCCCTTAATAAATCTTATTTATCAAAGCAAATGAAAGCGTTTCTTATTAAATAATGTCGTAGTTTTATTGCATTTTTTATTTTACAATTCAGACCAGATTTTTAGTGAATCGGTTAAATTTTTTACAAAAAAATTGATGTTTTTATTGAAGTTGAGGCCGTTTTCTTCATGCCATGATGTTTTTACGCGACTAAGTGGAGGTCCCTATTTTCATATTTTTAATACTGTGCACTATATATAAAAATATCTGCTGTTTCTTAAATCTTAAATCATATCTCTCTCTCTCTCTCTCTCTCTCTCTATATATATATATATATATATATATACATATATATATATGTGTATATGTATGTATATATATATATATATATATATATATATATATATATATATATATATAATGTTATCTTATTATTATTAATTACATAATTGTTTGAACTTTTATTTTTTTAACCCAATACCCTTAACAATATTTACTTCTTATGGATGTGTCTGCGTGTATCTATGTATGTATGAATGTATGGAAAGGCAAAAGTAACAATCTTCTTTACCTCGTTTCATCCCCCGAGGGGCGTTATCTCGGTAATCTGAGGATTTCAATTTGCAGTATGTATTCATAAACAGAAACAATATATCATTATTTTCCAAAATATTTATATTTAAGAACGCTCTCAAATCTTCTTAAAAATAACTTTGAAAGTAAATGTATCGATGCTGCACACTAAGAGCTGTATTTTAAGAGCTAACAAACGACACTGAGTAAATATTGTTGAATTTGTATTTTCTTATTTGTCGATATATATTTATTTATTTTTTAAAGTCAGTATTATTCAAATAATTAGTAAAGAAATGTATTCCTTTTTCTTCAATCATTCTGTCTTTTTATATATATGCATACATACATACAGGAAGAGGGTACAAAGAAACGATAAAGGTAAAAAAGAAAGAAAAAACTAAAAAACTAAAAGAAATGAACGAAATGAAGAAAAGAGAGTACAAAGGCAATGCAACAGGCAGATGGATCGATAGTGAGAGAGAAAGAAAGGAAATAAGGAATTGATGAAAGGAAAGAGACGGGGAGTGGAGAATAGAAAGGAATACAGAATATCTGGAAAAGAAAAAGAAAGAATAATTTGAAGAAATAAATTAAAAGAAAAGGAAGAACGAATGAATTAATAAATGATAACGAAAGCTAAAAATTTGAATAGAGAACTGATAAACAGAAAGAGAGTGAAACAATCAAATGTAAAAGAGAAAGAAAGGCAGAAAGGAAAAAAAGAATGAGAGAGGCTGAAAAGAAGAGGGGAGAAAGAAACGATAAAGGTAAAAGAGAAAGGATAGAATAAGGCAGTGAAAGAAAAGAGAAAGAATTAAGAACCTGAATGAAGCGAAAAAGAAAAGGGAAAATGAGAGAGAAAAGAAAAAGAATTAAAAAGTCGAAGGAAAGAAAGCTAGAAAGAAGAGACGAAACAGAAACTGTAAAGTCGAGCGAACGAATGAAAGGAAAATGAGTAAAAGAAGGAGAAAGTGAGAGAAAAAGAGAGAAGAACGAATATTGGACTGGAATAAGAAGCAATGAAAGAAAACTAAATGTAGCAAATACAAATCTTAACGTATAATTGTCGTCGCTTGAAGAAATCAGGAAAATAAAATAAACATAAGGAACTGCAAGTTAACGAATCGATCCCTATATATATATACACACACACACACACACATATATATATATATATATATATATATATATATATATATATATATATATATATATATATATGTGTGTGTGTGTGTGTGTGTGTGTGCGTGTATTTAGGCAGCAATCCTTCTTTCATGCACATTTCATTAAAAACGACTGACAAGGTGGTTTTATTTAGTTTTTTATATAATTTCTCGTGCGATCTAATAAAGTTTTTCTTTTCAGAGGATAAATTATATAAAAACTGTCCGAATGTTCTTTTTATCCGAGCGCTTTCGGCTATACATTTATACCTTTAAGTATCGATTTTTCAGTCGCAGCCGATATCCATTTCACTACACCGCACACCCCATTTCTTTTTATCTATCACAATTCATCGTTTATCCGTCTGCAGGCGGTTTCCTTTCAGCATATATTCTGGATTGTTCAGACATTCTTTCCAATTAGAGCGCGTTCACAGAGATCCTTCTGCCGTATCTTGTCAAATGCTTTTACATAATCTATAAAATTTAAATGCCCATATATCTGTCTTTGTATTGCTCTCTCCAATAGAATTCTAATAATAAATATTACATTTCTTGTTCCAGTGTCTTTGTCAAAGCCGAACTGTTCTTATCCTATTTCCGATCGGATTCTGCTTCGATCTCTATCCATTAAGATCCAGAACATTATCTTCCTTCTATGAATCATTAGGTGATTGTTCTATGGTATTTGCATTCATTTTCACCTGGTAATGCTCCAAAGATGGATCTACTCAGGTCCTCCGGTATGTTACACTAACATTCATTTCATTTTTACTTATGCTATCATGTCGATACCGGAATTTACGGTTGATGGTCTTTACTTTACGATCTCATCTGGTCCTGATACTTTGTTCATCTTGTCTTGCGCTGATCTTACTTCAGACGTTAATATCTCCAGTCATTTTTTAATCATTTTCCCCAAGAAAGGCACTAAAACCACTAATACGTAAGCTGTTACTGGGTGTGAGAGAATATGGGATAAAACATTATTAAGAAGAGATAACACTAAAGGAACAGCAATTAAGAAGGCAGAAGATAGCGATTCATACTACATTTAATCGATGTTGACTGGAAAACAAGAAGCCGGAACAGAGTTTGGCAGGCGAAAAGTGCGAGAGAAGGAACTATTAGCATAGAATTTACATGTAAAATGATGAGACCTTTCCTCCAAGTCTAGCACCGCGCTAAAATTAATAAAGTCTAGGTAACATAGATGCCAGGTCAGGACGGATAACATTGCATATTCTTCCATATTTTTGTGTATTGTAGGTTTCAATCTTTTCGGAAAATGGTTTGCTGATCTATTCGTTTCATCTTTTGGTTATCTTTTTTCTTTTGCTATTATCAGTTTTCATTCTTTTGAATTTATATAGCGTGTTGATGAGCACAGCTTTTGTTCTCTTAATGGTTTAATTCTATTGTATATACTTTTTTATTTGTATTGCTCACTCTTTCTGTTTCCGCGCTCTTTTCATTGAGTCGTTTCTTTTTAGTTTGCCTACATTTGTTTCTAATTTCGTTTGTCGGCAACTTTTTTTTCCTTTCCTCGTTTTCCTTTGGATGATCTCATTCGCCTTTCCGCCATTCGCCACACTGAATATCACGCTCAAGTTATTTTTGTTTTTGGCTCTGTCTATTTACATCTGCTTGAGTCATTCAGAAGTCTTTTTAAGCATTGTTTTGGTCTTCTTTAGTTACCGTAGTTTTACTCTGACATTGCATACGACTGGAACATTGTCGCGCTCGCTGTCGTCACTTTAAGTCTTTTTAAGCATTGTTTTGGTCTTCTTTAATTACCGTATTTTTACTCTGACATTGCATACGACTGGAACATTGTCGCGCTCGCTGTCGTCACTTTAAGTCTTTTTAAGCATTGTTTTGGTCTTCTTTAGTTACCGTAGTTTTACTCTGACATTGCATACGACTGGAACATTGTCGCGCTCGCTGTCGTCACTTTAAGTCTTTTTAAGCATTGTTTTGGTCTTCTTTAGTTACCGTAGTTTTACTCTGACATTGCATACGACTGGAACATTGTCGCGCTCGCTGTCGTCACTTTAAGTCTTTTTAAGCATTGTTTTGCTCTTCTTTAGTTACCGTAGTTTTACTCTGACATTGCATACGACTGGAACATTGTCGCGCTCGCTGTCGTCACTTTAAGTCTTTTTAAGCATTGTTTTGGTCTTCTTTAGTTACCGTAGTTTTACTCTGACATTGCATACGACTGGAACATTGTCGCGCTCGCTGTCGTCACTTTAAGTCTTTTTAAGCATTGTTTTGGTCTTCTTTAGTTACCGTATTTTTACTCTGACATTGCATACGACTGGAACATTGTCGCGCTCGCTGTCGTCACTTTAAGTCTTTTTAAGCATTGTTTTGGTCTTCTTTAGTTACCGTAGTTTTACTCTGACATTGCATACGACTGGAACATTGTCGCGCTCGCTGTCGTCACTTTAAGTCTTTTTAAGCATTGTTTTGGTCTTCTTTAATTACCGTATTTTTACTCTGACATTGCATACGACTGGAACATTGTCGCGCTCGCTGTCGTCACTTTAAGTCTTTTTAAGCATTGTTTTGGTCTTCTTTAGTTACCGTAGTTTTACTCTGACATTGCATACGACTGGAACATTGTCGCGCTCGCTGTCGTCACTTTAAGTCTTTTTAAGCATTGTTTTGGTCTTCTTTAGTTACCGTAGTTTTACTCTGACATTGCATACGACTGGAACATTGTCGCGCTCGCTGTCGTCACTTTAAGTCTTTTTAAGCATTGTTTTGCTCTTCTTTAGTTACCGTAGTTTTACTCTGACATTGCATACGACTGGAACATTGTCGCGCTCGCTGTCGTCACTTTAAGTCTTTTTAAGCATTGTTTTGGTCTTCTTTAGTTACCGTAGTTTTACTCTGACATTGCATACGACTGGAACATTGTCGCGCTCGCTGTCGTCACTTTAAGTCTTTTTAAGCATTGTTTTGGTCTTCTTTAGTTACCGTATTTTTACTCTGACATTGCATACGACTGGAACATTGTCGCGCTCGCTGTCGTCACTTTAAGTCTTTTTAAGCATTGTTTTGGTCTTCTTTAGTTACCGTAGTTTTACTCTGACATTGCATACGACTGGAACATTGTCGCGCTCGCTGTCGTCACTTTAAGTCTTTTTAAGCATTGTTTTGCTCTTCTTTAGTTACCGTAGTTTTACTCTGACATTGCATACGACTGGAACATTGTCGCGCTCGCTGTCGTCACTTTAAGTCTTTTTAAGCATTGTTTTGGTCTTCTTTAGTTACCGTAGTTTTACTCTGACATTGCATACGACTGGAACATTGTCGCGCTCGCTGTCGTCACTTTAAGTCTTTTTAAGCATTGTTTTGGTCTTCTTTAGTTACCGTAGTTTTACTCTGACATTGCATACGACTGGAACATTGTCGCGCTCGCTGTCGTCACTTTAAGTCTTTTTAAGCATTGTTTTGCTCTTCTTTAGTTACCGTAGTTTTACTCTGACATTGCATACGACTGGAACATTGTCGCGCTCGCTGTCGTCACTTTAAGTCTTTTTAAGCATTGTTTTGGTCTTCTTTAGTTACCGTAGTTTTACTCTGACATTGCATACGACTGGAACATTGTCGCGCTCGCTGTCGTCACTTTAAGTCTTTTTAAGCATTGTTTTGCTCTTCTTTAGTTACCGTAGTTTTACTCTGACATTGCATACGACTGGAACATTGTCGCGCTCGCTGTCGTCACTTTAAGTCTTTTTAAGCATTGTTTTGCTCTTCTTTAGTTACCGTAGTTTTACTCTGACATTGCATACGACTGGAACATTGTCGCGCTCGCTGTCGTCACTTTAAGTCTTTTTAAGCATTGTTTTGGTCTTCTTTAGTTACCGTATTTTTACTCTGACATTGCATACGACTGGAACATTGTCGCGCTCGCTGTCGTCACTTTAAGTCTTTTTAAGCATTGTTTTGCTCTTCTTTAGTTACCGTAGTTTTACTCTGACATTGCATACGACTGGAACATTGTCGCGCTCGCTGTCGTCACTTTAAGTCTTTTTAAGCATTGTTTTGGTCTTCTTTAGTTACCGTAGTTTTACTCTGACATTGCATACGACTGGAACATTGTCGCGCTCGCTGTCGTCACTTTAAGTCTTTTTAAGCATTGTTTTGCTCTTCTTTAGTTACCGTAGTTTTACTCTGACATTGCATACGACTGGAACATTGTCGCGCTCGCTGTCATCACTTTAAGTCTTTTTAAGCATTGTTTTGGTCTTCTTTAGTTACCGTAGTTTTACTCTGACATTGCATACGACTGGAACATTGTCGCGCTCGCTGTCGTCACTTTAAGTCTTTTTAAGCATTGTTTTGCTCTTCTTTAGTTACCGTAGTTTTACTCTGACATTGCATACGACTGGAACATTGTCGCGCTCGCTGTCGTCACTTTAAGTCTTTTTAAGCATTGTTTTGGTCTTCTTTAGTTACCGTATTTTTACTCTGACATTGCATACGACTGGAACATTGTCGCGCTCGCTGTCGTCACTTTAAGTCTTTTTAAGCATTGTTTTGCTCTTCTTTAGTTACCGTAGTTTTACTCTGACATTGCATACGACTGGAACATTGTCGCGCTCGCTGTCGTCACTTTAAGTCTTTTTAAGAATTGTTTTGCTCTTCTTTAGTTACCGTAGTTTTACTCTGACATTGCATACGACTGGAACATTGTCGCGCTCGCTGTCGTCACTTTAAGTCTTTTTAAGCATTGTTTTGGTCTTCTTTAGTTACCGTATTTTTACTCTGACATTGCATACGACTGGAACATTGTCGCGCTCGCTGTCGTCACTTTAAGTCTTTTTAAGCATTGTTTTGCTCTTCTTTAGTTACCGTAGTTTTACTCTGACATTGCATACGACTGGAACATTGTCGCGCTCGCTGTCGTCACTTTAAGTCTTTTTAAGCATTGTTTTGCTCTTCTTTAGTTACCGTAGTTTTACTCTGACATTGCATACGACTGGAACATTGTCGCGCTCGCTGTCGTCACTTTAAGTCTTTTTAAGCATTGTTTTGCTCTTCTTTAGTTACCGTAGTTTTACTCTGACATTGCATACGACTGGAACATTGTCGCGCTCGCTGTCGTCACTTTAAGTCTTTTTAAGCATTGTTTTGGTCTTCTTTAGTTACCGTATTTTTACTCTGACATTGCATACGACTGGAACATTGTCGCGCTCGCTGTCGTCACTTTAAGTCTTTTTAAGCATTGTTTTGCTCTTCTTTAGTTACCGTAGTTTTACTCTGACATTGCATACGACTGGAACATTGTCGCGCTCGCTGTCGTCACTTTAAGTCTTTTTAAGCATTGTTTTGGTCTTCTTTAGTTACCGTAGTTTTACTCTGACATTGCATACGACTGGAACATTGTCGCGCTCGCTGTCGTCACTTTAAGTCTTTTTAAGCATTGTTTTGGTCTTCTTTAGTTACCGTAGTTTTACTCTGACATTGCATACGACTGGAACATTGTCGCGCTCGCTGTCGTCACTTTAAGTCTTTTTAAGCATTGTTTTGCTCTTCTTTAGTTACCGTAGTTTTACTCTGACATTGCATACGACTGGAACATTGTCGCGCTCGCTGTCGTCACTTTAAGTCTTTTTAAGCATTGTTTTGCTCTTCTTTAGTTACCGTAGTTTTACTCTGACATTGCATACGACTGGAACATTGTCGCGCTCGCTGTCGTCACTTTAAGTCTTTTTAAGCATTGTTTTGCTCTTCTTTAGTTACCGTAGTTTTACTCTGACATTGCATACGACTGGAACATTGTCGCGCTCGCTGTCGTCACTTTAAGTCTTTTTAAGCATTGTTTTGGTCTTCTTTAGTTACCGTATTTTTACTCTGACATTGCATACGACTGGAACATTGTCGCGCTCGCTGTCGTCACTTTAAGTCTTTTTAAGCATTGTTTTGGTCTTCTTTAGTTACCGTAGTTTTACTCTGACATTGCATACGACTGGAACATTGTCGCGCTCGCTGTCGTCACTTTAAGTCTTTTTAAGCATTGTTTTGCTCTTCTTTAGTTACCGTAGTTTTACTCTGACATTGCATACGACTGGAACATTGTCGCGCTCGCTGTCGTCACTTTAAGTCTTTTTAAGCATTGTTTTGCTCTTCTTTAGTTACCGTAGTTTTACTCTGACATTGCATACGACTGGAACATTGTCGCGCTCGCTGTCGTCACTTTAAGTCTTTTTAAGCATTGTTTTGCTCTTCTTTAGTTACCGTAGTTTTACTCTGACATTGCATACGACTGGAACATTGTCGCGCTCGCTGTCGTCACTTTAAGTCTTTTTAAGCGTTGTTTTGGTCTTCTTTAGTTACCGTAGTTTTACTCTGACATTGCATACGACTGGAACATTGTCGCGCTCGCTGTCGTCACTTTAAGTCTTTTTAAGCATTGTTTTGGTCTTCTTTAGTTACCGTATTTTTACTCTGACATTGCATACGACTGGAACATTGTCGCGCTCGCTGTCGTCACTTTAAGTCTTTTTAAGCATTGTTTTGGTCTTCTTTAGTTACCGTAGTTTTACTCTGACATTGCATACGACTGGAACATTGTCGCGCTCGCTGTCGTCACTTTAAGTCTTTTTAAGCATTGTTTTGGTCTTCTTTAGTTACCGTATTTTTACTCTGACATTGCATACGACTGGAACATTGTCGCGCTCGCTGTCGTCACTTTAAGTCTTTTTAAGCATTGTTTTGGTCTTCTTTAGTTACCGTAGTTTTACTCTGACATTGCATACGACTGGAACATTGTCGCGCTCGCTGTCGTCACTTTAAGTCTTTTTAAGCATTGTTTTGGTCTTCTTTAGTTACCGTAGTTTTACTCTGACATTGCATACGACTGGAACATTGTCGCGCTCGCTGTCGTCACTTTAAGTCTTTTTAAGCATTGTTTTGCTCTTCTTTAGTTACCGTAGTTTTACTCTGACATTGCATACGACTGGAACATTGTCGCGCTCGCTGTCGTCACTTTAAGTCTTTTTAAGCATTGTTTTGCTCTTCTTTAGTTACCGTAGTTTTACTCTGACATTGCATACGACTGGAACATTGTCGCGCTCGCTGTCGTCACTTTAAGTCTTTTTAAGCATTGTTTTGGTCTTCTTTAGTTACCGTAGTTTTACTCTGACATTGCATACGACTGGAACATTGTCGCGCTCGCTGTCGTCACTTTAAGTCTTTTTAAGCATTGTTTTGGTCTTCTTTAGTTACCGTAGTTTTACTCTGACATTGCATACGACTGGAACATTGTCGCGCTCGCTGTCGTCACTTTAAGTCTTTTTAAGCATTGTTTTGGTCTTCTTTAGTTACCGTAGTTTTACTCTGACATTGCATACGACTGGAACATTGTCGCGCTCGCTGTCGTCACTTTAAGTCTTTTTAAGCATTGTTTTGCTCTTCTTTAGTTACCGTAGTTTTACTCTGACATTGCATACGACTGGAACATTGTCGCGCTCGCTGTCGTCACTTTAAGTCTTTTTAAGCATTGTTTTGCTCTTCTTTAGTTACCGTAGTTTTACTCTGACATTGCATACGACTGGAACATTGTCGCGCTCGCTGTCGTCACTTTAAAACTGCGTTTCTGAACATTTTGTTGAGAGTTAGGTAATGATTCTCCGTTTTTTTCTTCCGGGCTTCCTCGGACGAATAGGAGTCTTGGGTGCTCCTGAAACCAGGTGTTGATAATTATTTGAGTTTTCTGTGCCCCATTGGAATCATTATTTGACGCGCTTGTTTCGCTTTCCTGGTTTGGTTAGTTTGTTTAACGGTTTATCAACCCCAGTGGGTCATTTCATGCCGAATTGTTATTCTCTTGAATCGAGGTTTGGTCATTTTTTTCCCCAAAAATATATTGCTGATATTTTTTTTTTAAATTTTTACAATAAAAATGTATTGCTGGTAATTTTTTCTAATGTATATTTGTATTTTCATGTTTTGACCCCAGTGTGTATGGGGGAGTCAATATTTGCCCATAGCTGGGATCCTAAAAGTTGCTACCCGCCTGAGTAAGGGTGGATCTCGGAAAAACAACAGTTAAGAATTTAAGTAGTTCGACGCTTCTCAAAACCTCCCGATCAGAGACCTTGCTGCCAGATGTACTTTATCGTCGTACCCAGGACGCCGGTTTCTTTGTTCGATCTTGTCAACTGTTTCGCCTTCTTGTTCTTTACCGACCTAGATATTCAGGTCTCGCATGATAGTATTTGCTGTTATTTAGCATTGACCAGTGAGCTGTAAAAGCTGTCAGTGTCTTCAACTGTATCCTATGCTATAGGTGCGAATACTACAATCATTTTCTTCTATGTGACATGCCCCTTCAGGACGTTGACGATCATGGTTTTCCTGTCCTGTGTAGCGCTTATTAAATTTTGCCTTGTTGTTCTCTCTACTAAATCCTGTCCCGCTATCCATTTACACAAGCTCGTTAGGCAGGTTATGCGCTTTTTCACACTGTCCACCCTTGTCTTCAATATGTCCTCTCTATGTCAAATTTTCTAAGTCCTCATTTCTCATTACGTGCCACGGAAATTTCGACTGTCACTTTCTGATGTTTATTATAAGTGTTCTTTTTGTTTCCATTGTTTCTAGAACTTCGTCGTTGCTCACATATTCGGTCGATGATATTCTCAGCATCCTTCTGTAGAACCACATTTCTGTTGCTTACCGTCTCTTCTACATCTGTCAGTAGATTGTACAGCATTCACTGTTATATAAGGGGAATGATATGCCATAACAGTTCAGTAAAAGTTTCTTTGTTTCTAATGAAATGTTCCTGTTTCATAATACTTTGCTTAGCTTTTGGAAGACATCTTTTACTATCTCAATGCGCCTTCGGATTTCAGTGTCGCACTTTCCGATATATTTAAATTGTTGTACTTGCTTGACTTTGGCTCATTCAATTTGTAATTTGCATCTTTTTTCTTTCGCTGACAACCGCGCATTCTGTCTTCTTGCAATTGATACTTAGTCATTTCTTCTCGCTTTCCTTCACTAACTTTTTTTTAAAGCAATCCACCCCCAAGCAAGGCGGGAGTGCCACTAGCACGCAAGGGGTTACAGAGGATTGAGAACAAGAGTACAGAGGCATGTTTGAGGAAAGGATGCAGAGAAGGACGCGAAACAAGCTCTGTGAGAGTTCTTGTAGTTTCCTTTCTGTGTTTGCTATCAATATTCAGATGACAGTGTCGATAAGTCTGTAGCCACCAACAATGAATACTGGTAACAGTTCTCTAAGAATGGCCGTACTGTAATAAGCTTAATAAGTCTGGTAAGAAAACATATACGTGTGTTACGCTCCTTTCTATTTTTGTATACTTACTGAATGCAATCTGTATGAGGGGGGGTTGCTGTCAGTATAGGTTTTGGATTATCCTAATATCCTTCCCAAATATGTCAAGATTACCCAGCAGTTGCAACAGTTCTCTGTGACATAAAACAATATTAGATAATCTAAAAGGGAATACATTTAACCTAACTAAAAGTATTCTGCCCGGAATTAACAGAAAACCAGAATACATTTCTTCATGTCATTGCCTAAGCCTACACCACTTCAATTTTTTTTCTTCGCTTCCCTGTTTGCGCCGCTGACAAAATCTCCTTTACTTGCTCACCTCGTTTTCACATACGTATAGAAATGCTAACATTTAAGTTTTTTTCATTTCTTTCTTAGTATTTTCAAACTGGCCTCATTAGTGTAACCTCCTTACGTTGAAAGTCACTATTACTAATTTTTATTGTTTTCATAACGCAGAGAACTGAAATAGAGTAAAGAAGATAAAAGAAAACGTGGAGTTCATGGCTCTGCAAACTTCCTATCCTTCATAGCTATAAACAATGCCCCTACATGCAAGCCGCTAGCGGCCGGCAGGTGGGCCGCCAATGGCAACGCCAGTGGCCCTTTGGTGGCAGCCACCGGTGGGGCTTTTGCGGCCCGCCAGTATTTACATTGCCAAGACGAACAGCCGGCGGTCCGACAGCGGGCCACCAGCGCTAAACGCTAGTAGCATGTAGCCCAGTATCAGGTTGCTGGCTTGCGTGTACTGTAGAGGCTTATCCGCTTATTGTCCCTCCAAGTCACTGTTCTGTAATCTATTTGCATAGGTATGATGCTCGCTGTCACCCTCTGCATATCTTGCCTTCAATGTCGTCTTTTGTGTATCAGATTCGACAAGTCCTCATTACGTATCAGTAATTTCAACTATTTCTTTCTGATTATAAGTATGAGTATTTATTTTTTTCTCATCATTTTGGGTAAAATTTACTTGTCGGTCACATCTCCTATCTTTGCTATTCATCTTTCTGTAGGACCACATCTCTCTTGCCTCAACTCTCTGTTTCATCTGTGAGGAAATTGTCTCACTAACGGAACGTTCATTTTTCTTGATACTTTGTTCAGTAAAAGCGAAAAAGGATTGAAGATCAAAGCACGGAAGGAAATGTATCGAAGATTAGACTAAGCTTACAGAAAGGCATGAGATAATACTTTTCTCAGAATTTGTCTAACATAGAAACACAGAGAGAGAGAGAGAGAGAGAGAGGGGGAGAGGGGGAGTGATAGCAAAGAAGAATAGCCAAGGGAGACAAACAACGTTTTACGAAAGGCGAACAACCAGGGGAGATAAACATCTTTTAGAGAGTGACTTTTATTCATAATAAATGTTAAGTTCATTAGCTTTATATAACGTTCTATCATTTTTCAGCCTTATGGCCACATCGCGTTGAAACACCGGTTCTCATACGATCACCGAAGTTAAACAACATCAAGCCTGGTCCGTAACTAGATGGGTGACCGCTTCGGAATACCAGGTGCTGTAAGCTTAGATGTGCGAATGGTTTAATGGATAATGGCTTGGAATGGTTAATTTGAGAGCCGGGTTCCAATTCCCGTTGTCTTGCGAAAATGATATGAATCCAACATTTCTCCTTCAAACTATGACTTAATTGGTAAGACATGTATCACTAAATCATTAATATATTCCCCCACACACAAAGAAGTCTTACAATGTAAAAATATTTTCTGAGTTTAAATAACTTGCAAAGAAAACGATTCAATCAATAAACAAAACATCATTTTTAGCAAATCTCCTTATAGCAAAACTATTTCAGTTTTAATTCTATCGGCGCATAAAAAAAAAAAAGAAATCTATACGATTGTCTGCTGCGTCATATGGGTAACATGCGTTGTATGTGGTTCACACTAAGTAATACCAGAGGTATGATTCAAATTTAATGTCCACCAGGAATCTTTCCTCTCAGACATATAGTGGGTTCATCCGAAGGGAAACAAAAGTATATTTTGTACTCGGTGTCACCACAGAACATCCAGAACATCTAAGGAACCTAGAACGTCAACCCCGCTGAGAATAGAATCGCGTATCAAAGGATGTCGTCAGGTGCACAAGATAATCAATGGAGAGAACCCAGTTAAAGTTAAGATGCACACAAACAGAAATACACACGCGCAATAGCGACCGATTGACAGGAAGTTATATGAGCACAGTCCGTCGCGCAAGAAGAGGGCCGAAGATCCGAAAACATTGACTGATATTCCTTTGAAAGATTCCTTGAATTGTCTGAATTCCTTTGAAAGATTCCACAAGTAAATAAGCATTTATTTTTACATATGATAAAAAATACGTGTCGTAATCTATCAGACATTACTATAACGATAATATAATTATTGTAATTCGAGTATTTTCATTTACTTCGCCAGATAATTCAGTTATGTTTAATTTCCTTTTAGATGGAATTAAGTTGATGGAATATATGTTTTAATTCTTTTAAAAATCTTTACCATCTATTCTTCTGATTGAAAATAGTTAAAAGTTACTCTAACACTCCTATATCTTGTGAGATGTTTTAAAATATTTTTTGTTTATGCGAACTTGATGTTCTCAACACGTCATTTCTACATCTTAAAGATAAATTTATTATGTAACAATTTATCAATATCTGCAGGGAGAAGAGAGAGATTCATACCATTCCGAAGGGTTTATTCATATAAGTGAATGTTACGAACCTGGCTGGAATTCGAACTCGGTTCTCCGATTCATCAATCCAAGCTGCTACCCATTAATCCCCAATGCTTCCATAATTAATAGTTTATACTGTTGAAAGTATCATGTGAGTAATAGAAGGTATACATACTGAAAAATCATTGCTTTGTTCTTGAAAAAAAACAAAAAAAAAAGTTTCCTCAGTAAATTCGTTAAAAATGATTCAAGCCAATCGTTTATTTATACACACTGTCGTCAAGGCCGGGAATACACCAACTATATCCCCCTTCTAGAGGAGTAGCCACTAAAAAAATAAAAATAAACGAGGATGCCTCCTACTCAGCAAATGTTTCTTCTTTTCTTCCAACTAGCTATAATTTTTTGCTCTTGGATTCTCGTAATAAATTGACACTGAATAATTTCTCGAAATGTTAATTATTTTTCAAGAAACGAAACACCTGAGCCACTCTTCCACAAATCCATAAAAAATACCTTTTCTTAGACCCTGAAGGTTCCCAAGTCTTATAAACTACGTACTTCGTTTGACTGGATGGACAAAATGTTCAGTAAACTTCAAAGACTTATTTATCTTGCGAGAAATCACAGAAAACTCTGACATTAAGACTTTTTTACTTTATCCTGTTATTCGCCAAATACAAGACTCAAGAAACACTCAGGCAAATGTGTTACTAAATGAGACTGTTGTAAGTGTTTTAACGGAGTAAGAAGTGCAGTTATGTGGAATATGAAGATGACTAGTTACTTGGAGATGTAAAGATCGTAGTAATCGGGGAAGCATTCTCTCGGGAGTATGTTCTATAATGCAACTATTCTGAGCAAGAAGGTGACCGAGTGGAACTATCTGTCCACCATGTAATACGAATAGAATGATGGAATGAGGGCCGCGTTACCGCTTTTTGAATCTGCAACTGAGGACTAGACAACTTCAGCCAACGCGACACGCAAGCCGTTAGTGGCCCGCTGGCGGTCCGACAATGGTAACATTGCCGAGAGGAACACGCCAGCGGTCCGACAGCGGACCACCAGTGAAGCAAATGCTCTGTTTTATAATAAACAGTATTAAATAACATTTACCGGCATTTATTTAATACTGTTTATTATAAAACAGAGCATTTGCTTAAATACTTGTATCTATAAAAAGAACGTTATAGAGCGGTCCTCTATTTTTCCTTACTGCCCAGATTCCGCTTCACTCTGGTGTACTCTTTCATACATTACAGATTACAGATTACATTCAGCGCTGCTGTACTAATTTTTACTGCGCAGATTCCGTTCCACGTTGCTGTAATCTTCCATACTGCGGAGATTACGCTTCACGCTGCTGTACTCTTCTTTACTGCTCAGATTCCGCTACACGCTGCTGTATTCTTCCATAGTGCGCAGATTCCGCTCCTCGCTGATGTACTCTTACATACTGTGGAGATTCAGCTACGCGCTGCTGTATTCTTCCCTACTGCGCAGATTCCGCTCCACGGTGCTGTACTCTTCTTTACTGCGCAGATACCATTTCACGCTGCTGTATTCTTCCATACTGCATAGATTCCACTCTACGCTGCTGTACTTTTCTTTACTGTGCAGATTCTGCTTCATGCTACTGTATTTTGCAATACCGCGCAGATTCCGCTTCACGATGCTGTATTCTACGATACTGAGCAGATTTCGCTCCGCGCAGCTGTATTCTTCTATACTGCACAGATTGCGCTTCACGCTGCTGTATTATTCTATACTGCGCAAATTCCGCTCCACGCTGCTGTATTCTTCCATACTGCGTAGATTCCGCTCCGCACTCCTGTATTCTTCCATACTGCGCAGATACCAGTTCTCGCTGCTGTATTCTTACATACTGAGCAGATTCCGCTACGCGCTGCTGTATTCTTCAATCCTGCGTACATTCCACACCACGCTGCTGTACTATTCTTTACTGCACAGATTACGCTTCACGCTGCCGCATACTTCCATACTGCGCAGATTCAGCTCCACCCTGCTCTACTTTTCTTCACTGCTCTGATTCCGCTACACGCTGCTGTATTCTTCAATATAGCGGAGATTTCGTTCCACACAGCTGTCACTTCTATGCGGAGATTCTGCTTCACGCTGCTGTATTCTTCCGATTTGCGCAGATTCCGCTCCACGCTGCTGTACTCTTGTTTACTGCGCAGATTCCGCTTAACCATGAATGTATTCTTACATACTGCGCAGATTCCGCTCCACGCTGCTGTACACTTCTGTACTGCGCAGATAACATTTCACGCTGATGTATTCTTCCATACTGCGTAGATTCCGCTTCACTCTGCTGTATTGTTCAATATTGCGCACATTCTGCTTCACGTCGCTGTATTCTTCCATAATGAGCAGATTCCTTCCGCGCTGCTGTATTCTTCCATACTGTGTATCTTCCGCTCCACGCTGCTGTACTCTTCCATACTGCGCAGAGTCCGCTCCACGCTGCTGTACTCTTCTTTACTGCGCAGATTTCGCTTCACGCTGCTGTATTCATCCATACTGCGTATCTTCCGTTTCACGCTGCTGTATACTTCCATACTGAGCAGATCATCGCGCTGCTCTATTCTTCCATACTGCGCGGATTCCGCTTCACGCTGCTGTATTCTACAATACTGAGCAGATTTCGTTCCGCGCAGCTGTATTCTTCTATACTGCGCAGATTCCGATTCACGCTGGTGTACTCTTTCAAACTGCGTAGATTCAACTTCACGCTGGTGTACATCTTCATACTGCGTAGATTCCTCTTCAGGCTGGTGTACATTTCATACTGTGTAGATTCCTTTCCGCGCTGCTGTACTCTTTCATACTGCGCAGATTACATTCAGCGCTGCTGTACTCCTTCATACTGTGCAGATTCTGCTCCGCACTGCAGTATTCTTCCATACTGCGTAGATCCCGCTCCACGCTGCTGTTCTCTTCAGACTTCGCAGATTCCGCTTCACGCTGCTGTAATCTTTCATACTGCGTAGATACCGCTCATGCAGCTGTACTATTCCATACTGCGCACATTCGGCATCACACTGCTGTACTCATTCACGCTGCTGTTTTCATCTTTACTGCGCATAATCCGCTTCACGCTGCTGTTGTTATCCATTCTGCATAGATTCCGCCCCACGCTGTTGTACTGTTCTTTACTGCGTAGATTCCGCTTTTCCCTGCAGTATTCTTCTATACTGCGCAGATTCCGCTTCACGCTGCTTTAATTTTTCCATACTGCCCAGATTACGCTTCACGCTGGTGTACTCTTTCATACTGCGTAGATTCAGCTTCACGCTGGTGTACACTTTCATACTGCGTAGATTCCTCATCAGGCTGGTGTACGTTTCATACTGCGTAGATTCCTTTCCGCGCTGCTGTACTCTTTCATACTGCGCAGATTACATTCAGCGCTGCTGTACTATTATTTACTGCGCAGATTCCGCTCCACGCTGCAGTACTATTCTATACTGCGGAGATTACTCTTCACGCTGCTGTACTCTTCCATACTGCGCAGATTCCGCTCCACGCTGCTGTATTCTTCCATACTGCGCTGATTCCACTTCACGCTGCTGTATTCTTACATACTGAGCAGATTCCGCTACGAGTTGCTGTATTATTCAATCCTGCGTAGATTCCACACCACGGTGCTGTACTCTTCTTTACTGCGCAGATTCCGCTTGACGCTGCCGTATTCTTCCATACTGCGCAGATTCCGCTTCACAGTGCTGTACTCTTCCATACTGCGCAGATTCCGCATCACGCTGCTGTATGGTTCCATACTTTGCAGATTCCGCTTCACGCAGCTGTAGTCTTCCATACTGCGTAGATTCCACTCCAAGCTCCTGTACTCTACTTTACTGCGCAGATTACGCTCCACACTACTGTATTCTTCCATACTGCGTAGATTCCGCTTCACGCTTTACTTCCATACTGAGCAGATCTCTACGCTGCTCTATTCTTCCATACTGCGCAGATTCCGCTCCACGCTGTTGAACTCTTCTTCACTGCGCCGATTCTGTTCCACGCTGATGTATTCTTCCATACTGCGTAGATTTCACTCCAATCTGCTGTACTCTTCTTTACTGCGCAGATTCCGCTTCACGCTACTGTATTCTTCCATAGTGCGCAGATTCCGCTCTACGCTACTGTATTCTTCCATACTGCGTAGATTCCGCTCCACGCTTCTGTACTCTTCCATACTGCGCAGTTTGCACTTGACGCTGCTGGACTCTTCCATACTGCGCAGATTCCGCTCGCGCTGTTGTATTCTTCCATGCTGAGCAGATTGCGCTGCGCGCTGCTCTATTCTTCCATACTGCGCACATTCTGCTCCACGTTGCTGTACTCTTCTTTACTGCGCAGATTCCGCTTCACGCTTCTCTATTCTTCCATACTGCGCAGATTCCGCTCTACGCTACTGTATTCTTCCATACTGTGCTGATTCGATCCGCGCTGCTGTGTTCTTCCATATTACGCAGATTCTACTGTACGCAAATAATTTTAATCTACAATATGGCAGTCCATTCTGCTATATCCAGCTCTCACTACTACTCGACTTTGTTCTACTGTCATCTAAGCTGTTCTACTGATCCCTACATTCTAACATGTCTACCTTATTCTGTGTGTTCGCGCCGCTCAATTTATTCTTACTTATCCATTTATCTAGATATGAGGCCCGTTGAAAGATTTCAACTGATTGAAAAGAAGGAAAACATCTTTCTTGCCTGATCTGCCCAGTCACTGTAAGAGTTGTCTTGAGTTCTTCGACGACTAACACCGCAGCAGAAAATCTGTGTTTTTTTTGCTTTCCTAACAATTCTTACAATTGGCGCTAGATGTTCAAAAGTATTTATTTGTCAGCAGTGTGGTAGGCAGGGAAAGATAAAAAGTTAAATATAAACATTGCGTCGTCTACGCGAAAACAATATCACGATTTTTGTTTTTCTTTTCTTTATTCGATGACTTTTTGAAATTTCACACGAACAAGCACATGAGCGTACACGCACAACATATATATATATATATATATATATATATATATATATATATATATATATATATATATATATATATAGTGCGTGTGTGCGCGTATAGTGTGTTATATATATAGTGTGCGTATAGTGTTATATATAAATATATAATATATATAGCGTATCGTGTTATATATATATATATGTATAGATATATGTATATATACATATATATATATATATATATATATATGGTTTGCGTATAATGTTTTATATATATGTATATATATGTATATATATATATATGTATATATATATATATATATATATATATACATATATATATGTGTGAGTGTGTGTATATATATTTATATATATAGTGTGTGCGATGGAAAATTTTCTTATAAATTGTGAAAAAATGAAAATAACATTAACATCTCATTTTAACAGATATATTTAGCAAAATTACACAAAGATATCTTGAAATACTAAAGAGTAAATTTATTCAATAAAATCACCATTTGCTTCACCCACCATCTCAGGTAAGTTCGGAATCTCCTGCAATTCTTCTTGTTTAAATTCGAGAATGCTTAAATAATCTTGCTTTCGGTTCATCTTTGGTGTTACGAGAAGTTTTGTTGGTCTCTCGCTCAACTGTGTCACAATAATAATCAAGGGAGTAAGGTTGTCAGATATAGGAAGTGATATGCTCGAAGAAGTTGTTCAACAACCATGACTGGGCTTTGCTGTTTGCATGGTGCAGATTCATGTTACCAGACATAGGGGTTTTCAAGCAGACACCCTCTTGAAACAGGGCAGCACTAACCGCTCAAGCTTCTTTGTTCAGCCTGAGGCCCTGTGGGACGATGAATGGAAGCATAACATCACCTTCACTAGTGATCACTCCAAACATCTTCGTAATCAGCATTAGACTCATCCAACTCTTTCGGAATCCTCTGCACTGCCCTCAGATTGGCCCCCAACATTCTGAAATGTTCGTACTGGAGCTTCCGGTGCGAATGCCAAGCAATATAGCATGCAATTTCGAAATTTCTGCCGGAGTGAATTGCGTCATGGTGCTCTTTGTTTCTTAAAGACGGTGCCCAACTGACCCTATTATACTGCGCAGTCGACAAAAACGAACAACGCGCATGTTCCAAATTAAAGAGATAAAATGACGACAATTTAACCACCGCAACCTGTATAAGTAATACATGTAAGTGTGGAGATCTTAAAGACAACATTTTCATAATTCTTAACATGACGAAACTGGAGTTTGAACATAGATTGCCAGTGAGCAAACACAGTCGATCCCATTATTGAATTAAGTGTATCACGTGACCATAGAGGAAACGTATATATAGGAAGTCGTGTGACGTCTAAATGATTACCATTCCTATTCTATCTTCTTTTATCATTCGGATCTCTATTTCTACTCTATCACGATACGGAGCGCTATTCTCTACTCTAATCACAATATTATTTTTCTATTCAGATCAGTATAAGGATTACTATTTATGCGATTGTTATTCGAAGACGTGTGACGCTAGTATTATTCACGAACAGTTACTATATTTGTATCTGCGATTACAAAGTCTCTACTACAACGAGCATTTCGGAAGTAACAACTAGTATTCGTTGACGCCACAAAAGTGGCAACGAGTTTTCGTTGACATCCCAAAAATGGCACAGTGGGAAAAAGGTTTCGTATGACGCGTTTCGTCCTTTAAGACTTCATCAGACTTTCATCGCCATTATCAAGAACCGATGTGGTGTCAGGATCGGTTTGTGATACTGACTGCGAATGTCGATAGTATTTGAACAAAAATAACAAAATATGAACTTCAATTACTTTATCCACAACTACTCAAGCCTTATTCAAAAATTAAAAAAAATATTAAACAGCCAGACCATTTCATTTCATTTCTTTTTAATTAAACGTTTATATATATATATATATATATATATATATATACATATATATATATATATATATATATATATATATCCTAACGGTTGCTCTTAAACGTAGGACAGACTGTCGACATCCAGTGTTGATACCTAAGTTTACACTATTAATATTTACATCCACTTTATGTTCAACATTTTTATACCATAAATGTTACACTTTAAAAGCCTTAATATATATATATATATATATATATATATATATATATATATATATATATATATGTGTGTGTGTGTGAGAGAGAGAGAGAGAGAGATAGTGTGCGTATGTGTTTAACTAGTTTGTATCATGGAGATTATGTTATTGGGAAGAAGCAATTCGGGAATTGTTTTATTTTCATAAACACGTATTAAAAACGAGTCGATGTAAATATTTGGAAATGAAGGAAAAAGACAAGACCCAAAACAAATATTTCCTTCTGTTTGTATGTGTGATTATCAACATATTTATCATAATAATCACCGTATCCAAGTCGATACTGCTGAACGAGACTCCTACGTAAATACTGTGATTTACACCGGAACGAAAAACGTGCGCATGCGCTAAAATATGTTTTTATTCCAAACATACGAATCGATAAGCAGAAAAATAGTGTAAACATCACGCGAAGTAAGAATAAATTTAGTGTATATATTTGAGATTATGAATATTTTATTAATACTAGTTGAGGATTTTGATATATTTGACGATTCTGTTTACATACAGTAGATGCAAATACTGATATAGGGAATTATTTATTAAGAATCACCCCCGAAGGAAATATATGTGGGATTACTATTGGGGTGACAAGTCGTTGTTAGGTGGTGTTGGTAAACAGCTATAAAAACGGGACACTTCCTGTTTCTCTCTCTTTTTCCTTCTTTCCTTGCAGCATATATTTCCCCTGCTGACTGACCTCTTTCACACACATTATATATATATATATATATATATATATATATATATATATATATATATATATATATATATATATGCGATGAGAACGAAAGTAATATATAAATTCCAACGTTCGCAGCGTTAATTCAAAAAAGAGCTCGATACAGATAGTAGAGCGATAATTATTTATTTATTATAATTTTATCATATAGACAAAACCATTTTACTCACTACAAAGATGCAACTTGGTTTCAGTGCACTTCAACTGCACATCGACGGGTGAGAGTCGAAAATGGTTATGAACAATCCTGCTTGTAGGTAATTCGGATGTGAAACGTCACTTCCTTTTTTCCATTTGTTTGAGAAGAAAAATATGAATACAAAAATATATATAAGTATCTGAGTGAAACAATAGTGGTTGCTGATAGCAGTTTGGTGATGGATGGACCGGGTGTTTAATGTTGATTGGTCTGTGGAAATTTTTTCGCTGATAAGCATATCATTTCACAAGCTTCCTAAGATTGAGAGGTAGGAGAGGGAAGATAGAGATAGGGGATAATATTACATTTGAGTAGGTAAAAATTGTAGAGTTAGCTTTAGTAGTAATTGGGAATGTTATTTTTTGGTTTTCCTTTAAGATTTCTAAAGTTGAATTGCATTTATTATGTTGGGGTTTTCACTATTTATTTTGTAATCAATGAACGTGTTTTGTGGATTAAAATTTAGGAGTGGTGATCTCCTCTAAGAAAAATAAGGGATGCTAATATAACCTTTTATAATCAACTTTTTGGAATATTCCTGGATCATAGAGTGTGTAGAATAAGTATGGATGTAAAACGATTTAAATGAAATTATTACCTGTAATATATATGGAAAAATAAAAGAAAAAAAATTTAAGGATCATAAATATATTAGTGGAGAGATACATAAGAGTATAGGGATTACATCGAAGGAGGTGATATATAATTATAAAAAGTATATAATAGAGCGATAATTAGTTCAAATTACCTTAACAAGAGAGGAAATGAATATGGATATACAAACCCTTTCATCATAAATCTTCCACCAATTTTTGTCGTCAGACTTAGAGAGAAAATTTTGTTGTGTCATGAACAGGAATATAGCCTCTATGGCTTTAATGTCAACTGGCATAATTTTGAAAGCAGTAAACAAAAAACAAAGGATCCACCCTCAGCACTAGAACTTTTCTAACCGCAGGAAGGTGAAAAAAAATTTAAAAATAAATTGATATTCACTCAGTTGTCTAAATTTCCGAGATGAGGTATTGTAACTATTTACATTATTTACATCACTCGAACTGTTGTCCTCATCTTTGCTATATTTTCGTCGTTTCAACCGTTGCACGTTCCGGCCTTCTTCAGGTGATACATTTCGGAAGTTCCAAGGGAATTAACTGAAATTGAGTTATCCAAAACAAGGCATAGCTCGTGGAATTAGAACAGTAAACCTTTAATAAGCGTTTCGGTTCAAATTCCAACGTATATCAGTTGAAGAAGTCCGGAGAGTACAGCGGCTGAAACGTCGTGAATGTCGCAATAAAGATGAGGACAATAATGTTAATATAGTAAAAAGTATTCACTCAGATTTTAAAGGTTTCCTTAAAAATCTACTTGAAACAATTCTCGGTTAGATACCATACGTTGTTCTACTAAGCCGGCCTACATACTTAACGCCGAATATTTTTAACATCATTCACATCTTGTTGGGAGCAGACAACTTGAAATCATATTTGCGCTTTCTTACTAATGGTATTCGCTCATATGACCGCTGGAGCTTTCGAATTGATAAGTCAGTCACGAAAGTGCCCTCGGCCTTCCGGCTAGCGACACGAGGGAGATTTAATTTCTGTCACGGCCACGAAAGTTCAGAGTCCTTATTTTATGACCGTGTGCAAGGTCTTAACTTTATTTGACCCTTTCAACGACAAAAATCAGTTTACTAGACCGAAGTGAAGAGCGTCATTTTAGCACCAAAGATCATAACCAAAAGGTCATCTAACGTACATACAAGCATCTATCCTTATATATATATATATATATATATATATATATATATATATATATATATATATATTTCTGTATTCATCTCTATCTTATCTCTCTCCCTCCCGTCCTCGTTATGGCAATCACTACATCCGACAGCAAAGCCACTGATTAGGATATTAGAGACTTTGAAGGTGCGTGAAATCACACCTTAATTGCTGTTGTTCCCAGGTCCACCCTGACATAGGTTGATAGCAAATGTTAGGCTCCCAGCTATGGGCAAATATTTAAGCCCCAAACGTAATTCAACGGTACGGTTTTATAATAAAATAAACCAACAATGCATTTTTATAGTTAAATAACAATCAACGCAACACTAAAAATATAAACAAATACGATTTAATGTAGACAACTCCATATTTTGGCATACATTTTCGATACCTAAGGTTTAAAATATGAAAAAGCATTCTTGAAGATTTCATTTTAGCTTTAATCGAAAGCTAAAGGATTAAATGTATTATTTCAATAAAGTAAAATACTCTGGTGTATTTCAGATAGAAATATATAGATTGGAATATCATATATCAAATTGGAGAAGCAATTAAGGTGATGACAGCTCTTATGGATGACCAAGAATGACATATTTACGAAAACTAAGTGAACGCATTTTTTAAAGCTTTTTAACTACCTAAAAACATTTACAAATTAGCATTTTCAGGAATTATTTAATATTTTATTGAAATTTAGTTAAGGTTTTAAGAAGCTTTATGAAATTTGCATTTCGTCTATAGGTTCTTAAGTTACTACCTTAAACAAAAAAATAATTATTTGAAGAATGACCCAAACTAAAATAAATACATAAAATAAAAAAATATTTAGTGAAATAGCAATTAAAAAAAGTAAAACTTTTTTCTCATATTTTAAAGGGATGATTTGCAAAGACGTTAATGATGAATGTTTACTCAATAGTGAATTGGTTTATCTTTCATCTCAGAGCTTTTTCTCAGACAAGCAATACAGTTTTCGCTTCTTCAGACAAACCGCTGGGGTACTAACAATAATTACGGAAAGAGTCTATCGGTCTTTAGATAAAAACGTCGAAGCCCGAGCTGTAGCAATTGACATCTGAGAAAGCCTTTGGCAGGTTCTTGCATTCACGTCTTCTTTACAAGCCTAAAAGCTACTTTGTCTCCGAGCACGTTTTTCAGCTGATCGCATGGCATATAACTGACTGACTGATAAAGCTGAATTATTTACCCATAAATTCTCTTCAAACCCTACTGGAGTATCCCTGCCTAACTTCCCTCTTAGAACTGTTTCTCTGCTAATTGATATACATATAACCCCGTCCATGTTCTCTTCAATCATCTCTAACCGTGATACCCTCAAAGCATTTAAATTGGCTCCTATTCTCTCTAAACTGTCTAATTAATGCTTCGCTGCCTTCTGCTTTCCTGCCTGCTGGAAGTTATCGTCTGTTGTTCCAGATTTTAAGAACTCTAGTTAACCGTCCAGCGCATCCAACTATCGGCCTAGCAGTATTCTACCCCTTTTAGGGAAACCCCTAGGAGTCCTAATGAATGCTGAATTGGTTCATCATCTATCAGGATCTTCTCTCAGACAAGCAATACGGTTTTCATTTCTCCAGGTGAACTGCTGACGTAGTAATAATAATTGCGGAAAGGGTCTATAGTGCTCTAGATAAAAACGGTGAAACCCGGGCTGTAGATTTAGACATTTCGAAAACTTTGACAGGGTTAAGAATTCAGGTCTGCTCCACAAGCTGAAAATTTACGTTATCTCTGGGCACATTTTTGAGCTGATCTAGCCGTTCCGATCTCTTCACTATGGTACATAAATATTTTGAATTTAAGTCTATTACTAGACGGGCGTCGAGTTCTCATCAATTTACCGTTGTGCTGGCTAGATGTAGTAACTTCTATGCAAACAGTTTATTTTCTAGCTTGTGGAACTCCTCCCGGCACCATACTTTCCAAACAACTTTAATCCTTAAAAATGTAATTGCAATGTCAATCACTATCTACTGTTCTCTTGATTGATTTTTCCTCTACCCGCTCATTATTAATGTTTTTGTTCCAATTCTTTTACACCCTGTAACCCCTTAGTGACTTCACTGCCATGCACGAGGTGATACAAATTTCAAAAAAGCAAAAGAAAAAGAAAAAAGGAAAAAAAAAGTCAGCTTACTTGCTACATGAAGAAGACATGCTATTAAAACTCTAATTAATTGTTCCTACGACAACTACCACCTTATCGTTGACCATAAAATTTAAAAATAATTTGAAGTCCTTGATGCTTGAAAAAGATTCTGTTCCATTATTCAAAATGGAGTCATGGTGGAGTAATGGATAGCGGCTCTGATGGAGGTAATCGAAGAGCCGAGTTCGAATTCCAGTCAATTCCATTGCATTCACTTACGAAAGTTATGAATGCTCTTCTTCCCCAACTATGGGTAAATAGCAGGACAGACTGGGTTCTATAGACTTGGATGGCAACTGATCTACCGCAGAAAGAAATGGCAACCTACTACTGGAAAAATCTGCCTCGTCAGTGATTTATCGAAAGTATCACTTTAAAAAATAGAAACCCTACGATCAACGAAGTTAAGCAATGTCGAGCCTAGTCATTACCTAGTTGGGGGATCGCTGGGGAATACAAAGTTCTGTAAGCTTGGATGTGTGGGTGGTTCCTCGGAATTGTTAATCGGTGAGCAGATTTCCATTTCCCGTTGGGTTCGTTGTATTCACTTACGCGCAAATACCATTGGTAAAAGTACGAGTTCACCTCTTCTCCCCCAGCTATGGGTTAATAAGTAAGAGTCGTATCATAAAACCATTATTATCTCAATATACCCAAAATATTTTTTGGCTTACATAAGCTTCAATGGGTTGATAAACCTTAAAAAAAACGAAATAATTAATGAGCTAAAAAATTATACGTATTGATATGCGATCTGACAATTTTTACCTCTGAATTCAATAATCACATAATGCGATCTATAAAGAATGAATTTGATTGATTGATTTGTTTAACGGCACATCCACCCAGGTGTATCATTTAATGCCGTGGAAGGTTTTCAGGTGAATAATTTGAGTTATTTGCTTTTGAGAGCAGGGGATTAAATTCCTTTGGGTTTTGTTTTTCTTGGGAATTGTAAGTTGTATAAAGTTATTGCAAAAAAATGTTGGTAAGCAGGTTTGGTAAAGAGGGGTTTTTAAAAAATATTTTCCTGTAGAGCCGAATTTCTTTTATGAAATTTATGTTACTTGCATCACTATTTTCAAATAAGGCCTTTAAGTTATCTGATTTGCAGTATTTGTTTCGGGTTTGCTGAAAGTTATGGCAAATTAGTGGTATGTGTTTAACAGAATATGAGTCCTGACATGGAACTCATGCTTTTGGTTCCTCATTTTTTAGTCGATGTTGGTCGGTTTATGTATGTGTGTCGTATAAGGAATATGGCTAGTACCACTTCCTCTTTCCTTATCTTTCTGGCTGTCTTTCACTAATGATTGGTTAGATGCTGTGTCATGTGTTGTCATGACAGTTGTTCCATAATTGCTGCCATTTTCTTTAATGGTCTTTTTATAGTGGCTCGGAAGTCGGTGTCTGGAACCTTTATATGTGAGAAGGTCATGTTCAGCGATTCCTTTGCCATTTTGTCATGAATTAATTAATCGCATAAAACACTTTATGAATTAAATTAAACTCTTTTATAATTTGTTCTTTGTTTTTCTTTGCCTTTCTCTTTTATTTTTTTACACTATAGGACCTTTAAAGCAGCTCTCCAATTCTTTCACGCTCTTTTGGTGACGTCTAGACAAAAATAACTGGTAAAAAATATATTGCCCATTAAAACTGTAAGTAGAAAAAATATCTTATTCTCAACTTTAGCCGTTCAATTGTGAGATAAGCAATAAATTAGAAAATGAAAGAATAAAAAATGAATGAAACAAAAACCAATACAAAAAACAGAGATAAGAATTTAGTCTTTTTAAAATTCTATTTTAACTATTAGCTTCATATATTCTGTTATGAGATAAAATCTTATGTATGAATTATATATAAGTAAAAGAGGGTATTCGGTTCGCGTTTTTATTGTGTTCGATATGAAACTGCTGATATATTTATACAAAAGGCATTTAAAAATCAATAAGTATATTCACAGTTTCGATACATTT
>OZ038497.1:74054437-74059437 GCA_964036315.1 Acanthosepion esculentum | reverse complement strand
CATACCCCCTTTCTATCTTTTTTTCTCTTATTTTTTTGTTTTATTGGTTGTTGCTTTGTCTTTTCATTTTTCATTATTCTTTTTCACAACTGAAAGGCACTGTGTTGGTTTTATTAATACTTTATGTTTTTGTATACACACATTGAGACCCACCATATATATATATATATATATATATATATATATATATATATATATATATATATATATATATATATATATATGTTTATATCTTTGCTACTCTCTATCAAATTCTGTTCACTTCTACTCCAATTTTTCACTCTCTTCGAATTTCCCTCATATATTTCGATACATACATATGGTTACAAGTAACAACATTATATATATATATATATATATATATATATATATATATATATATATATATATATATTTGACGTATATAGATACATATCTATGAGTACATATGATAATACGTAACAACGTATATTGGTGGTTTTTTTATTTTTTTAGTTTATTCTTTGGTCACACTCAAGAACCATTTCTTTAAAACTGATGTTTTAACATTTAGTAAGAATATGGAAAGTAGTTACTTTTCAGCACCTCATCTCTCCCTCTCTCTCTCTCTCTCACACACACACACACACACACACACATATATATATATATATATATATGATAATCTTTAAAGCAGGGATCAAAATTTGATAATAAAAAGTATACAAAAGTATCACAACGATTAAAATTTAGGCACCTTTCGGCCGACACATCTTCAGAAAAAAATATCGTCGGCAAATAAGACAGAGTAGCTGAAAAAAAAATTTATTTTCAACAAGTGTGTTTAAATCATACCAAAACAGGTGGAGGGGACAAGGACAAAATATTTTCCTAGTATATAGTATATTCGGGCAGCAATCCCTCTTTTATACATGTCTCGTTAAGGACAACTGACAAGGTTCTGCGATTAAGCTTTTTATTTAATTTTCTTTTGTTCGTACAAGTGTTTTCTTTTCGGGACGTAAAGTGTGTAAAAACTATTCAAAATTTTTGCATTTCCGAGGGCTTTCGGCTATTCATTTAGCCATTATAAAGGCCGGTTTTTAATTTTAACTGAATGTATGTTTCTTTTATGTATGTGCCTAACGTTATAGGAATGTTTTATTTTCCAAACACGGCCAGCACATTGTGGCCGTGATGGGGTATTGTAATTATTTACGTTGTTCGGACTGTTGTCCTCATCTTTATTGCCATATTCACAACGTTTCGGTCGTTGTACGCTCAGACCTTCTTCCGGCCATCACTGAAAAATATGAAAACTTAATGAATCAGCATATATGCTAGGTCCCCAAAATCTCCTAAGCCGGCCAATCATAGAAATGAATACAGTATGGGGACCAGTAATACGAAGTACTAGTGAAAAGCACTAATTAAAAAATTGCAATATGAAGTCTGCTAAAATTGATTACTGAGACATTTATTTTATAAATCTAACAAAGTCATATACTGATGTCCAGTGGATAAAGTCGTTGGTTGGAGCCAGTGATTTGACCTAAAGAGTTGTGAGTTCAGTACCCAGATACAGCAGTGATAAACAAAAACTTGGGGAGTTGAGCTAAAGGATTGATTGATTGATTGATTGATTATTTAACCAGCATATCGACCTTCGTTGGGCCATTCAATGCTGAAAAAGTTTTTTTCCAAAAAGTATAGTTGGTAATATTATTTTTCAAAAACGTATATCTGGTAATAATATTTTTCCAAAAACGTAGAGCTGGTAATAATATTTTTTCAAAAACGTAGAGCTGGTAATAATATTTTTTTCAAAAACGTAGAGCTGGTAGTAATATTTTTTCAAAAACGTAGAGCTGGTAATAATATTTTTCCAAAAACGTAGAGCTGGTAATAATATTTTTCCAAAAACGTAGAGCTGGTAATAATGTTTTTTACAAAAACGTAGAGCTGGTAATGTTTTTTCAAAAACGTATAGCTGGTGTAATAATATTTTTCCAAAAACGTAGAGCTGGTAATAATAATTTTTTCAAAAACGTAGAGCTGGTAATAATATTTTTTCAAAAACGTAGAGCTGGTAGTAATATTTTTCAAAAACGTAGAGCTGGTAATAATATTTTTCCAAAAACGTAGAGCTGGTAATAATGTTTTTTACAAAAACGTAGAGCTGGTAATGTTTTTTTCAAAAACGTATAGCTGGTAATAATATTTTTCAAAAACGTATAGCTGGTAATAATATTTTTCAAAAACGTAGAGCTGGTAATAATACTTTTCAAAAACATAGAGCTGGTAATAATATTTTTTCATTTTCATTCTGGTTTTTCAAAAACGTATAGCTGGTAATAACACCTTTCCAAAATCGTAGAGCTGGTAATAATATTTTTCAAAAACGTAGAGCTAGTAATAATATTTTTCAAAAACGTAGAACTGGTAATAATATTTTTCCAAAAACGTAGAGCTGGTAATAATATTTTTCAAAAACGTAGAGCTGGTAATAATATTTTTCAAAAACGTAGAGCTGGCAATAATATTTTTCAAAAACGTAGAGCTGGCAATAATATTTTTCAAAAACGTAGAGCTGGCAATAATATTTTTCAAAAACGTAGGGCTGGCAATAATATTTTTCAAAAACGTAGAGCTGGTAATAATATTTTTCAAAAATGTAGAGCTGGTAATAATATTTTTTCATTTTCATTCTGGTTTTTCAAAAACGTATAGCTGGTAATAACACTTTTCCAAAAACGTAGAGCTGGTAATAATATTTTTTCAAAAACGTAGAGCTGGTAATAATATTTTTTCAAAACCGTAGAGCTGGTAATAATATTTTTCAAAAACGTAGAGCTGGTAATAATATTTTTCCAAAAACGTAGAGCTGGTAATAATGTTTTTTCAAAAATGTAGAGCTGGTAATAATGTTTTTTTTCAAAAACGTATAGCTGGTAATAATATTTTTCAAAAACGTAGAGCTGGTAATAATATTTTTTCATTTTCATTCTGGTCTTTTGTGATCTTTATAGAAAAGCAATTATTTTGTTGATAAAATTTAATTTAATTGCTTAGCTACTCAAATAAAGTTCAAATATGCGGATGTAGTTTGTCGTCATACCCAGGACACGGATGTAGTTTGTCGTCATACCCCGGACGCGGATGTAGTTTGTCGTCATACCCCGGACGCGGATGTAGTTTGTCATCATACCCAGGACGCGGATGTAGTTTGTCGTCATACCCAGGACGCGGATGTAGTTTGTCGTCATACCCAGGACGCGGATGTAGTTTGTTGTCATATCCAGGACGCGGATGTAGTTTGTCGTCATACCCAGGACGCGGATGTAGTTTGTCATCATACCCAGGACGCGGATGTAGTTTGTCGTCATACCCAGGACATGGTACAAACATGGAAGTTCACTATTTGCCCATAGCTGGGACCCCAACAGGTGCTACCACCGCGGGTCTGGGTGGACCTGGGAACACCAGCAATCAAGAGGTGGTTCCACGCTTCCTCAAAACCTCTTGATCAGAGGCCTTGCTGTTGGATGCAGTTTAACGTCGTACCCAGGACGTTGAGCTAAAGGAAGGTAACTAGAACAATCTACACCGGTGAACGAAATAAAGGGCACAGTTAAAAATATCAATCACCTGAAGAAGGACGGAAATTACAACGGCCGAAATGCTGTGATATTTGCAATAATGATGGAGATAACAGTCCGAACAATTTAAATAATATATATAAACAAATATGTATGTATAAACAAATTCTCTTACGTTAAACCAACGATATCTGTTTAATTTTCGAAGTTGTTGTACATCGAAACAAATATATTAGCGTCATATCCACAGCGTCATATTCGTAAAATGAAATAGAAGGAAATTTCATAGCTATAACGTGTAAGTGTAATTTAACAAAACTTGTATGGATTAATTTTAACCAAATCCCGAAAAAATAAATAAAATAATCAAATGTAAATGAATAAATCAACAAACTCCGAATGCACACATAAACATGAATGCTACTAATAATAATAATCAACGACAACAAAAATTCCGTAATCAATAATAACTACTGAGTAAAATTTAACAAATAACCTTATTAAATTGTTACAAACTGCCGCATTCGTATCCAGTTATTTCTACTGAATAATCTCTAGACTAATTGGATTTATAACCGTTACTACCACCCTAATAACCGTCAGAGTAATACAATAGATCTTACTTATCCATAAGGCACCGTTGACCAGCATTTATAAATAGTCGAACAAAAACTCAATACACATGGCCTGAAGATTGCATTGAGCAATGGAACAAACTGTTGCCGCTTGCTGTTGACTTCAGTGTCCACTTATACATACGTTCCTGACAAATTAAAATTACCATGAATAGGTAATAATGGTCAATCTTTCCTTTTATTCCTATATCTCTTATTGTTATTGGACCACTAGGATTCGAGTTGTTTTTCCTACCATAAGTGTTTTTCTTCTTTTAAGAAGGATAATTCCCCCCCATTTTGGAATAGCTCGGCTGTGTAATATAGGGTGCCCTACACCCCCACCAAAAAAAACAAAAAACAAGAAATTTGGTTCAGTTCATTTAATTGTTACAATTTTTGTACATTATGTGGAACAAAAGCAAAAGACAGAAATTTAGTAGCTTAAAACATCAAAAACACAAATGTTAGATGTTATGTTCAAATTAAAGAATTCTGGCAAAATTTCTTGGCATTTTTTCAGTCCCCAGGTTGGATGCTTTTTTCTTAAAGTGAACAATCAACTCGTGTTGTAAATTTGATAACTGCAGCATCCTGAAACAACAAATTGTTATTTATATATCAGTTACTTTTTTTTAATTAATCAATATAGTAAAATATATAGTTATTTTTTATATGCTCGTTAATTTTGTCTATATTTCTGAGGTGAGGTATTATATGTATTGCGATATATATATGTATTATGAGGACACATGGCACTGTGGATAAAGCCGTTGGTTAGATCCAGTGACAGGACCCAAAGAGTAGGTGTTCAATACCCGGTTAAGGT
>OZ038497.1:74026937-74051937 GCA_964036315.1 Acanthosepion esculentum | reverse complement strand
TCGACTGCTTTCTAAGTGTTGCCTACACAACGCACATCAGGGTCAAATAAATGTATTATGAACCGATATCATATTTATACTCCACATAAAAACATTAAACACATTCGAAACAAATTTTCTAATTTGAAATTTGAACTACGGTAAAATCACTTAAGAACCTGACAAAATTGAAATATTCAGAAATATAATAATGACGATATTAAAGATGAAATGTCCATTTGATTTTATTGTCCCTTGTTCATTAATGAACACTTTAATGACGAACATCAGCCCGCATTGAAATACATTAAACTCTGTTAATTTCACCTATTTTCGCAGACGCTACTTATATGTGTTATTCATACGATGTCTGATAGCATCAAAAGTGTTGCTTTTATAAGTGTTGTGGTGGGATCCACCTAATCTGCATAGGTGACTATCAACTATATAAATAATGGTTGGTACCGGAAGACGAGGGAAGGGAATCATGAGATCCAACTAGAGACTCTGATCGACTGCGACTAGTCAACACATTCTCCAGGAACGTCTTCCCAGAAATATACAGAAATACTATATGTACTTATTGTGTACACTTTCTTGTTATAATACATTCTTTGTTCCAAGTACATTTTGTGTTGCATTATTATTCCATGCAATAGGCGAGATTCAACATTGAGTCAAGACTCAACAATAAGCCTCCTGGCACAGATTATCCTTGAACTCTGTTGTGCATGCACACACACAAGCCATAACGTTTTTTCTCACTTCCGTTGTTTGCAATATTGCTTGAAATCAAAGTGTGTAGAGTGTGATCGTCTCTCTAGACAATTGAAGTGCCATCAGTGGCCATAGCTTGTACAGCAGTTTTGGGCCAAGCACAACATTACCCCAGGTCTCACAACTACACTATTTCACAGATCTTGTTCCTTGTGACTTCAAAAATAAAATCGTCCTTGAAAGGAACAAAATTCAAAGACGTGGAGGAAATACAAGCGAATGCGACGAGGCTGCTCCTCGATATCCCAAAAATGGAGTTCCAGGAGAGCATCCATCAATGGAAACAATGCTGGATGAAGTAAATGGTTTCAGGAGAGGACGATGTCGAAGGAGATAACATTCTAAATTGATGTGTGTTGTAGCTATTTTTTATAGCACCAGTCCTGATTCTTATTGATCAGTCATCGTACAGGTATATACATACATAACATTATGGGGCTGTATAGAGGGACTTAAATTTATACAACCATATCTCTGCATTTATCTTTCCTGAGATTTGATTAGTCTGTATCTACACGCTTTGGGTCAGCAAATAACGATCATACACTACATATCCCTTTTCTAAACTGGGCATCTACTGATTGAAAAACATACACACCCATTGTAACAGATATTGCATTAAAACAATTAACTATGGCAGATATCTGTTTATTTTTTGTATTTTGTGAAAACTTTATAATCACTTCAAAATATAAACATAGCCTATTGAACCCCGACTGGTGGAACGTGACAAAAATGAAGCACTCGTTTTAACCATTTAGCAGTCTATAAAAATCTGGTAAACTCCTTTATGAGGAAATTCTATGCGCTAAAAATACATACATTTCAGCATTGAAGAAACATGAATACTGACGGTTCGAGCAACTCAACAACAAAAGGGATATTCTTAAGAGAATTTCATTTCTAAGAGTTTGGGAATTTAATTTAGAAATAATTTTAAAACTTTTTGCTCAAAATTCAACTCAACCCGTTTACACTGAATCGGATTAAGCTAATAGGGCATTTATAAACCGGGGAAGATTCTCAGTTTACAGGAATGATATTTATTTAAAAAAATGGTCAATTAAATTGCATTACAGCAAAAAGGAATATTACACTTTAGTTAAAAAAAACATAATATATATATATATATATATTTAGGTTACATTATTTCTCAATAGTTCTAGTGCCTGATTTTCAGATAAAATTACCAACATTTTGAATTCTACTTTACAAAGGAAGACTTAATATATAAGCTTGACGCAATACCATCCGCCCTTGCATGGAGTATTGCTACCATATATGGTCCGGAGCCCCTTCTGTTTGCCTCAAGGTTCTTGATAAGATCCAGAGACGGGTATGCAATGTAATTGTCCCTGATCTGGCTTCTCGTCTGCAGTCTCTCTCACACAGGCGCGACGTCGCCTCTCTCTGTCTCTTTTATAAATACTTCCATGGTAATTGCTCCGATGATCTGCTATCGCTGGTTCCTAGGCTCCATGAATTCAAGCGTCCTACGAGGCTGGCATCCCGTTCCCACCCTTTCACTGTTGAAACTGTTAAATGTAGACGTCTCTTCTACTCCAATAGCTTTATATCTCGCACCTCACGCCTATGGAACTCCCTTCCTCATTCCTGTTTCCCTGATGACTATGATCTCCAACTATTCAAGGGTAACGTCAATCGACATCTCCAGTTGCCTTGATCTGTCCTATATCCTTCTCCACATCCTTTCCACTAACACACCTATTTGCTCTCGCTCCAAATCCCTTGCGTGCTAGTGGCTTCCAGCCTTGCCTGGGGTGAAAAGCTTAAAAAATACAATCATTTTACATTAAATTACCTGTAGTACTACGAGTAATATGAAGCTATATTACGGGTAAGATATTCAAATGTTACAAAAGATTAAACACATAATGGTATGTATTGGACATCACACTCGTGAGGGAACTTGAGATACGATCGAGTTTAAAGTGAGGTGGTATGCGAACGTGAGAAATCAAGCAAGATCGGCAATTCATCTTTTGATCCTAATACCAAAGCCAGTTAGAGAGATTTGACTGGGGCGACAAAAAGTAAAATAAAAGTATATATTTTCTTGTTTATATTTATTTAAACTTAGATCTAAAGAAATCAATTAGAAAAGATCCAACTTAAACCATATGATGTTTGGTACGTCAGAAATGACTTTCACGTATGACAGTCCAAATAGCAGTGAAAAAAGATTCAAACTGAAATCGTACGTGAAACGTGTGAGGCACATTGTTACTCCAGGTTGAAATTTATCATGGAATTATATATATATATATATATATATATATATATATATATATATATATATATATATATATATATACATACATACATATATATATATATATACATACATATATATATATATATATGTGTGTGTGTGTGTGTGGCTTCTGTTCTTTAGCTATGATTAATTAATGATGAGCATGTAATTATCATTTATTATCGATTCATCACGATTCATCTGTTAAGATGGCAGAGTAATTATACATACTTATTGCTCAAAGATCAATACTATTTTTAAATCCTCTGAGAATTCCAGTAAGATATATTTAATCATTTCGATTAAAAGTTGAATCTATTTTATTTTTACTTTTACACGATTTTGGGTAATTTTTCAGTTAAAGACGGTATATATATATATATATATATATATATATATATATATATATATATATATATATATATATATATATATATATTAGAGATATAACATATATGTATATTATATATATACATATAACACATATATAATATATATATTATTTTAGAATATTAAAAAATATGTTAAAATCGCTACATAATTAAAATTCTGTTTCGACACTGCAAGTCTACTATCCCAATTTACCTGTATATATATATATATATATATATATATATATATATATATATATATATATCATATATCTGTGTATATATAACATATATGTGTATATATAAAATATATGTATATATCATATATAATTTACATATATTACATGTGTGTACAACATATATATGTGCATATATAACATATGTATTACATATTTCATATATATATATGTATACTATATAAACATATAATATATATATATACATATAATACATATATATACAAATACATTATATATATACACATAATGTAGATATATATATATAATATGTATGCATAATATATATATATATATACGTAATATACATATATGCACATAATATATATACATAATATACGCATAATATAAATAAATAATATACAAATATACACATAATCTAAATATAAATAATATACATATATACATTTGTGATAAATATGAGGTACATATGAGGTATATAATGTTAGTATCTGGATAACGAATATAGCTATCTATTCAGTCTCGTACATCAGGAATCAGTATCGTGAGTTCGATCTTCACTGGGTCCCTATTGTGTAATTGTTTCGTGGTGGATTGACCAAATATATAATTGTAAATGAAAAACGGGCATTGTTAGGCAGCAAAGTCGATCCCAACAGGTTCTCCAGAATATAAAAGCAACAGCCTTTTCTCATTGTTGAAAGATCTATTCACGTCACTGAAAACCGGGTTACTCAGTATTTGTATGAAGAAATACTTATGTTCCACCATTTTGAAATACACGAATGAGAAAATATTTGACGATAAACTACATCCGACAGCAAGGCCTCTGGTCTGGGTAGTGCTGTGGTTCCCAGGTACACCTTGACTCGAGGTGGTAGTACCTGTTAGGGTTCTAGCTATGGGAAAACTGTAAAACCTAAAAGAAAACTATAAAAGTATAAAAATACATTTTTATAGTAAAAAACAAGCACTATATTTTTGTATTTAATATAGCAACAATACATTTGGTAGAATTACCAACAATACATTTTATAGCAAAATGACCAGCAATATTTTTCTCTGTAGTTGAAGCCATAAAATTGTGTTCAAAATATTTAGATTTCGTCATTACCTAACTTACAGTGGTTGATAAACAAAATTAATCATTCAACCAATCAATCATTTTACCATGTATTCAATTCTGAAAGCACAATGACATATACCTTGATGTTATTACTTCAAAGCTCGCAAGAAAATTAAATTTCGCCATTAAATGACCCATAAGGAGTTGATGTGCCTTTAAAGAAACAAATCAACCAGGTTGTCCTTAGTGTTTCACTATACCACAGTTAGTTCTAATGGATTTATTAATTGTAGACAGCAGAAATTCTATTACATTGCTCTCTGCGTAATGAAATCTGTATTGCTTTATCTAAATGTATATTTTTTGTCTACAGGCAATAGCCTAGCGTTGGTTCGTAAAATTGGCGACCTATTGATTGTGAGTTCAATCTGGTAGTGTGAAAACAGGGGAGCAATAACTGAGCAGTACTAAAGATATGAACTAGATTGTAGGCAGTGCAACGACAACAGTATATCCCATAAATCAAATAAAGTGTTCAGTTCAGAATTCGCCGTAGGTTACCCAGATCGATATACACTCACGGAAGGCCGGAGGGCACAACAGCCAAAATATTGTGTTAGCGACAACAATGTAAGTATTGGATTTACACATATATTTTAGATTCCTCATGTATTTTATCTCTCCCCGAATTGTTTCTCTTAGATTATATTTTTTTACCACCCACTTAAATGTACGCGGCGCACTGAACGCATTCCCAATACAAATAGTAGGTCGATGTTGTCTCTGATGTGCACAGAATTGGCTGCAATAATTAAATTTCCTGAAGCGTCAATCTGTCGATTTCTGATTCCTCTTTTTGCCAGACACGGAAGTTCTAAGTTTTATTTCACCGTTGATTTCGATCACCGTTTCCTCTCTTTTATCACCTTTCTACTGTGTCATTTGGCTTTTAATAATTGTCTATATCAAAGTTGCTGCATTCTTATTTTTCCGCACATTTCCTCTTCTTTTGGAAAGTTGCAATCAAAAACGCTCAGCATTTATAGCGGTTGTTTGAGATCAATGCTACCCCACCAAACACACCGTTAGATTGGACCGTTCAATTTTTATGGTTTCTGGCCTATGCTGTAATCGTTGGATTGGGAAATTATATTCTTTCTGGTCTGTGGCTAGTGCCAGGTTCTTTGGATCGGAGTGTTCAGCCTTTTCCGGGTTGTGTTCAATTGACTGATCGGTTGAAAGGGCAGTTCAATGTTTTTCCTAGTTTGTGTTCAATATCTTGATCTCTTGATCGGGACAACACAATTATTTCTCAGTTGTGGTCAATGTACTAATTGCATAATCCGGCAATGCAATTAGTTTAGGGTCAATATCATGATTGCTTGATGAGGCTGTTAATTTTTTTCTGCTTTCTTGTCAAAGCATTGATTGCTTGATAGGGCGGTTTCATTTTTTTCTGTTTTGTGGCCAGTATCATAATTCCTTCAAAGGGGAGATTAAAGTATTCTATTATTGTGGTAAATGTTTTTCAGTTTTTCAAGTAACACCATTGTATATTGACATCGAATATCTGGCGGATATATATGGAGACAATGTAATAGGAAATTCATTCAACTACCGTATATTCTGTACAAATTTATGTTTTCCTCGACTGTACGGATTTTGATCAGTTCAGTTATATGCCGTGCATGATGCACGTTTAGACGATCATGTATCTTTCGATACATAAATGACGAGGTAGATTTTTCTCGCAGTAGGTAGCCATTTCTTTCTGCGGTAGATTAGTTGTCCTCCAAGGCTATACTACCCGGTCTGTCCTGCTATTTAACCACAGCTGGGAGCGGGAGAAGAAGATTAATACCTTTCCCAAGAATATTACCACGTAAGTGAATATAATGGATTCGATTAAAAATCGAACTCCGCTCTCCGATTCCTCAATCTTAGCCGTTATCCATTACTCCCACTGATTTTGATACCGTTCCAAATTAGCCAGATAATATCAGGACGGAATATTGGGTTCCAAAGCATTCGAATCACTAAGTGGGTATATAATTCTAGTAATGTAAAAATATTAAAACTTATCCCCAAACGGGAGATGGATGTATTTTATTTATGCAGAGCATGATGAATAAAAAAAATAGTTTTAGCTCATGTGGGAAATAGACTATTTCGACAAGCGATAAAATACTAGAGGTTTTTATGATAAAATATTTATATATACAGTGTTCTTCCTTCAGTTTAATTTTTGTTACGCATCCATACATAGGTCTCTCTGTATGCATGTATGTGTATATGTATATATATATATATATATATATATATATATATATATATATATATATATATATATATATATATATGTGTGTGTGTGTGTGTGTGTGTTTGTGTGCGTGTGTGTGTGTGTATATATATATATATATATATATAAGCATTTCCCCAGTACTAATCCACTCATTAAAATATTCAAAAGAAACACAATAAAACTAAGTTATAGCTGCATTGATAATCTAGAAAAAAATTATAAAAATACATAATAATAATATTTAAAACGATATAAAAACCTGAGTAATAATGTTAATTCCAAGGTAACTACTGTCGATAATACTACCAAATGGAATTGTAGAAATTATAACCATTGCCCACTGCAAGATAAATGTCTGACAAACTCTCTTGCTTACCTAAGTACTAAGTACAATAGAAATCTCACTGTTAAATAAATTTTATATAGGGAGTACTAAAATTTCTTTTAAATCAAAGTGGTACCAACATATCCTATCATTCACCAAGAGCACTTATAAAAATATCTCTATCCAAATATTTTTGGAATTTAAAAGAGGTTAATAAAACTACAGGGTTAAATGGATAGATTTTTAAAAAAGCTAGAACTTGTAATTCCGTAAAAGAACCTTGCTTCATATGCATATCCGAAAAATTAGAAGTTAGTAGATATGCTGTTAAATATACTCTATTAAATCAAAGAAGTGAATTAACTGTAAATTATAGGCATAGCTTATCTTTAACTTTACATTTTGGTTAAACGTGAAATTTGGTAGAATCCTCATAATAAGCAACTAAAAAATGTGGTGCATTTTCTATACATTTTTCAATTTAACGAAGGTCTGACACCTAACTGGTTAATCAAGGTAAACCTACAAGCCTTATTTTGAAGATTGAAGAGTTAAGAGTAGTTTCGCAGAGCCTTCGGATGTTCAGCGACGTTTCGCAGATCAAAGATTCAACACTGCGTTTGATACATTTTATAAGAAGCTAAGGTGTGTGGGTAGGAACTGACACACCTTAGCTTCTTATAAAATTGAAGAAGTTATATTTATTTCATAATTATTGTACATGGTGGCCACCTGCTTATAGTTAATATTAATTTCTTGTCTGCCACTCATGACCTTGTCTAGGATCATATTTCAAACCACTTTTTACCATTATCAAAATACCCACTTTTTAGCGTAGGTCTTACACCTAATTGGTTTATCAGGGTAAATCCACAAGCCTCATTTTAATTTTGTTTTGTTCTTATCTGCTTTTGAAATTTAAAAATAATATTTTACTCACCAGTTATTTACTACCGCCTGAGGAAGCACATTTTGAGTGCTGAAACATGAAAGCTATTGTGTAGCGATTTTTAATATGTTTTTTTTTTTGTTTTAATCTCATATAATAAATAATATTAAGCTCAACTATGTATCTGGACCCTTTTTCGTAGTTCTCAATTAATGCTTTGCAAATTTTATTTTATTTTTTTAAGCACGTCACCCCAAGCAAGGCGTGAGTGCTACTAGCACACAAAAGGCTACAGAAAGGGAGATCAGGAGTAAAGAGGGTGTTTGAGGAAAGGATATAGAGACGGACGGGGATCAGGGTCAAGGTATCAGAAGATGTCGATTGACATTGCATTTGAATATTTGAAGATTATAGCTATCAGGGAAGCAAGTAAGAGGAAGGGTGTTTGATGGTATTTGCGAGATAAGAAGCTGTTGGAGCAGAAGAGACGGCTACATTTAACCGTTTCGACAGTGAAAGGGTGGGACCGAGATGCCAACCTGGAAGCACGCTTAACTTCATGCAGTTTGGGAACCAGTGAAAGGAGGTCGTCAGAGCAGTTTCCATGAAAATACATGTAGAAAAGACAGAGGGAAGCTACAGCACGTCTATGTGAGAGTGACTGTAGACGAGATGCTAGATTAGGACCTATCACTTTGCATATCCGTCTCTGGATTTTGTCGAGGACCTCGAGATGAACAGTGGGGGTACCAGACCATATATGACAGCAGTATTCAATGTAAGGACAAATGGTAGATTTGTAGATTTGACGGATGGACAGAGGCGAGAAAAAATTTCTGGGGCGACATAGAGAACCAACTTTCCTTGCTAAAGGTGAAGCTATTGATTCATTGTAGTTGTTCCACCTCAGGTCAGTGGAAAACGTGAAACCATGCAGGCGCAGAGAGGCGCCCACGTGGAGTTGGGCATCAACCATTCCGATGGGAGACAGAGAGGGTTCTCTATGTTGGATAAATGAGAGCAGTTTCGTTTTGGAGACATTAAAGTTTACAAGCCATTTCCTGTCCCAATCAACCACAGATTGGAGGTCCTTTCGAGAGCAACAGCCAGGTTAGTTTTGACAGCGATGTTGGGTTTACTATTAAGGCAGGAGTAAATAGTAGTGTCGTCTGTGTAGATGGCGATTTGGAAACAGATGACATCAAGAAGAACGTTGATGAATATCAGAAACAGTGTAGGATCCAGGATAGATCCTTGGGAGACAACAGCGTTCGTATAAATGGAGCTGGAGGAGAACGCGTTTAGGACGACCTTCATCTCACGGTTTGACAGGAATGTTTGTATTAAGTCGAATAATCGTCGTGTAATGTCGTATCCCTGAAGCTTACGAAGAAGGCCGGCATGCCAAACCCTATCGAACGCTTTAGAGATATCACGAGCCACAGCTCGGACTTCTTGTTAAGGGATTGGTATACAAATTCAGTAATGGCCGTGAGGACATCAGCGGTAGACCGGGCAAAGCGGAAACCATATTTCCTGTCAGAGAGCAGATTATGGGATGTAAGATGCTGAACCACTTCGGCGTTGATTAAAGCCACGAAGACTTTGGCAAAGGGTGGTAGGAAACTGATAGGACGGTAATTAGATGGGTCAGAAGCGCCTCCAGAGTTCTTGAAAAAGGGAAAAAAGATGAGGACTTCCAACAGGCTCGAAAGCAAGTCAGTGAGGCAATAGTTATATAGTTTGGAGAGGACTGGAGCCAGTTCAGGTTTGCCCAATTCTTCTATTGCAGAATCTACGAATAAATGACTTGCTTAGAATAATGTATGTATCCTGAAATGGCCAAGTCAGTCCCCAGATTTAAACCAAGTCGAGAATCTGTGGTGTTATTTGAAAAGTCAAATCCAAACATGCGAAGAAGAAAACGAAATAACAACTAAAATTTGCGAATCAGTAATTGAAAACTACAAGAGGCTGGTTGCTGTAGAATGGAATAATGGCTATTCCACAAAGTATTAAATGAGGATTATACATTCTTTTATTTAATGAACGAATACTTTTCCCCCATATATGTATATATATATATAGATATACATACATATATATATATATATATATATATATATATATATATATATATATATATATATATATATATTCGCATATATACGTATATAAAATAAATATAAAACTCAATTTTCAGAAGAATAGGTTAAATACAACAAATTTGAAAGGCGAATCATGCAAATGTAGCAATATAGATCTATTGCCCGATGAGCTGTAATTCAGCGAAATTTAAGTCACACACCAACACGTAGGTACTAGTATATGTATTAATATCTATCTATCTATCTATCTATCTATCTATCTATCTATCTATAAATATATATATATGTGAGTGTGTGTGTGTGTGTGTGTGTTTGTGTCTCCGTGTGTGTCTGCATGTTTCATTAAAAACGAAGACAAGGTACAACGATTAAGGTTTTTATTCCATTTTTCTTGTCTTCGAACAAGTACTTCCTTTTTGGCACAGAGAGTGTGTAGAAACTGTCCAAATGTTCTATAATTCCAAGGGCTTTCAGCTATACTTTTAGCCATTATCAAGGATGATTTGCTTTTTTTTTCCAGTTTAACTGAGTGCGTAGTGTGTATGTTTATTCTAATTTTGACTTTGCTAGTGTGTTGTTATTTTTGAGGATAAGGTTACAACGAACGAACATTATCTATGAGTTCAAATGCCCCTTAAGGAAATGTGTTGCTGATCAAACCAAATTTATAAATAATTACATTGGTCACACTATTACATGCCTATCCAGACGTCTTACGTTACATCTATCTGACCACAGTTCTATTAGAACCCATCTAAACACACGCACACAAACTTACCAGACACCATCAGAAACATACTAGTAGAAAATACAAACATAATAACTTCATCCACATTTAAAAAAGATTATAAATAATGGAAGCCTTAATAATAAAAAAAGAAAATGCCAACACTTAATAATATTAATTACGAACATGGCCACAATGTGCTAACTGTGTTCGGAAAATAAAACATCTCTATAACGCTAAAAATATACAAACAACAAATACACCCAAGTATATAGAAAATTAAAAAAAATCATCCTTGAAAATGGCAAGAAGTATACCCGAAAGCACTCGGAAGTATAGAACATTTGGAAAGTTTCTATACACTCTGTATCAAAAAAAGAAAACACTTGTTCAAAGTAAAATGAATTAATGAAACCCGCATAAATGAAGGATTGCTGACTACATACACAATTATATATATATATATATATATATATATATATTTAATGTGTCGACCGTAGTTGGCCTCATCAAGTGAATGCGAACGATGCTTTCCATTGCTGCATACTGTGCAGTTTTGAATTCAGCGTTTTCCTTTGCCTAGACGGTTTTCACCTAAAGCTATAGGACCTAGTCTGTGATACTATCAACCCATAAATAGGAGTAGAAGTGTTGGATTTTTGCCTGTACCAATGTTATTGTTAAGTAAACTTTATGAAATAGACTGGAATTTGAACACGTCTCTCCGATTTTCAATACATACTATAAAGCTATATATTTCAGTGTTTGTTAATGTATTTATATAATCCGTACGAGTATTGATACATCTGAACATAATTTTATATAATCTTCTCTATATATTTGACAAAAAATCCCCACCTGTCAGTATTTTTCTTTCTAACGTCACTGCCATTAACATTCTATCTTCAATTTGGATTCTGATATTAAGTACTCACTCATTTAGGTCCTCCCCAGTGTAAATATCCCTTAAGTTATTCATGGTTCTTCTATCTGTGCACGTACGCTATAAAGGTAACCTTTATATAATATAAAAATCCATGACTTGTATGTTTATGTTGGCGGTTGTGGGGGCCATCGAGTTCAAAGAATACAACCTACTTTCAGTAATCAAAACGAGGGTTTATTGTGTCATATAATGCATATTTTTGTACAGAGCCAAATACACACAAACTTATTGTCTTATAGAGCGTTTATTTACAATTGAAAAGTGTTTGATTTACAAAACACAAAGACAGAAAATTAAAGAAAACAAAAGATCTATAATGTATCTTATTATACGAGCTCTTTAACGGCACGCGTTCGCTTTTGTTTGGGGTCAGAACGGTACTTGATAAAAAATAAAACAATAATCGCAAAAATACTTTCAACAAAAAGAAAAATGTAGAATAATGATAATGATCGTATCATTCATTATCAGTCGAGAAAAAACACTTGTGCCTCATCATTTGCCAATTGAGATCAGTTTGACCAAAAAGCCAACGGTAGTTAAAAACAAAAGAATCGAGAAATAACTTATAAATGACTGGTGGTTATGATAATGGCCGACCAATTGCGTATCAATTCTAAGCAGATTGTCGAGCGATTTTTGGTTTTCAGAGATAAAAGTTTTTCTTTTGATGTTCCAACCGTTTTGAAACTCCATAGCTTTCGTGCAGTTTTAAAAGATCTTCAGCTGTTCTAAATTCACCAGATGTAAAGTATTATAGAGATTTTTATGGTCTCGTTTCTCTCCTTAATTTATTCACTTAGATCAGTCAATTATTTCTGGTTTCTTTCATTATAATTATTGATAAGATCCTACCTAGCTCAATATATATATATATATATATATATATATATATATATATATATATATATATATATATATATATATATATATATATATATATATATATATCTGTAGAAAAAGATAAAATTTAAAAATGTAAAAGACAATAGGAAAACTGTAATATTAACCGACTCGTTTCGTTCAATGTAGGGGAAATATTTATCTACCTCCAGGTTTTTTTCCCTATCTCACCTTTCCGAACGGAATTACTACTCTCCCAAGCAAACGTACACAACTGTATCAAGAAATCAAAAGAAAATGCCTGAATCCGTCAACACAACAATAAAAACAATATTTCCACAAGTGACAGTACTTGACGTAATTTTCAGTTGACAATATGAATATAATAGCGTTATCTAAATTCTTCCAGTTGCTAAGGACATTTTGTTTTGTTATTAATAGTTACTTTGTTTTAATAAATTCATTTCATTTTGGCCTTAAAAATGTCCACATTGGACGAAACGCGTCGGCTAATATTACAGTATTCCTATTGTATTTTATATTTTTAAATATACATACATACATATATATATATATATATATATATATATATATATATATATATATATATATATATATATATATATATATATATATAGATGGTGGATAGCATAATTATCCATATATATATATCGGGGCAAAAGACAATACAAGTTTAAATGTTATCTTGAGTAAGTTTTATATTAATAAAAATACACAAAAATGGAAGTCTGTACAAAGCTAAGGTTGAAAGATTCTTAATTTCTAATTAGTATACGTGATACAATACAAGTGTTTCCATGCAGTATTTCAGATGCCTTTAAAAAGCTCATCTGACACAATGGTCAGAATGCCGTAATCAGAACAACAAAAATACTAATCGAAATCACTCGAAGGTAAAAGAAAACTTTTCTCAAGGCAATATTTATAATCATTTGCATAATATTTATAACCATTTGCATAATATTTATAATCATTTGCATAATATTTATAATCATTTGCATAATATTTATAATCATTTGCATAACACGTTGACCATGACATTGCGATTAAATCCACCATTCCTTAGATTTTAATGGTATATACAACTTTAATCTCCTTTATCATCTGTGAAACTTAATGAATTTGAGGGAAAAATAGTTGTGCCCCCTTCCAAAGTTTTACATTCAGTATATTTGTTCCGCTAGACTGACTGCCATCCAAGGCGAAAGAGTCCACACTAATCAGCTATTTAACCCCTCGATGGGGAATAAAGACAAGGAATAGATTCTCACTCCTTTCCAAACATTTTACAAAAAATTCCTAGACAAGATTTGAACACAACTTACACTTAATCTAGCTGCACATACGTGTGATCGAGATCAGAGATCCTAAAAAGGTTGATATCGACACGTGGAGATTGAGAGAATTACCCTATGGTAGATAAATGTCTGGTGATTAAAGCGAAGTGAATAGATAAATCCTGATGTTTTACAAGTAACCTCACCATTATCCAACGAAATATCAGTGACCTGCTTACATCTCATCGAACAATTCTTAATGATATTAAACAGTTCAATAAATATAAATTAATTTATTTTTAATGTGCTTTTTTATTAAGTATGATAGGTCGCATAGGCACTGCGATGGCCACACCCCGGTCAACGGCATCTACCTGCCGGATAAGTTGTGTGAGGATAGTCGGAAGGGTTTTCACGACAAGACTGTTGCAGAGGAGCGCCTCTGTCCAACGTACCTGTGCTAAGCGGACATCGGCCTGTCACCAGCCTGGGCATAAGAGCTCCTCCTCAGAGGTAAAATTTTGCCTTGAATATCACCATGAACAAAACAATTAAAATAGAAATGGGGGAATAGTAACCATAAGGCGGAAAATGCGCTGAGTAAATGAAAGAATGATATTATTTATATTTTCACAGATATATATATATATATATATATATATATATATATATATATATATATATATATATATATATATATATATATATATATATATATATATATGATAGAAATTGTAAGGGGGATTTGATAATTATAATTAAGTAATTCATTGAGTCTGAAAGAAACCTCAACAGAATGCAGAAAGCTATGGTGTTTGCTTGACAACCTAACTGTCAGGGTTTCAATTCTCGGTAGTGGATGCGCACTGCTGATGAGTCTCAAATATAGGACGAAACGGCCGTCCAGTGCTTTCTGCATTCTGTTGAGGTTTCTTTCAGACTCAATGAATTACTTAATTATAATTATCAAATCCTCCTTACAATTTCTATCATGTGTATATCATTGTCTGATCCGGCTTCTAATGATTCAGTTTGAACGGCTTGGTGATAGTAGTCGTGGTCCCGGGGGGCACAGTCCTATAGTTACAGAGAATTTCAGTTCAGTTCCACCACGGAATATGTGAGCGAGCGGCACTATATTGAGTCTGATTTGTTACCTCTTCGTCACCGAAGCCCGTTGGAACAGTTGGAATGTTGGTATGATGTTGCTTGACAACCTAACTGCCAGGGTTTCAATTCTCGGTAGTGGATGCGCACTGCTGATGAGTCCCAAATATAGCACGAAACGGCCGTCCAGTGCTTTCTGCATTCTGTTGAGGTTTATTTCAGACTCAATGAATTACTTAATTATATATCTATATCTATATCTATATATACGCTAACAAACCGACGCTGGGTAACAAATATATGATATTCAATATATCTGTCATTACATCCAGTTTGAGCAGTGAGTCCTAAGAATGAGTGTCACGAGTAAGCCGGCGTTATATAGTAAGAGGCTGTTATAAAAGTAGTGCAGGTAAACCCCAGTCGGAAATACTGTCAGTTCGTGTAATCCAGTCTACTCAGACGGTCTCAGATTTAGGGTGTTCACATGTATCTAAATGTGGCGGAAATTTCTTTTCAAAACTGAAAATGCTGCTAACCAATCTCATCAAGTGACATGTGGCACGCATCAGATTCCTAGGGACATACTCAACTGGTTAAGGCCCGGCAACAAGCTTGCAAACTTGTAGTACTAACTGTCTATATTTCTGAGATGAGGTATTATGTACACTATTTACATTATTCGGACTATTGTCCTCATCTTTGTCGCTTATTTATTACAACGTTTCGACCGCTGTATGCTCCGGCCTTCTTCAGCTGGTTGGAATGTTGAACTGAACTCTTTATTTCGCTCACTCGGGTAGACTGTTCTAGTTCCACGTGCCATGTTTAATGGATATCAGTTATCAGTTATCTCTTGTTAATTCACCTCTCCAAGTTCTCCGCTGCCTTAACCGGGTATTGAACTCGCACACTTTGGGTCTTGTCACTGGATCTAACTAACGTCTTTATCCACTGTGCCATGTAGTACTAAGCAGGTTATTTAGTGCAGCCAATTTATTTCACGAAAAAAAAACATTTACATGTGAGCACCTCTAATTAAGATCAAAGCCATGATACATATTCTGGTAGAATGAAAGTGTTATTACGTGAAAAAAAATCTACTAGAGGAAGAAAAATGGAAATTTAAAATAAAGCATAAAGCTAACATGAATCTTATCAAGAAGCGATAATGCAGGAAAAGAGAAAAGAGTTATTGATAGTTTTTGTCTATGCTTGAGAGTTGAAGGATCAAGATTTCTATGAAGTGGTCGATAGTATAATATGTTTCGAAGACCTGATCTAATTTAAAGTATGAATTATTCAATGAAATAAAACTGATTAATGTTCAACAATTCTGATTTTACAAGAAAGGGCAGAAATGTCAACAGTGATATCTAACATGATGTTCTGAACAATGGTTGGAAGGATGAAAAATCATCACAGCATCTCAGATAACAATTTTCGATTAGTTTGACAATTGCCTGCTGCGGTCGACTTCATGTAGCCCAACTTAAAATATAGTTTGCAGAAAGAAAGAAGCCCAAAATTGCTTCCGTTTTTTATGAGTCACGGAATGTACAGCATGAAATTAGAATCATGTTCTATTTTAGCATGAAGATGAAGAATAGAGTAATGTCTCTGGATCAGGCGTGTGTCTGTTTTCGATTGATTTTGTCTGTTTTTCTTGATTCAAATATTGGAATAGCTCCAAGTGGAACAGCGAAAAGATGGAAGAAGAATGAGGAAGGATAAAATGGATTGAAAAGATGAACGTAAATATAAAGCACCATTAATGTGTGGCGAATGCTCACACACACAATGTATACATATATATCAGAATTCATTTAAGGATATATATATATATATATATATATATATATATATATATATATATATATATATATATGTGTGTGTGTGTGTGTGTATGTGTGCGTGTGTGTGTGTATATATATATATATATATATATATATATATATATAAATATTATGGTTAATATCTTATGGAGATATATGATATTTTGATTCATTTCTTAAGTATATATATATATATATATATATATATATATATATATATATATATATATATAATATTTTAAGTTGGGCTACATGAAGCCGACCGCATCAGACAAATAAATATATTTTAATATATTTTATATATATTTCAACCTTGAACATGGATATATATATATATATATATATATATATATATATATATATATATATATATATATATATATATATATAAATATAAAACTGAACATAGAAGTTAACACTTAGAGGCGACAGTCTATTTCATGCTAGATGCAATCATCTGGCCACGATGATTGCCCGATGATTGCATCTAGCAGGAAACAGACTGTCGCCTCTAAGTGTTGACTTCTATGTTCACTTTTATATTTACACACGCTCTATCTCTGATATTGAGCACTTTATCCCATAAATATAGCACACTTTAAGACTATATTTCTTAATATATGTATTTATATATATATATATATATATATATATATATATATATATATATATATATATATAATTAAAATAATTAAAAAAGGTAATGGTCAGTTATGAATTAGACCAAGAAAGAGTTATAAAAAATAAAAATTTAACATGTATCGCTTTTAAGTATAAAAAATTAGGAAATCAACCGATTCCGTTACCTTGGTTTCAAACTTTCGGTATCTTCAGTCGATTTCGGTCAATTGATTTCCTAAACGCTTTATTTTTTAAAACTTAATCGACGCTTTATCATTTAAAAATAAATAAATAAAGGCACGGCGTTAAGTGTGATAGAAGGGGAGGATGAAGAGAAAAGAAAGACTGTTAGATATGGATCGAGGGGGAGTTAAATAAATTGTACATACTTTGTTTTATCCTACTTCATACGAACTCAAAAGGAACGTTTAAATGAGTATGCAACGTGTCATAATTACCGAACTTGCATTCAAAATGTTTTTTGGTCTAGAAATGTTGTTACATCGAACTTTTCTTGATGACAAAGGTTGCAGTTATCACTATGAAGATTTAGCTTTTTAAAAATGTACCAGATTACAATGGGATCTTTTTATTTTTTATTTTAATTTTCACACATAGTTGGCTAGTCTGATAGAATTCCTAAGACTTTGTAACTTGAATGATTACTTGTGATTATACTGCCTCTTCTTGAAGCTACCTTTGGTACACACTATGTATATTGTTTTTTGGTCATTTGTATTTATTACATCCGCTTTGTAAATTACTACTTCAGTTTTGTAAACTTCATTACATGGACATCTATGGATATGTATATATAAGGGATTATGGCTCATTTCTAATATATAAGTAGGTTATATGTATATATATATATAATAGCTTAGGAAATGATAATATATATATATATATTTACGAATAACTTTTCAGATTACAATATCATTTTTATTAGATATATTTACAATATCATGTGAGATATCATGCAATTATATATATATATATATATAATATATATAAAAGTGAACATAGAAGTCAACACTTAGAGGTGACAGTCTATTTCATGCTAGATGCAATCGTCAGACCACGATTGCATCTAGCATGAAACAGACTGTCACCTCTAAGTGTTGTCTTCTATGTTCACTTTTATACTTACACACGCTCTATCTCTGATATTGAGCACTTTATCCCATAAATATACCACATCTTAAGACTATATTTCTTCATGTATATATATATATATATATATATATATATATATATATATATATATGTGTGTGTGTGTGTGTGTGTGTGTATATATATATATATATATATTGTGTGTGTGTGTGTGTGTGTGTGTGTGTGTGTGTGTGATATCAGGGGACTTTCAATGAATTTTAATCTTACTGAATTCTTATTTTCATCAGTCTGGTATTTATTAGATCAAAAGTGTGGTCAGACTTGTTGCACTCACGTATTAGTGTCTTCCAAGCGTTGTGCAATACTCCAATCACGATAAGATGAGATTTGTAACGATCATAGGTTTCTATTTAAGTGCTCTTAGAATATGTAAACCTCAATTCCTGTACCAGGAAGAAAAATACATTAAACACAATACAAAATTCCTGCAATATTCGGATTATTCCCTGGATAATGCTCGACCCAAATCCTACGAAATAAAAGAAAAATAAAAAATGCACGAATGATAACAATCTTAGCAACCATAAAAAATTGGGCACATGATTTTACCCACCAATTTTCATGGAGGTTTTATAGTCATACATCTTCGAAACTCCCAGGAATTTCAAGAAAAGCATCATAGGAATATATTTGATAATCTAGATATAATTAGTATAGTATAGTTTAGTTCCAAATGCATATCAAATTCTGTGCATCGTAAGAAATGTGTAACCCTGATAGTGAAAAACGATATTGCAAATTTATTGAGTAATAAGGACTTAAATTTTGAACTGATCATCAGATATCATATAACAATGCAGAATATACTAACAATACCAGCAAGAGTAATAACTTGATGAATGTGACAACAAAGATGAATGGAGAATCAAGTTGTTTGATCAGCACGAATATATAAAGTATTGTGCCAAAAATATAAAAAGGAATGATTAATCATGCGCACAACCAAACTACATCTTTAACTAAACAGCACAAAGATACGTATGTGTTGTAACCTAGGGAATAATAGAATAATCACACGAAGGTTGGTAATTAACGATAATACTTAGAACGAGAACAGCACATATATGATTCGCCAGCGGCGCGTAGAATTAATCAACTGCTAGAAGTGAGTAAAGTAAATTCCACAATGAATCTAAAACCGCAGACCAACATACAGTATTTACTACTATATTTATGGGAATGGGGGCATACCCATTATCCTCCGTGGGTATGCTACAACAATATTCAAACTGGTGTAAACAGTACATGAAAACTGATTTCAGTTTTAGTGAGAAATTGATTGTAAAGAAATTCGCACTTTTGACATGATTACTTTGTGTTTACATTTTCAATGCATGCAGTAATATAACCGTTATGTTTTACGCTCTAATTGTTATTTGCTGATACCAGAGTGCGTAAATTTTGCACCGATTTTACATTTAAAAAATGGGTTTAGATCGGTGTCATATTAGATAGTGTATGAGTTCCAATAGTGTTCTTCTCTAATAGAAGCGGAAACAAGTATAGAGTCTCCGGATATGCCAACGATTTTCTGACTACTTTCCATCAGATTTTTTCTTTCGAAGATTAGTCGCGTTGATAACGGTAAACTACATCCGGCAGCAAGGCCACTGATCAGGAGATAGGAAGTTTTGAGGAACATCGATCCATCTCATATTTGATGTTGTTCCCAGGTTCGCCCTGATCAAGCTATGAGTGAATTGAGAACCCCAACACGGGTTGGCTCTCTCCCGTTATTATCCCTATCCTTCTGTCTGTCTGTCTCTCTCTTTCTTTCTCTCTCTCTCTCCCTCTCTTCGTGCTCTTTCAATTTGACCCGTCGTCTCTCTTCATGCCCTGGGTGTCTGGCTCTTTCTCCCTTCCTGCCCTCTCTGTCTATCTCTCTTTATTCTCTGTCTGTTTGTCTCCCTTCATTAACTTTGAGTAACTCTTAGCCTTATTCTGTTCATTATTGGAATCACACAGTGATTGAATAAGTTTAAAATTTTAGGGAAATCAGTGTCAAAATTAATCAGGAATATTTTTCCTAAAATTACCTATTTGGAGGTTTGGAGTTGATTTAAGGAAAAAATAAAATAAGTATTAAAAACCTCGAATAAACCTTGAAATCACTTCTAACTTCACTAACATTGTACGGTAAATGGATATCCAAAGATATGTCAGATATGTATGAAAAATTTCGCATCTATATCAATATACGTATAGATATAGTGTTCTTTGTTTTAAAGGCTATAGAAAAGATTAACTTAGAAGTCAGCCTGAGAAAAATATATATTGGAAATATAATGACAGAGATCTATTGTTATACAATGAAAAATAAAGGTGTGTAGAGAGAAACAAGCAAAGTAGCAGAATAATAATAATAATAATAATAATAATAATAATAATAAGAAGAAGAAGAAGAAGAAGAAGAAGAAGAAGAAGAAGAAGAAGAAGAAGAAGAAGAAGAAGAAGAAGAAGTTCTTAAGTGGAACTCATATTGACGATCCATTACTAAAGATGCTGGGAAAATGGCTGGTTCCTTCTGCCACTCGAGAAAGTAAATGATTCTTTCTGTCATTCTAAATATTTACGAGAGCCAGAACAGAAATAAAGAATTGCTGGCATAACTGAGCTGGAGCTGCTCAATCCTCACTTTCCAGCCCTGACAGAATTTCACGATCGGTTAGCCGGCGTCTGAGACAATGAATTATTCTCAACCCGCGATTCCCTTCCTCACAGGCGAAGCCTATCTCTCTTCTATCGAAATTTCGACGGTAATTATTCAAACAAGCTACATTCCTGACTTCCACCAGTTCAAACTTTTACAGCTCTGATCCACTATGCTACGTACACAGAGGAGAGTTATGTGTAGCGATATTTAAATTATCACTGATAACACAAAAAAAATGACTAGACCTACACGACAGGACACCAGAGGGATAAAGAAGGAAAAATTGCATTCTTAACTTTTCTTAAGCTCCAGGGTGTTGAGACTTGTTGCCACACAAGCTGCGGCTTGTGCCTTGTAATTCTTCGTAGAGTAATAGTTTAACTATTAAAACAAATTTACTGTACAAGGGAAATCCTTAGGGCAGGAAGTAACAGAACGAATAGTGACACTGAAAACTGTGAGCAAGCAATAAGTCCCCCAAATATAGAATGTTTACAACATAATATAAACCCTTCATCTTGCTCCTTTGCAGGTGTAGTGTGGTTTGAATGATTGCAAAGTCTATTCTTGTATCATTTGGGATGAATTACGTATTATGTATGACGTATTATGAATAAATATCACCTATGAATATACGTATCATGAATACACGTATCACGTATTATGAATCACATATTAGGAATCACATATCACCTATAAATACACGTATCATGAATACACGTATTATGAATCACGTATTAGGAATCACATATCACCTATAAATACACGTATCATGAATACACATATCACGTATTATGAATCACGTATTAGGAATTACATATCACCTATAAATACACGTATCATGAATACACGTATCATGAATACACGTATCACGTATTATGAATCACGTATAAGGAATCTCATATCACCTATAAATACACGTATCATGAATAGACGTATCACGTATTATGAATCACGTATTAGGAATCACATATCACCGATAAATAAACGTATCGTGAATACACGTATCACGTATTATGAATCACGTATTAGGAATCACATATCACCTATAAATAAACGTATCGTGAATACACGTATCACGTATTATGAATCACGTATTAGGAATCACATATCACCTATAAATACACGTATCATGAATACACGTATCACGTATTATGAATCACGTATTAGGAATCACATATCACCTATAAATATACGTATCATGAATACACGTATCACGTATTATGAATCACGTATTAGGAATTACATATCACCTATAAATACACGCATCATGAATACACGTATCACGTATTATGAATCACGTATTAGGAATCACATATCACCTATAAATAAACGTATTATGAATACACGTATCACATATTATGAATCACGTATTAGGAATCACATATCACCTATAAATACATGTATCATGAATAGACGTATCACGTATTATGAATCACGTATTAGGAATCACATATCACCTATAAATACACGTATCATAAATACACGTATCACGTATTATGAATCACGTATAGTGTGTTTAGTCTACTAAACTTATTGTTGGCCTGACCTGAGTAGGTTTACATTTTCTTGAAAAATATGGGGTGAATCTGATGTGGAAAAAGTCAATGGGTAAAGAGTTCAGGAGTGGATGTGAAAGGAATTTGTTTGGGGAACGAAAAATAAAACTGAGTTCAACAATGTGGTGATATTCGAATTGATACTCAAAACAGAAAACCAAAAAATAAAAATAAGCTACTCTTACAAGAGACGTCACCAGTGCTATAAAGAAGGAAAAATTGCAACCTTAACTTTTCTTAGTCTTCAATGTGTGGCAACTTGTTGCCTAACAAGCTGCAGCTTTTGCCTTGTAATTCTTTAAAGTATAATAATTTAAAATTATACACAATTTCCTGTAGAGGGGAAATCCTTAGAGCAGGAAACAACAAAACAAAGACAGAAGTAGAGAGCGGTGAGCAAGTAAATATATATATGGAATGTTTACAAGCATAATACAGACCCAAGCACGAGTCACATGCTAAGGAATGACAGTGATTGGTCTTTGTAATATATAAAGAGTTGGCAAAAACACTACTTGTATTCTCTGATTACAAAAAGAAGAAGATCAGAAAAAGACTACAACCATCCATCAATAGAACAAAGAATATGAACTTTTAACACTATTTACATTATTTGGACTATTGTCCTGATCTTTGTCGCCATATTTATTACAACGTTTCAGCCGTTGTACGTTCCGGCCTTCTTCAGGTGGTTGGAATGTCGAACCGAACTCTTTATTTCGCTCACTGGGTAGATTGTTCTTGTTCCACGTGCCATGTTTAATGGATGTAAGTTGTCAGTTATCCATTAAACATGGCACGTGGAAATAGAACAGGAGATAACTGACAACTGACATCCATTAAAAATGGCACGTGGAAATAGAACAGTCTACCCCAGTGAGCGAAATAAAATGTTCGGTTCAACATTCCAACCACCTGAAGAAGGCTGGAGTGTAAAACGGCCGAAGCTTTGTAATAAATATGGCGACAAAGATCAGGACAATAGTCCAAATAATGTAAATAGTGTTAAAAGTTCATATTCTTTGTTCTATTGATGGATGGTTCCGAATAATGTAAATAGTGTACATAATACCTCATCTCAGAAATATAGAGAGATACTGATGAACTTTTAAGTTAAAATATATTCTTATGCAGGCCCAATTCAGGTGAAAAGCAATAAATTGTCATTCTCTTACTATTTCATTGGTAAAACGGCATTCCACACGGCCAGTTTCTTCCCAAGAACCGTTTCTTAGAGGATGCTACCCCGTTAACTACAATGTAAAGGATATCGTCAGCCGTTATATTTCCTTCATATAGTCATAATGTCCACTTCTTACTTCATCCTCTTACGTCCAGATAATAACTTCATTTGATAAGACTCAATGTTGAGTGATCGTGGGCATTGTATGGGGTGAGGATTTAGTAAAGAAAAAAAATGAGTTTAAAAGAAAATAAAGAACGAAAGTGAGAGAAGTAAATAGCGAACGAAAGGAAGAGAGAAAAATAGCTAACGAAAGCAAGAGACGTGAATAGTGAATGATGCACGAGAGAACACTTAGCGAAGGGCAGCAAGAGAGAAAAAATAGCGAAAGAAAACAAGAGAGAAGAAAATAGCGAAAGAAAGCAAGAGAGAAAAATAGCGAAGGAAAGCTTGAAAGAAAAATAGCGAAGGAAAGCAAGAGAGAAAAATAGCGATGCAAAGCATAAAAAAATAGCGAAGAAAAGCAAGATAAAGAAATAGCGAAGGAAAGCAAGGGAGAAAAATAGCGAAGGAAAGCAAGTAAGAAGAAACTAACGAAGAAAAGCAAGATAAAGAAATAGCGAAGGAAAGCAAGGGTGAAAAATAGCGAAGGAAATCAACAAAGAAGAAAATAACGAAGAAAAGCAAGATAAAGAAATCGCGAAGGAAAGCTAGGAAGAAAAATAGCGAAGGAAAGCAAGAAAGAAGAAAATAACGAAAGAAAGCA
>OZ038497.1:74009437-74024437 GCA_964036315.1 Acanthosepion esculentum | reverse complement strand
CATCATCTCACTACCTCATCCAATCTGATTTTTCATCCAGTTGCACAAGCTCATTAGGTAGGTTTCTCGAGGTTTCCTTCTGCGCGCAATTCCGGGGAGAGAATTACCGAGGTCAAGCACTCAAATTATTTTGAGGGCCCTTACCAACTCGGCAACCCCTTGCGATCGAGTGTAATTTGGCACCAGAATTATACTTTGAGGAATTCCTCGCGCATTTTGCTTCAATAAAAGTTCGAAAATGCACTTTTAAGTTGCTTTGGAACTGGTTTTCGTCTTCGTATAATAAAATATACGATTTGGAATTTTGTCTCTACTTTTTGTAAAGACCATCCGCTAAATCCCTAAAGATATTTTTGAGCCCTTCGTTTATCGAGGCCTAGCACATTTTTGCCAGCTGTCCACACCCCTATCGCCACTACTGTCTGCGCCAAATGACTTCACTACGTCCCGTAAGTGTTAAATTATTGAAGTTCTTTACCTCATTATTTGTCCTTGAAATTTCAACTGTCTCTTATTTTAAAACTACAGATAAGTGCAAGTATACATTAAGTTCTCATTTTACCTTAAGACTTACTCAAATTTTATATCCATGTCATGTCTATGGTATAGAATACTCTGTTTTCTCAGCTCTCCTCTCCATATGTGCCGAAACTGAGCAGCATTCACTGATTTTACATAGTAGTTCAGCACACTGTTATTCCAGTTTTCTTCTACTTCGGTGTTATTGATGGTATTTTCGCTAATATAGTGATAATGACATTTATGATCATGCTATTTCTGTTGATACGATTATTGGACTTAGCCTTTGTTTGTTAAAAGACTGTCAAGTCGAGCTCAAATCTGTTAGAGTAGAGCACCTATCAATGGCTTGCGAGATTTGTTTATTCAATTCAAATTGGTCAACTGTGAGATCATTGAATTCAATTTTATTAAAGTTAGCGAGTGGGTTTCGAACTCAAGGAATTACTTTAGAGACGAGACTGCTAACCAGTCCCCTAAATTTTGGGCCAAAATAGATATCTTGTAATTCTCAAAGTGCAAAGGCTAGTATTATTGCTCGACAGGTCAATGTTAGTACTACCTTTTGCCTCTGATTATTCGCGCCAAGATTTGTGTCAGCGGACGGATATGCCCAAATTACAGGCTAACTCCCCATTTTGCGAATGGCCTATAATTTTGAAGGGAAAACGTGTGATTGTACTTTTCTAAATATTTACTGGCGTAGATTACGTGCAACTGATGCGATTTTATCAAACTGTGTGGTTCTTTATTGCCTTTCTCCACTAGCACACACATTATATATATATATATATATATATATATATATATATATATATATATATGCGTACACACTTTTTCTTTCTATCTCCAGTAAATCAAATTATTTTTTATATTATTATATTAGTCCCCTCAGAATTTTTCAGTTTCATATACGCTCTCTATAGATGACTGGACCATACAGCTTTCTGATTTTATCTGTCCTTTTTGTCTCTCACATTCCTTCCGTCTCACTCATATATATATATATATATATATATATATATATATATATATATATATATATATGTATGTATGTATATATAAATGTAAAAGTGAACATAGAAGTCAACACTTAGAGGCGACCGTCTGTTTCATGCTAGATGCACTCATCAGGCCACCTATGTGAGAAAAGTTATATTTCTTTCTTTCTTTCTCCCCCACCATATATATATATATATATATATATATATATATATATATATATATATATATATATATATGTGTGTGTGTGTGTGTGTGTGTGTGTGTGTGTGTGTGTGTGTGTGTGTGTGTGTGTGTGTACACAAATAGCAGCATACTAGATTGTAATTTTTTTCGGTTTCTTAAGCCCAGTCTTCTTTCTGTCACTGTTTACTGTGTCTCTTTTATTTCCTTAATATCTACATATATAAATATACAAGTCACCCACTTCGCCATTCATGATTCCTGGGACTACATAGATTAAAAGCTAACAAACCAACAGACCTCATACTAATAAGTTAAAGATATTCTATGAGATTTGAATAATTTGAAGAGACCTTAATATGAATAGAAATTCCACGTGAATAGAACGTTTTATTCAAATGTTGTCCGGATTAAAAGAATTTCGGAGAAAAGTGCGTGCATCTGTAGAAAGAGCGGACAGAAACATATTGTATAAGTGATAAAATTTATATTTCTTCATTTATCCCCCCCATATATATATATATATATATATATATATATATATATATATATATATATATATATATATATATATACATATATATATATATATTTGATAGTTTTATATTTTTATGCAGCAATCCTTCTTTTATGCAAGTTTCATTAAAAACGACAGACAAGGTACTACGGTTAAGTTTTTTATTTAATTTTTCTTGTGTACGAACAAGACTTTTCTTTGCTGGACAAAGGGTGTGTAAGAACTGTCCAAATATTTTATTTTTCCGAGCGCTTTCGGCTATACCTTTAGCCATTATCAAGGATGATTCCATTTTTCTGCTTAATTGAGTATTTCTTTCTTTTTTCTTTCTTTCTTTCCTTCATTCTTTCCTTCTTTCCTTTTCTATATGTCACGTATCTTCAGAGTGTGCATGACCACGGTTCCGTACAGTTTGTTGCTTCTCATCAATACTTGCCGCCTGACGATCGAATGACCTTCGTACGTTCATTCACTTGCTGTAGTGCCATATCACGTTGAAACACGGATTCTCGTACGATCATCAAAGACTCGATATTGCTTAACTTTGAAAAAGGAAAGAAAGAGGGAAAGAAAGAAAGAAAGAAAGAAAGAAAAAAGAAAGAAAGAAGGAAAGAAAGAAAAAAGAAAGAAAGAAGGAAAGAAAAAAGAAAGAAAAAAGAAAGAAAGAAGCAAAGAAGGAAAGAAAGAAAGAAAAAGGAAAGAAAGAAGGAAAGAAAGAAAGAAAAAAGTGGAAATATTAGAGGAATCAAGGGTGCAATAATGAGTAATAATGTAGGCGAATGTGTGGGTCTGATCATAAAAAGCCTGAGAGAGGGAATAAATACAAGAGACAGAAGAAATACATACGCAGAGAAGGAATGAACATGTTTTTTTTTAATGCTGAAGAAGAATATAGCTGAATTTTAGAACAAACGACTGAGATGGGAAAAAAGAAAAACATTAAAAAAAAGAACAATAAATTAAAATAAGCACGCAAGAGAAACTATAGCTAAAAGAACAGAAGAATAGTAAAATATTTGCAACTTAATTTAATAAAAAAATCTCGGTTGCATCGATATTAAAAAAGCAGAGTAGTAGTGTAGAAAGATCTATCATATAAGTTTTAAATATAGAAAGACAGTGAAAAGATATTACTAAATGGAGAAAAATAAAGAGTAAAAAATGCAGTTAGTGCGAGTAGCTATGAGCGTAATCCTGAATGTGAGAGAAACAGTTACAAAGCAAAGGGTAAGAAGACAACTAAAAGAGATAAGGAGAGTAAAAAAAGGAAAAGAAAAAAGAAAGGGAAAATAGAGAGTAAAATGAAAATGAAAAAGAATAACGAAGAGAGATAAGGAAGAGGAAAACTGTGCAAAAAGAGGTGAAGATAAGAATAAAAGTGGCACAAAAGGATGAAAAGCTTAAAATGTGAGTAAAGAGCGATTAAGATGAAGGGAAAAAAGAGAGAAAAGAACAAAGAGCAAGAAGGAAATAAAGAATGAGTGGGTAAAATAAAGAATAAAAGAAAAGAAAAAGATATTAAAAAGTGGGTAAAAAAGGGGTACAAATAGAGTAAGTAAGGCTATCAGAGAGGTTAAGAACGAGGATAAAATGAGTATAAGAATATGGTGAGAAAGTGTGTAGAAATATGAGAACGAGGCGGGCAAGGATGGTAAAATGAGGATAAGAAGGAGAGCAATGAAAAGGGTAAAAAGGGAGGTAAAAAGATGGTAAGAAGGAAGGTAAGAAAGAGAGCAATGAAGAGTGTAAGAAGGGAGGTAAAAAGATGATAAGAAGGAAGGTAAGAAAGAGAGCAATGAAGAGTGTAAGAAGGGAGGTAAAAAGATGGTAAGAAGGAAGGTAAGAAAGGGAGCAATGAAGAGTGTAAGAAGGGAGGTAAAAAGATGGTAAGAAGGAAGGTAAGAAAGGGAGCAATGAAGAGTGTAAGAAGGGAGGTAAAAAGATGGTAAGAAGGAAGGTAAGAAAGGGAGCAATGAAGAGTGTAAGAAGGGAGGTAAAAGATGATAAGAAGGAAGGTAAGAAAGAGAACAATGAAGAGTGTAAGAAGGGAGGTAAAAGATGATAAGAAGGAAGGTAAGAAAGAGAACAATGAAGAGTGTAAGAAGGGAGGTAAAAGATGATAAGAAGGAAGGTAAGAAAGAGAACAATGAAGAGTGTAAGAAGGGAGGTAAAAGATGATAAGAAGGAAGGTAAGAAAGAGAACAATGAAGAGTGTAAGAAGGGAGGTAAAAGATGATAAGAAGGAAGGTAAGAAAGAGAACAATGAAGAGTGTAAGAAGGGAGGTAAAAAGATGGTAAGAAGGAAGGTAAGAAAGGGAGCAATGAAGAGTGTAAGAAGGGAGGTAAAAAGATGGTAAGAAGGAAGGTAAGAAAGGGAGCAATGAAGAGTGTAAGAAGGGAGGTAAAAAGATGGTAAGAAGGAAGGTAAGAAAGGGAGCAATGAAGAGTGTAAGAAGGGAGGTAAAAGATGATAAGAAGGAAGGTAAGAAAGAGAACAATGAAGAGTGTAAGAAGGGAGGTAAAAGATGATAAGAAGGAAGGTAAGAAAGAGAACAATGAAGAGTGTAAGAAGGGAGGTAAAAGATGATAAGAAGGAAGGTAAGAAAGAGAACAATGAAGAGTGTAAGAAGGGAGGTAAAAGATGATAAGAAGGAAGGTAAGAAAGAGAACAATGAAGAGTGTAAGAAGGGAGGTAAAAGATGATAAGAAGGAAGGTAAGAAAGAGAACAATGAAGAGTGTAAGAAGGGAGGTAAAAGATGATAAGAAGGAAGGTAAGAAAGAGAACAATGAAGAGTGTAAGAAGGGAGGTAAAAAGATGGTAAGAAGGAAGGTAAGAAAGAGAACAATGAAGAGTGTAAGAAGGGAGGTAAAAGATGATAAGAAGGAAGGTAAGAAAGAGAACAATGAAGAGTGTAAGAAGGGAGGTAAAAGATGATAAGAAGGAAGGTAAGAAAGAGAACAATGAAGAGTGTAAGAAGGGAGGTAAAAGATGATAAGAAGGAAGGTAAGAAAGAGAACAATGAAGAGTGTAAGAAGGGAGGTAAAAAGATGGTAAGAAGGAAGGTAAGAAAGAGAGCAATGAAGAGTGTAAGAAAGGGAGGTAAAAAGATGATGAGAAGGAAGGTAAGAAAGAGAACAATGAAGAGTGTAACAAGGGAGGTAAAAAGATGGTAAGAAGGAAGGTAAGAAAGGGAGCAATGAAGAGTGTAAGAAGGGAGGTAAAAAGATGGTAAGAAGGAAGGTAAGAAAGAGAGCAATGAAGAGTGTAAGAAGGGAGGTAAAAAGATGGTAAGAAGGAAGGTAAGAAAGGGAGCAATGAAGAGTGTAAGAAGGGAGGTAAAAAGATGATAAGAAGGAAGGTAAGAAAGAGAGCAATGAAGAGTGTAACAAGGGAGGTAAAAAGATGGTAAGAAGGAAGGTAAGAAAGGGAGCAATGAAGAGTGTAAGAAGGGAGGTAAAAAGATGGTAAGAAGGAAGGTAAGAAAGAGAGCAATGAAGAGTGTAAGAAGGGAGGTAAAAAGATGGTAAGAAGGAAGGTAAGAAAGGGAGCAATGAAGAGTGTAAGAAGGGAGGTAAAAAGATGGTAAGAAGGAAGGTAAGAAAGAGAGCAATGAAGAGTGTAAGAAAGGGAGGTAAAAAGATGATGAGAAGGAAGGTAAGAAAGAGAACAATGAAGAGTGTAACAAGGGAGGTAAAAAGATGGTAAGAAGGAAGGTAAGAAAGGGAGCAATGAAGAGTGTAAGAAGGGAGGTAAAAAGATGGTAAGAAGGAAGGTAAGAAAGAGAGCAATGAAGAGTGTAAGAAGGGAGGTAAAAAGATGGTAAGAAGGAAGGTAAGAAAGAGAGCAATGAAGAGTGTAAGAAGGGAGGTAAAAAGATGGTAAGAAGGAAGGTAAGAAAGAGAGCAATGAAGAGTGTAAGAAGGGAGGTAAAAAGATGGTAAGAAGGAAGGTAAGAAAGAGAGCAATGAAGAGTGTAAGAAAGGGAGGTAAAAAGATGATGAGAAGGAAGGTAAGAAAGAGAACAATGAAGAGTGTAACAAGGGAGGTAAAAAGATGGTAAGAAGGAAGGTAAGAAAGGGAGCAATGAAGAGTGTAAGAAGGGAGGTAAAAAGATGGTAAGAAGGAAGGTAAGAAAGAGAGCAATGAAGAGTGTAAGAAGGGAGGTAAAAAGATGGTAAGAAGGAAGGTAAGAAAGGGAGCAATGAAGAGTGTAAGAAGGGAGGTAAAAAGATGATAAGAAGGAAGGTAAGAAAGAGAGCAATGAAGAGTGTAACAAGGGAGGTAAAAAGATGGTAAGAAGGAAGGTAAGAAAGGGAGCAATGAAGAGTGTAACAAGGGAGGTAAAAAGATGGTAAGAAGGAAGGTAAGAAAGGGAGCAATGAAGAGTGTAAGAAGGGAGGTAAAAAGATGGTAAGAAGGAAGGTAAGAAAGGGAGCAATGAAGAGTGTAAGAAGGGAGGTAAAAAGATGGTAAGAAGGAAGGTAAGAAAGGGAGCAATGAAGAGTGTAAGAAGGGAGGTAAAAAGATGGTAAGAAGGAAGGTAAGAAAGGGAGCAATGAAGAGTGTAAGAAGGGAGGTAAAAAGATGATAAGAAGGAAGGTAAGAAAGAGAGCAATGAAGAGTGTAACAAGGGAGGTAAAAAGATGGTAAGAAGGAAGGTAAGAAAGGGAGCAATGAAGAGTGTAAGAAGGGAGGTAAAAAGATGGTAAGAAGGAAGGTAAGAAAGAGAGCAATGAAGAGTGTAAGAAGGGAGGTAAAAAGATGGTAAGAAGGAAGGTAAGAAAGGGAGCAATGAAGAGTGTAAGAAGGGAGGTAAAAAGATGGTAAGAAGGAAGGTAAGAAAGAGAGCAATGAAGAGTGTAAGAAGGGAGGTAAAAAGATGGTAAGAAGAAAGGTAAGAAAGGGAGCAATGAAGAGTGTAAGAAGGGAGGTAAAAAGATGGTAAGAAGGAAGGTAAGAAAGAGAGCAATGAAGAGTGTTAGAAGGGAGGTAAAAAAGATGGTAAGAAGGAAGGTAAGAAAGAGAGCAATGAAGAGTGTAAGAAGGGAGGTAAAAAAGATGGTAAGAAGGAAGGTAAGAAAGAGAGCAATGAAGAGTGTAAGAAGGGAGGTAAAAATATGGTAAGAAGGAAGTTAAGAAAGAGAGCAATGAAGAGTGTAAGAAGGGAGGTAAAAAGATGGTAAGAAGGAAGGTAAGAAAGAGAGCAATGAAGAGTGTAAGAAGGGAGGTAAAAAGATGGTAAGAAGGAAGGTAAGAAAGGGAGCAATGAAGAGTGTAAGAAGGGAGGTAAAAAGATGGTAAGAAGGAAGTTAAGAAAGAGAGCAATGAAGAGTGTAAGAAGGGAGGTAAAAAGATGGTAAGAAGGAAGGTAAGAAAGAGAGCAATGAAGAGTGTAAGAAGGGAGGTAAAAAGATGATAAGAAGGAAGGTAAGAAAGAGAGCAATGAAGAGTGTAAGAAGGGAGGTAAAAAGATGGTAAGAAGGAAGGTAAGAAAGAGAGCAATGAAGAGTGTAAGAAGGGAGGTAAAAAGATGGTAAGAAGGAAGGTAAGAAAGGGAGCAATAAAGAGTGTAAGAAGGGAGGTAAAAAGATGGTAAGAAGGAAGGTAAGAAAGAGAGCAATGAAGAGTGTAAGAAGGGAGGTAAAAAGATGATAAGAAGGAAGGGAAGAAAGGGAGCAATGAAGAGTGTAAGAAGGGAGGTAAAAAGATGGTAAGAAGGAAGGTAAGAAAGAGAACAATGAAGAGTGTAAGAAGGGAGGTAAAAAGATGGTAAGAAGGAAGGTAAGAAAGGGAGCAATGAAGAGTGTAAGAAGGGAGGTAAAAAGATGGTAAGAAGGAAGTTAAGAAAGAGAGAAATGAAGAGTGTAAGAAGGGAGGTAAAAAGATGGTAAGAAGGAAGGTAAGAAAGAGAGCAATGAAGAGTGTAAGAAGGGAGGTAAAAAGATGATAAGAAGGAAGGTAAGAAAGAGAGCAATGAAGAGTGTAAGAAGGGAGGTAAAAAGATGGTAAGAAGGAAGGTAAGAAAGAGAGCAATGAAGAGTGTAAGAAGGGAGGTAAAAAGATGGTAAGAAGGAAGGTAAGAAAGGGAGCAATAAAGAGTGTAAGAAGGGAGGTAAAAAGATGGTAAGAAGGAAGGTAAGAAAGAGAGCAATGAAGAGTGTAAGAAGGGAGGTAAAAAGATGGTAAGAAGGACGTTAAGAAAGAGAGCAATGAAGAGTGTAAGAAAGGGGGGTAAAAAGATGGTAAGAAGGAAGGTAAGAAAGGGAGCAATGAAGAGTGTAAGAAGGGAGGTAAAAAGATGGTAAGAAGGAAGGTAAGAAAGAGAGCAATGAAGAGTGTAAGAAGGGAGGTAAAAAGATGATAAGAAGGAAGGTAAGAAAGAGAACAATGAAGAGTGTAAGAAGGGAGGTAAAAAGATGGTAAGAAGGAAGTTAAGAAAGAGAGCAATGAAGAGTGTAAGAAGGGAGGTAAAAAGATGGTAAGAAGGAAGGTAAGAAAGAGAGCAATGAAGAGTGTAAGAAGGGAGGTAAAAAGATGGTAAGAAGAAAGGTAAGAAAGGGAGCAATGAAGAGTGTAAGAAGGGAGGTAAAAAGATGGTAAGAAGGAAGGTAAGAAAGAGAGCAATGAAGAGTGTTAGAAGGGAGGTAAAAAAGATGGTAAGAAGGAAGGTAAGAAAGAGAGCAATGAAGAGTGTAAGAAGGGAGGTAAAAAAGATGGTAAGAAGGAAGGTAAGAAAGAGAGCAATGAAGAGTGTAAGAAGGGAGGTAAAAATATGGTAAGAAGGAAGTTAAGAAAGAGAGCAATGAAGAGTGTAAGAAGGGAGGTAAAAAGATGGTAAGAAGGAAGGTAAGAAAGAGAGCAATGAAGAGTGTAAGAAGGGAGGTAAAAAGATGGTAAGAAGGAAGGTAAGAAAGGGAGCAATGAAGAGTGTAAGAAGGGAGGTAAAAAGATGGTAAGAAGGAAGTTAAGAAAGAGAGCAATGAAGAGTGTAAGAAGGGAGGTAAAAAGATGGTAAGAAGGAAGGTAAGAAAGAGAGCAATGAAGAGTGTAAGAAGGGAGGTAAAAAGATGATAAGAAGGAAGGTAAGAAAGAGAGCAATGAAGAGTGTAAGAAGGGAGGTAAAAAGATGGTAAGAAGGAAGGTAAGAAAGAGAGCAATGAAGAGTGTAAGAAGGGAGGTAAAAAGATGGTAAGAAGGAAGGTAAGAAAGGGAGCAATAAAGAGTGTAAGAAGGGAGGTAAAAAGATGGTAAGAAGGAAGGTAAGAAAGAGAGCAATGAAGAGTGTAAGAAGGGAGGTAAAAAGATGATAAGAAGGAAGGGAAGAAAGGGAGCAATGAAGAGTGTAAGAAGGGAGGTAAAAAGATGGTAAGAAGGAAGGTAAGAAAGAGAACAATGAAGAGTGTAAGAAGGGAGGTAAAAAGATGGTAAGAAGGAAGGTAAGAAAGGGAGCAATGAAGAGTGTAAGAAGGGAGGTAAAAAGATGGTAAGAAGGAAGTTAAGAAAGAGAGAAATGAAGAGTGTAAGAAGGGAGGTAAAAAGATGGTAAGAAGGAAGGTAAGAAAGAGAGCAATGAAGAGTGTAAGAAGGGAGGTAAAAAGATGATAAGAAGGAAGGTAAGAAAGAGAGCAATGAAGAGTGTAAGAAGGGAGGTAAAAAGATGGTAAGAAGGAAGGTAAGAAAGAGAGCAATGAAGAGTGTAAGAAGGGAGGTAAAAAGATGGTAAGAAGGAAGGTAAGAAAGGGAGCAATAAAGAGTGTAAGAAGGGAGGTAAAAAGATGGTAAGAAGGAAGGTAAGAAAGAGAGCAATGAAGAGTGTAAGAAGGGAGGTAAAAAGATGGTAAGAAGGACGTTAAGAAAGAGAGCAATGAAGAGTGTAAGAAAGGGGGGTAAAAAGATGGTAAGAAGGAAGGTAAGAAAGGGAGCAATGAAGAGTGTAAGAAGGGAGGTAAAAAGATGGTAAGAAGGAAGGTAAGAAAGAGAGCAATGAAGAGTGTAAGAAGGGAGGTAAAAAGATGATAAGAAGGAAGGTAAGAAAGAGAACAATGAAGAGTGTAAGAAGGGAGGTAAAAAGATGGTAAGAAGGAAGTTAAGAAAGAGAGCAATGAAGAGTGTAAGAAGGGAGGTAAAAAGATGGTAAGAAGGAAGTTAAGAAAGAGAGCAATGAAGAATGTAAGAAGGGAGGTAAAAAGATGGTAAGAAGGAAGGTAAGAAAGAGAACAATGAAGAGTGTAAGAAGGGAGGTAAAAAGATGGTAAGAAGGACGTTAAGAAAGAGAGCAATGAAGAGTGTAAGAAAGGGAGGTAAAAAGATGGTAAGAAGGAAGGTAAGAAAGAGAGCAATGAAGAGTGTAAGAAGGGAGGTAAGAAGATTGTAAGAAGGAAGTTAAGAAAAAGAGCAATGAAGAGTGTAAGAAGGGAGGTAAAAAGATGGTAAGAAGGAAGGTAAGAAAGGGAGCAATGAAGAGTGTAAGAAGGGAGGTAAAAAGATGGTAAGAAGGAAGGTAAGAAAGAGAGCAATGAAGAGTGTAAGAAGGGAGGTAAAAAGATGATAAGAAGGAAGGTAAGAAGGAGAACAATGAAGAGTGTAAGAAGGGAGGTAAAAAGATGGTAAGAAGGAAGTTAAGAAAGAGAGCAATGAAAAGTGTAAGAAGGGAGGTAAAAAGATGGTAAGAAGGAAGTTAGGAAAGAGAGCAATGAAGAGTGTAAGAAGGGAGGTAAAAAGATGGTAAGAAGGAAGGTAAGAAAGAGAACAATGAAGAGTATAAGAAGGGAGGTAAAAAGATGGTAAGAAGGAAGTTAAGAAAGAGAGCAATGAAGAGTGTAAGAAGGGAGGTAAAAAGATGGTAAGAAGGAAGGTAAGAAAGAGAGCAATGAAGAGTGTAAGAAAGGGAGGTAAAAAGATGGTAAGAAGGAAGGTAAGAAAGAGAACAATGAAGAGTGTAAGAAGGGAGGTAAGAAGATGGTAAGAAGGAAGGTAAGAAAGAGAGTAATGAAGAGTGTAAGAAGGGAGGTAAAAAGATGGTAAGAAGGAAGGTAAGATAGAGAGCAATGAAGAGTGTAAGAAGGGAGGTAAAAAGATAATAAGAAGGAAGGTAAGAAAGAGAACAATGAAGAGTGTAAGAAGGGAGGTAAAAAGATGGTAAGAAGGAAGGTAAGAAAGAGAGCAATGAAGAGTGTAAGAAGGGAGGTAAAAAGATGGTAAGAAGGACGTTAAGAAAGAGAGCAATGAAGAGTGTAAGAAAGGGAGGTAAAAAGATGGTAAGAAGGAAGGTAAGAAAGAGAGCAATGAAGAGTGTAAGAAGGGAGGTAAAAAGATGGTAAGAAGGAAGTTAAGAAAGAGAGCAATGAAGAGTGTAAGAAGGGAGGTAAAAAGATGGTAAGAAGGAAGGTAAGAAAGGGAGCAATGAAGAGTGTAAGAAGGGAGGTAAAAAGATGGTAAGAATGAAGGTAAGAAAGAGAGCAATGAAGAGTGTAAGAAGGGAGGTAAAAAGATGATAAGAAGGAAGGTAAGAAAGAGAACAATGAAGAGTGTAAGAAGGGAGGTAAAAAGATGGTAAGAAGGAAGTTAAGAAAGAGAGCAATGAAGAGTGTAAGAAGGGAGGTAAAAAGATGGTAAGAAGGAAGGTAAGAAAGAGAACAATGAAGAGTGTAAGAAGGGAGGTAAAAAGATGGTAAGAAGGAAGTTAAGAAAGAGAGCAATGAAGAGTGTAAGAAGGGAGGTAAAAAGATGGTAAGAAGGAAGGTAAGAAAGAGAGCAATGAAGAGTGTAAGAAGGGAGGTAAAAAGATGGTAAGAAGGAAGGTAAGAAAGGGAGCAATGAAGAGTGTAAGAAGGGAGGTAAAAAGATGGTAAGAAGGAAGGTAAGAAAGAGAGTAATGAAGAGTGTAAGAAGGGAGGTAAAAAGATGGTAAGAAGGAAGGTAAGAAAGAGAGCAATGAAGAGTGTAAGAAGGGAGGTAAAAAGATGGTAAGAAGGAAGGTAAGAAAGGGAGCAATGAAGAGTGTAAGAAGGGAGGTAAAAAGATGGTAAGAAGGAAGGTAAGAAAGAGAGTAATGAAGAGTGTAAGAAGGGAGGTAAAAAGATGGTAAGAAGGAAGGTAAGAAAGAGAGCAATGAAGAGTGTAAGAAGGGAGGTAAAAAGATGGTAAGAAGGAAGGTAAGAAAGGGAGCAATGAAGAGTGTAAGAAGGGAGGTAAAAAGATGGTAAGAAGAAAGGTAAGAAAGGGAGCAATGAAGAGTGTAAGAAGGGAGGTAAAAAGATGGTAAGAAGGAAGGTAAGAAAGGGAGCAATGAAGAGTGTAAGAAGGGAGGTAAAAAGATGGTAAGAAGGAAGGTAAGAAAGAGAGCAATGAAGAGTGTAAGAAGGGAGGTAAAAAGATGGTAAGAAGGAGGGTAAGAAAGAGAGCAATGAAGAGTGTAAGAAGGGAGGTAAAAAGATGGTAAGAAGGAAGGTAAGAAAGAGAGCAATGAAGAGTGTAAGAAGGGAGGTAAAAAGATGGTAAGAAGGAAGGTAAGAAAGAGAGCAATGAAGAATGTAAGAAGGGAGGTAAAAAGATGGTAAGAAGGAAGGTAAGAAAGAGAGCAATGAAGAGTGTAAGAAGGGAGGTAAAAAGATGGTAAGAAGGAAGGTAAGAAAGAGAGCAATGAAGAGTGTAAGAAAGGGAGGTAAAAAGATGGTAAGAAGGAAGGTAAGAAAGAGAGCAATGAAGAGTGTAAGAAGGGAGGTAAGAAGATGGTAAGAAGGAAGTTAAGAAAGAGAGCAATGAAGAGTGTAAGAAGGGAGGTAAAAAGATGGTAAGAAGGAAGGTAAGAAAGAGAACAATGAAGAGTATAAGAAGGGAGGTAAAAAGATGGTAAGAAGGAAGGTAAGAAAGAGAGCAATGAAGAGTGTAAGAAGGGAGGTAAAAAGATGGTAAGAAGGAAGGTAAGAAAGGGAGCAATGAAGAGTGTAAGAAGGGAGGTAAAAAGATGGTAAGAAGGAAGGTAAGAAAGAGAGTAATGAAGAGTGTAAGAAGGGAGGTAAAAAGATGGTAAGAAGGAAGGTAAGAAAGAGAGCAATGAAGAGTGTAAGAAGGGAGGTAAAAAGATAATAAGAAGGAAGGTAAGAAAGAGAACAATGAAGAGTGTAAGAAGGGAGGTAAAAAGATGGTAAGAAGGAAGGTAAGAAAGAGAGCAATGAAGAGTGTAAGAAGGGAGGTAAAAAGATGGTAAGAAGGACGTTAAGAAAGAGAGCAATGAAGAGTGTAAGAAAGGGAGGTAAAAAGATGGTAAGTAGGAAGGTAAGAAAGAGAGCAATGAAGAGTGCAAGAAGGGAGGTAAAAAGATGGTAAGAAGGAAGTTAAGAAAGAGAGCAATGAAGAGTGTAAGAAGGGAGGTAAAAAGATGGTAAGAAGGAAGGTAAGAAAGGGAGCAATGAAGAGTGTAAGAAGGGAGGTAAAAAGATGGTAAGAAGGAAGGTAAGAAAGAGAGCAATGAAGAGTGTAAGAAGGGAGGTAAAAAGATGATAAGAAGGAAGGTAAGAAAGAGAACAATGAAGAGTGTAAGAAGGGAGGTAAAAAGATGGTAAGAAGGAAGTTAAGAAAGAGAGCAATGAAGAGTGTAAGAAGGGAGGTAAAAAGATGGTAAGAAGGAAGGTAAGAAAGAGAACAATGAAGAGTGTAAGAAGGGAGGTAAAAAGATGGTAAGAAGGAAGTTAAGAAAGAGAGCAATGAAGAGTGTAAGAAGGGAGGTAAAAAGATGGTAAGAAGGAAGGTAAGAAAGAGAGCAATGAAGAGTGTAAGAAGGGAGGTAAAAAGATGGTAAGAAGGAAGGTAAGAAAGGGAGCAATGAAGAGTGTAAGAAGGGAGGTAAAAAGATGGTAAGAAGGAAGGTAAGAAAGAGAGTAATGAAGAGTGTAAGAAGGGAGGTAAAAAGATGGTAAGAAGGAAGGTAAGAAAGAGAGCAATGAAGAGTGTAAGAAGGGAGGTAAAAAGATGGTAAGAAGGAAGGTAAGAAAGGGAGCAATGAAGAGTGTAAGAAGGGAGGTAAAAAGATGGTAAGAAGGAAGGTAAGAAAGAGAGTAATGAAGAGTGTAAGAAGGGAGGTAAAAAGATGGTAAGAAGGAAGGTAAGAAAGAGAGCAATGAAGAGTGTAAGAAGGGAGGTAAAAAGATGGTAAGAAGGAAGGTAAGAAAGAGAGCAATGAAGAGTGTAAGAAGGGAGGTAAAAAGATGGTAAGAAGGAAGGTAAGAAAGGGAGCAATAAAGAGTGTAAGAAGGGAGGTAAAAAGATGGTAAGAAGGAAGGTAAGAAAGAGAGCAATGAAGAGTGTAAGAAGGGAGGTAAAAAGATGGTAAGAAGGACGTTAAGAAAGAGAGCAATGAAGAGTGTAAGAAAGGGAGGTAAAAAGATGGTAAGAAGGAAGGTAAGAAAGAGAGCAATGAAGAGTGTAAGAAGGGAGGTAAGAAGATGGTAAGAAGGAAGTTAAGAAAGAGAGCAATGAAGAGTGTAAGAAGGGAGGTAAAAAGATGGTAAGAAGGAAGGTAAGAAAGGGAGCAATGAAGAGTGTAAGAAGGGAGGTAAAAAGATGGTAAGAAGGAAGGTAAGAAAGAGAGCAATGAAGAGTGTAAGAAGGGAGGTAAAAAGATGGTAAGAAGGAAGGTAAGAAAGAGAGCAATGAAGAGTGTAAGAAGGGAGGTAAAAAGATGGTAAGAAGGAAGGTAAGAAAGAGAGCAATGAAGAGTGTAAGAAGGGAGGTAAAAAGATGGTAAGAAGGAAGGTAAGAAAGAGAGCAATGAAGAGT
>OZ038497.1:73996937-74004437 GCA_964036315.1 Acanthosepion esculentum | reverse complement strand
CTTAGTGCTATGTACCGTGTCCACCTTACCTATCGCCATTTAATCTCTTCGATATCTCTTATCTTCGTCTATTCCTTATTCTACCTCTGCCACAAAGATAGGCAAGGTTAACCATTAATCCGAGTACGTTTCCAAGTGATTTTTATATTCAGCGTTGTATACCCGTATGTCGAAACTAGCATTCTGTACTCATTATACACGTTTAGTATACCGACAAGATTTTTTTTTCATTATGGGTTAGTTGTTTTCGAACCTGTTACATGTCATTTCATATCATTTTTATTTTCTTTGTCCTCAATTTCATTTTTTTTGTTTAAACATTTAGGCTTTTCAAGTTCATTTACAGCTTTTCCTCCTTGTGAAAAAGGCATTCATTTTCTAATTTTGAGAAAGTGACAATTTTTTTTCATTTTTCAGTTTCTCTTCGTTAATCCCAATTTTCCTATAATAGAATCTGTTTAATTTCCTGTCCATACTTTTATAGATTTAAACGATCTATGGGGGATACAAAGCTTTATTAATGTTAGAAAAACAGATTATTAAAATTCTATATAAAAAATAACAACAAACAAGGTGAAGCAGCGCAAGGATAATAAATCAATAAACATTGTAGTAGTAGTAGTAATAAGTAATAGTAGTAGTATTAATAATAGTAATATTAAAAATGGTAGTAATAATAATAGTCTTAATAATAATAGCAGTAATAATAATAGTCGTAATAATAATTGTAATAGTAGTAGTAATAATAATATTCGTAATAATAATTAGTAGTAATAATGATAATAGTCAGTCACAAGTCTTCGATCAGGCATCTTTCAATACATGACTGACTAGGCAATTTTTTCCCGCTGTAGGTTGCCATTACTTTCTGCAGTAGACTGGTTGCCCATTCTGCTATTCAACCCATAGCTGGGGGTATTTTCTCGTAATATAACGAATATAACGAACACGGCTGGAATTTGAACTCGGCTCCCCGATCTCATTCCGAGCCGATATCCAGTACACCACAACGCACATCAAATAATAATAATAATATTAAAATTACACATATTACTATTACTACGATAATAATAGTAGGAATAGTAATAATAATAGTAACAAGCAAAATGATTGAAGTAACTTTTCTAATAGTTTTTAACAATGCAGAGCGGGATTCAAGAAAGGGTAAAGAAAAGAAAAAATAGTGTTTGACAATGTTAAACAATATTTCTACAGAATGCCTGTCTTCAAGTTATATTAAAACAATTTTTTCAGTTATAAAAGTATATAATCTAAAAAAGTCTTCATACAAACGGGACTTGTCTTGTAATGAAAAAAATAATACTAATAGTAGTAGTAGTAGTAGTAATAATAATAATAATAATAATAATAAATAAATACATAAATAAATCACCGTTAATTGAAACAATATAAAAAAATAAGCAAATAATGAAAAAAGGTTAAACGCTCTTCAGTCACTCGAGAGTAAACGTGTAATTTTGTGGATAATGTTTTAACAACTGCTAAGGAATCAGCAGAGGAGAAAAAACATATAAAGGGTGCGTCAGAAATGCCCCCTCCCCAACACACATAATGGTAAGACATTAGTAGCAATAGTGTCTTCATCTAGCTAAATTCTTGCGGGAGGTATTTCTGGGAGACATTTTTGTAGAACCCTGTAAAAAAACACAGCGATTATATTAAGTCTTAGCAGCCATCCCTTGTAACCCACAATTACACATTTCTCCTCAATTGGCTCCGAAGAGATAGGATTAAAAAGCGGTTAGTCTCTTTTTTGTTGATATTATTACAGTGATTTATTTCCCCATCCTTGATCTTCCCTTTCTTGTGTTTCATCTTCTTATATACAATTTTTATAAATTTGTAAAATCGCCTATCATGATGGCGTAATTAGAATTATTGCTACACACGTCATTATAAAACCTTTAAATTCCAGCAAAATTCGCCAAAAATCTCTTCAATTTTGCAAGAGATCGTTATAAAATTGTCAGTTTCGATGTTGGCGCAACCACTGATTACGTTTAGAGTCGCTGTTTTGCATAATATGACTGCTCTCCAAATGATTTTGGCTTTTCTTACGACTCTCCCCAGATGAAATACTGCTAGTAATGTCACAACTGACTGAAAATCCTACGCCATTTCACTGTTATCTCCTTTTAATAAAGCAGATGGTTAGATCATTTGAATTCTTATCCTGTTATTCTCGTTAATACGGAACACAAGCAAGCCGATGTTCAGTTCCAATATGAACATCGGCTGGTCCAAGTTGAACCTCTACAAACTTTATATGTGCATATCTTTTATTCTTGATATCTTTGTTTAGTGAGTGTCGGCTCACGAAATAATCCCTGTGTCTATATAATTTTAACATCACTTTGTTATTTAAGAAACATGGGTGTTCTGCAAGAGAAAAATCCCAAGATGCGAGTTATGAATTGGAGAAGTCAACATCAAGCAAGTACAGAAGTTTAAATATCTGGGAATTGTTTTAACAGAGGACCAAAATGCGACACTGAAATCCGAAGGTGCGCGGGGCTAGCGAAAGTTGCATTGCAAAAGCTAAGCAAAGGAAAAAATCGTTAGAAACAAAGTAAAGACTGCGATCTAATTTCTGTGATGTTAAAAAAGTAGTTCTCTTAAAAACTTAAATAATCCCAGCCTAGAAAACACGAAAAATGAATTGATCGTTGCATGTATGCATCAAAATAAATATCTGCTGAAATACGATAACGCGCATTCATTTTTAATGTAAATTATGGTTTGTTTATTATGTTTTGTGTTTCTTAAAAAGAACCAGCAATCTATCTTTATGCTTGATAAAAAAATTAATATTCACAATTCTAATTTATATATATATATATATATATATATATATATATATATATATAGTTGTATATTTAGGCAGCAATCCTTCTTTTATGCAAGTTTCTTTAAAAACGACAGACAAGGTACTACGGTTAAGTTTTTTATTTAATTTTTCTTGTGTACGAACAAGAGCTTTCTTTGCTGGACAAAGGGTGTGTAAGAACTGTCCAAATGTGTTATTTTTCCGAGCGCTTTCGACTATATCTTTAGCCATTATCAAGGATGATTTGATTTTTCTGCTTAATTGAGTGTGTGCATTATGTGTATGTCTTAGTGTGTAGTAGAGATGTTTTTTACTTTCCGAATACGGTTAGCCCGTTGTGGCTTTGTTCGTAGTTAATATTGTTAAGAGTAGGCTTTTTCTTTTTTATTATTAAAGCCTCCATTATTTTTAACCTTTTTTTTACAGGTGGAAGCAATTAATATATTTGTGTTTTCTACTAGTATATTTCTAATGGAGGCTGGTAAATTTGTGTGTGTGTTTAAATGGGTTCTAATGGAGCTGTGATCGGATAGGTGTAACGTAAGACGTCTGGATAAGCATGTGGTTGTGTAACCGATGTAATTATTTATGACTCCGGTTTCGTTAGGAACGCAGTTCCCTAAGGGGCATTTGAACTCATAGATAATGTTCGTTCTTTGCAATTTTGACTTAGCAGGTGTGTTGTTATTTTTGAGGATGAGGTTAGCTGTTTTGAATTTTTTATAATGGATAATTAATTTGATTTTTTTTATTTGGGTCGATTGGGGTGGTGTATTTCTTTATAATATGTCTTAGTGAGCATTCATCCTTGATAATGGCTAAAGATATAGCCGAAAGCGCTCGGAAAAATAAAATACTTGGACAGTTCTTACACACCCTTTGTCCAGCAAAGAAAGCTCTTGTTCGTACACAAGAAAAATTAAATAAAAAACTTAACCGTAGTACCTTGTCTGTCGTTTTTAATGAAACTTGCATAGATATATATATATATATGTGTGTGTGTGTGTGTGTGTGTGTGTGTGTGTGTGTGTGTGTACTTGTAGATATAAATCCTACTTATTTTAGATGCCAAATATTTAAAAAAAAAAAAAACTGTAATCTCCGTTTAATATTTAACTGCACCAACATTGCAGTATCAAGATATTTTTTAATAAAAAATTAAAATTACGCAACGGTCAGGCTATACTCAGCACCTGAAGATTGCGTTGTGCATGAAACTCTGAGTCGTGCTACCGGTGAAGGAGAATATGTATATTTATTAATATATAACTGTTTTATTGCATCAATAACTGTTTTAATAAAACCAGCATTTTATATTTTACACACACACACACACACACACACACACACACACACACATATATATATATATATATATATATATATGCGAGTGTATGTGTGTGTAAAGTGGTTTGGTATTATATATATATATTGTGTATACACATATGTCTATGTATAATGGTGTATATATATATATGTGTGTGTGTGTGTGTGTGCGTGTGGTGTCGTATTATATACATATATATAATATGTATACAAAAATATGTTTTTGTATGATGGTGTATATATATATATATATATATATATATATATATATGTGTGTGTGTGTGTAAAGTGGTGTGGTATCATATATATATATATATAATGTGTATACACAAATGTCTTTGTATGATGGTATATATATATATATGTATATATATATATATGTGTGTATGTGTGTGTGTGTGTGTGTGTGTGTGTGTGTGTGTACATTATATATGTCTGTATGTGCTGGTATTATGTGTGCGTGTTTTTGCGTAAAGGACATTGTACTGATTTCTCTTTTTTTTTCTTTCTACCCCACATGTTGGTCGACCCAACGCTTCCACCTCAACTGACATTTCTTTTACCTTGACTGAATCTCCTTAACGCCTGTCATTTTCCGCAAGCCTCGCCAGCGGCCCACGCTTTTTCTACGACTGGCCCTAGTTGACAGATCGCACCGAGTTGGTTTGTTGGTGTCGACCCGCTGGTGCGTTCCGATGGCCTGCACCAGCAAATTGCGGTTGGAATTTGAAAACAGCCAATGATTTTCAGGAATCTATGAACAAAGTTCCCCGTCTCCTGATTCAAGTTTTTTTTATTATTATTTATTTTTTTTTCTCTTCATATTTTATTCATTTTGATATATATTTTTTCTTGTACACTTATAAAAAAAAGTACTCAGATATTTCTTTATTCTCCTTCATTCCATCACGTTTTTCTTTTTTTCTACGTCCTCACTATTTTGCTTCCCTACATCTTCTTTTCTTCTCTTTATTCTAACCTTTTCTCTCAACAATTCATCTTTTATTTACATTTATTCTTTCACCTTTCATTTCGAGGCAAATGATTTTATTTCTTTGTCCCGTTTTATTAAAGGGTTCAATTCTTGTTATTGTTTATACTCCTGTTTTTTGTTATCATTATTCTATTTTTAGACTTCGTTTCCTTCTCTTTTTACCTCATTTTATTCTTCTTTACTTTCTTATTCTTTCTTGCTTTGTTCCTTTCTTTGGTTTTCCATTTTATTTTCTCCTTTCGTTTCTCTTCATTTTCGTCCATTCCCTTTTCTTCTTCAATTTACTTTTGTTCTACCTTCTTTCTATCTTTCTTTTTCTTCTTTTAATTGAGTGAGTTTTTATTTTTTTATTCTTCTATCGTTTCTTTTTCTCTTTTTCATGAGTTCAATATATATATATATATATATATATATATATATATATATATATATATATATATATATATATATATGTTGTGGATTCCGTGATGAAATCCAGTATCAAATAATAACAAACGCCAAGAATGAATATAGGAAATAAATGTATTAACATAATAATACAAACTGGTAATACAGGTTAGTAGTTCCAGGAATGCGGGTTAGTAGGAAAATATATATATAGTCTTTGGTATCGACGTATCGCTGTATGACTTCTTACTGAGTCTACGTGCTTGTTACTGTGACTCTTGTGCTACGTTATTCTACCGACCGACTCTACGTTCCACTACTACTGACTTGACTCAACGTACTGCCTTCTCGACTGTCTTAACGTACTGTCGGATATTCACTGGTAGTAGTATATGTATACCTTGGGCGAGTCCATTAGTGTAAAAAAGTGAAGACCCCTTAACAAAATATATATATATATATATATATATATATATATATATATATATATATATATATATATATATATTCTAGAAACTGTAACTAATATCTGCTCCGAATAGTTGAATATAAACACACGTTGGCGCTTGAGGATGTTCGAGAAACAAATGTGATGGCAGCAGATAATGTAACCACACCAGTTAAGGGGTGTTCTCGGAAAATAGTCACTCCCTCACACACATATTTAATAAATATAGTATGGACAAACTGTAAGGTAAATGTCATAAAAATATTTGTGTGTATTTATATATATATATATATATATTTTTTTTTGTCATCCACAGACAGATTGTTTCGCTGTTTCACAGCTCATCAGTGTGGATAGACGTCCGGTTGCCTCTAGCTAGGATCGAAACCCGACTGAATTGGCGTCAGTCGGAACTTATATATATATATATATATATATATATATATATATATATATATATATATATATATATATATAGTGCAATCCGGATATAAGGATATTTCTCTGGTCCCAAATTAGAGCCATACTTACCTAAACAAAATAGACCTAACCCGGATATAAGAGACTTATTATCCGGTCCCCCGACAACTCTCTTATATCCGGGTTACACTACACACACACACACATATATATATATATATATATATATATATATATATATATATATATATGCCTTGAGCAATAAAAATAATAAAAAATTAAAATCTTCAGGCGCACTGGATTGAATATAATTATTCTTTCGTTTTCATTATTTCAGTTATATTCCTCGACTAGTTTCAACCAGCATAGCCATCATCAGGAGAAAGGAATTCTGCTTGTTAGTAGCAATGAGCTACAGAAATGAATGTCTTGATGGAGAAAATGAACTTTTGTCTGTAGTTTTCATTTGTTTTTTTTATTTTTTAAGATGAATTTTGGTCAGTGCTTGTGTTGGTCAGACAGTCTCTTTTAAGTTGTTATTTGAGATAAGAGCTGGATGGATTCATGCTGCTCTGAATTCCCTTGGTCATTTTGACAGTTTTATTGGAAAGGGGATGTGTCTTTGTCAAGTGTGTGTGTTATTTGGTTCTTAGGGAGTGAGTGAGTATGATGTGTGTAAGTGTGTATATGGGTATAGGTGTGTGTATAAGTGTTAGGCCTCAACACCTCCGCAAGCATGGCTGTCTTATGTGGGTGAGAAATGTGGGTAGAGCCTGATTTGTGGGGTTATATATTAATTTTATCTAAGCTGTTAAATTTGTGATTAAGCCCGTCTGGATAGAGGGGTTTTAGGCGCAGAATCCACTTATCTTCATGATCTTCTTAAATGTTTCCAATGTTATCTGCTCTGAACTTTTCTGTTTACTCAATTATAATGAATTTGGCATGAGTTTTAAAATCGGGTTTTTGTAGGCGGAAATGTTCTCCAAGTAATAATCTTTCATGGTGAGCTGGCTTAATCCGATTACGATAATTATTAATTCTATAGTGAAAGGGCTATTCAGATTTTCCTCCATA
>OZ038497.1:73981937-73991937 GCA_964036315.1 Acanthosepion esculentum | reverse complement strand
AGAAATAGAGAAAGAAATAGAGAGAAAGAGAAAGAAAGTGAGAGAATGAGAAAGAATGAAAGAGAAAAAGAAAGAAAGAAAAAGGGAAAGTAGTAGAAAGTGAAAGAAATAGAGAGAAAGAGATAGAAAGAAAGAAAGCAAAAGAAATAGAAAGCAAGAAAGAAAAAGAAATAAAGAGAAAGAGAAAGAAATAGAGAAAAAATAAAGAGAAAGAAATAGAGAAAAATAAAGAGAAAGAATGAGAGAGAAAGATATCGCAAGAAAGAAAAAGAGAAAGAGTGAGAGAAAAAGAGAAACAGAAAAGGAGGAAGGTATAGAGAAATTGAGGAAAAGATAAACGCGAAAAGTTTTAATCTAGTTAATGTAAATTTCTGAGAAAGTTTTTCTATTTAATAATGAATATCATCGGAGCAGAAGACTTGATGTCCTATCACAACAGATCACTTCTGCTTATACACCTGGCTAGAATCACCCAATAAAACAGTGTGTGTGTGTGTGTGTGTGTGTTACAGCTAAATTACTGCGCCAAACATGAAAGTTCTTTTTGGTATTGAATTATTGTTTTTTCTTATCACTTGCCATACATAGTTCCTCTGGGATTTCTAAAAACAACATTATTTATAGGATGCAAAATATAGGCAACTTAGTTATCAAATATTGTTACAGTAGAGAATCTTGACAAATTCAGAAATAATTAATTTTCTATCCGTTCCATTTTTTTAGTCTTTTAATTCCCACTTTCTTATCTGTAAGTCTTTTGTTAATCGTTGTCACAAGACATATGAACAGTAGATTCCTTTAGATGAGGAGTTGCCGTAGCGGGGTTCATTTCTTGTATATCCTCATTGTGCCAGAAAGATTGAAATGTTTCTTGAATAGACGCGTTCGCTAGGGCAGGAAGAATTTGAGTCAATTAAAGCAAAGTATTTTCTTTAAATGAGAATATAGAAAGGAAAAATGTGAATGGTAACTGAAACAGCGAAAACGAAATGAAAACTTATCAAAATAGGTATGAAACAGTAATAGACAGATTTAAGGCGAATTGAAAATACTTGGTCCTACCCAACTCCCAAAAATCAGAACAAAACACTAAAATATAAATGATATTGGAATCCCTTCTTCGTGTCAAGAATATTAAGATGTGTCGTAGTGAAGAAATATTTGCAGGTACTTGTTCCGAATGTTTGCTATCTTTGCAAAAAGTGATATTTAACTTTCGTATATCTATAGATATATGTGGGACCCCGTTGGGGAATTGTACAAAAATTCTAAATATTTAGGTACTGTCACTGGAAAATCATTTATTGTACAAAATCGGCTCTCGGAAAAAAATAATGATTTTTGGTCCACAGATCGGTTCCAAATTTCAACATATATATATATATATATATATATATATATATATATATATATATATATATATATATATATATATCATTACAGACGACAGACAAGGTAATGCGATTAAGTTTTATTTAATTTTTCTTGTGTTCGAACAAGTGTTTTCTTTTCTGGACAGAGAGTGTGTGTAGAAACTGTCCAGATGTTCTCTAATTTCGAGCGCATTATAATAGTCGCATCAGGATGAAACGCACCATAAAAAACGTACAACTTTGATATATATATATATATATATGTGTGTGTGTGTGTGTGTGTGTGTGTGTGCGTGTGTGTATGTGTGTATATATATATATTTATATGTATAAATCTAAATATGTGTGCATATGTATATGTGTGTGTGTGTATATATATATATATATATATATATATAAATATATATGTATGTATATATGTATGTTGTATGTATATGTATGCAAATATATACAAAAATAGGAAATAGGTTAATAATCCGAAGTTCTTTAGTATTTTTGTTTTTATTTTAAAAAAAACAGTGCTCAATAAAAAATAGAGCCTAAATTATTAATTATTAAATTGAAGTTTTTACCTTCTGTTATTGAAACATGAGAACTTTTATGTAGCGATGGAATCATATTTTAAAAAAATAATTATGATATATATATATATATATATATATATATATATAGTACAACTCCTCTAAACCGAACATCCGAGATGTTCGGTATTGAGAGTATTCTTCGGATTCGAGGAAGAAAATCCTGCAGTTTCAAGCTTAACATTTTTATTGTTTTAGATTTTAGGATACAAAAGATAGTTTGTAACGTTGATTCGTTTTTTTTTATTTGAAGTGTAGATTGAATACATAAATGTACCAAAAAGTAAGTGACAATAGTAATAAAAAAAAAGTTAGGTAAACAAATATCGTAATTAGTGAAAAGCCAAGACAATTTATAAAATATATTTCTTCTCTTGCTGATAGATTTGTTTTTACTCCTGCGGCAGTGGATACTTCAGGGGTTATTGGCCCTCGTTTGATGGTGTTCCTTCGGAGGATTGGTGCGATTGCGTCGCGATTAAGGAACGAGCCTCGAGAAACGGAGTGGCTCTTACAGCGTGTCTCACTGGCGACGGTTCGAGGTAATGCTTTCTCCATCATAGCGGCTGGCAGAGGATAGAAAACATTGTTTATAGTTACGTTGTTCTGGAATTGTCATCATTAGTCGACTGAACTTGCTTTGTTTCAATGACTTTTGTTTTGTTATTATTAGTTACTTTGTTCAATAAATATGTTAACAATATGAAAATAGCGTTTTCTGCATAACAGTTGCATTTATAAAATGTTTAAAAATTTATGAAATATCTTATTCAGAAACAATTCCAATCTGTAAAGGAAGTCAAAAATAAGTATATAGATTGCAAATCCTCTAAACCGATCATCCAAGATATTTGGTATAGAGGGTACTGTTCGAATTCGAGGAAGAAAAGGCTTCATATTTATGTCAATACAAAAGTTCGGATTTGAAGAGGAAGTCTAATTCGAGGAATTCTAGATTATGCTATGTTCGGATTTGGGGAGTTCTACTGTATATATGTATGTATGTACGTACGTACGTACAGAGAAAGAGAGAGGTAAAACTTGTCTTTCGTAGTTTTATCAAATTACGCTAACACTGCTACATATAAACTTTATGGAAATTATGATTTTTTTTCTTTCAACAAGATGACGCACCGCCACATTCCCAGCTAGACGTGCCAGCTCATCTGAATGAGAATTTGAAAGAACAGTAGCTAGCACGAAGAGGTGCAATCAAGTGCTCCCAACGTTTTGCTGATTTAACACCTGCAAACTTTTACCTATGGACGACTTTATAGGATGTTGTGTATCGCAGAATACTTACTACATTGGCAGCCCTTAGATACGAGCTTGAAAATGCATGTGCACAAATCCCATTGAACAATTTAGCAAACGTTGACCAAGTAATTAGTATTAATCTCGTGGTATCTGAATAAATTTAGTATTACAATATCTGAGGTGTGTATACATTTTTCGGGGGAACCTCTATTTTTTTCTAAGCTAATGGATTTTTGCATTTATCGATGCAACTGATTTTTATCACTTTAAATGTCATTTTTAGTGGATGGTCATATCTGAGTAGAGGCTCCATTTATTTATTATATTTAATTATTTTCATCTATCAGACCGAATATTCGAGAAATCTTATTAAAGAAAAATATGCCCTCTCCGACAGGATTCGAACCTGCGTTCTTAAATCCGACGTGCCTTAAGCGACTCGGCCATGGAGGAGCCTTATCGAACGAGCAAAGTTTGAAACGTACTTTTAGACGAAATCTTTCTCGTATTAAATTCCTTGAAATTTTCATGTCTCCCCAGTTTCGTATTCAGACGTAAACAAAGTAATTTTCTAAGGTAATGATTTTTTAATTTTTTTATTTATCAATCTAACAGAATAAAAAAATGACTTTGTTTACATTATATACAGGGGGCGATGGATAAATTGTCGTCTAAATTACGCAAAAATTAAAATAACACTGCCATCTTATTGAAACATATATATTTACCAAAATTACACAAAAATATCTTGAAATACTATAGAGTAAATTTATTTAAGAAATTTGGTGAAGGCTGCCATAATCATTGCCTTCAATTCATCTTTGGTTTTAGAAACATTTTTTGTTGGTCGCACGCGCACCTGCTGCGCCCCACATATACTAATCAAGGGGGTTGCAGTCTGAGGAGTTAGGTGATGAGATTTAAGAGGTGATGTGGATGCAGAAATTGTCTGGGTTCTCCTGTTTGTGAGGCATGTGGAAAGATATAGGGTTTTCCAGCAGTTACCTTCTTGACTCAGTGAAACATTAGCTCCTCAAGGCACTTGATGTAGCCCTCCATGTTGAGTCTGAGGCCCTGTGGGAAGATGAATGAAGGCATAACGTCCCCATCACTAGTGATCACTCCAAACACCATGATATTGACTAGATATATCATCCAATTCTTTCGATATCCACTGCACCGTCTTCAGATTGACACCCAAAAACTCTGAAATGTTCGTATTGGAGCTTCCGGCGCGAATGTCAAGCAATACAGCATGCCGTTTCTAAATTTCAGGCGGATTGAATTGCGTCATGATGATCTTTTTCTTAGAGAGGGTGCCCAACTTGCCCTACTATACTTGCAGTCGCTAAAATTAAAAAAATGCGCATGCGCGAAATTAAAAAGATGAAATAGCGACTATTTATCCTTCGATAGATAGAAAGAACACAATTTTAGGGTATTCTATATTTATGGGTTAAATTATTCAAAATCAGGGATAGAAAGTATGCAAATATAAAAGTGGATATTGAAGTCGGCACCCAGAGGCGACAGTCAGGAAATCGTCAGTATATGGGCTGACGATTGCGTTTAGCATGTAACAGTCTGTCGTCTCTGGGTGTTGACCACACACACACACACACACACACACACACACACACACACACACACACACACACACACACACACACATATATATATATATTTATATATATATCGACAGTAAGGTTTATCAGTCTGACAAAATGGCAGCAGATGTTCAAAGCGACCACAAGTTAACTGGAACAAAAGATGTCTTGTTAATTTAAGGGCCGCGAAAACTAAATTTCTCTCCCTTAATTCTCTAAGAGACACATTGAAGACTTCCATCAATATGGCTGATGCTATCCTCCAGAAAAGTGACTCGTTGCACCTTCTCTGGCTAACGTTCTCTGCTGATATGTAGTGGAAAGACTCCATTGAATCCATGGCTATGTCAGCTGCTAAGACATTCGGTTCAGTGAGACAATTTTTCTCTCCAGAATCTATCTATAAGTCTACCATTCCTCCATGTTCAGAATATTGCTGTCACATATGGTCCAGTGCCACTGCTATTTACCTTTTGCTCCTTGATAAGATCCAAAGAAGAACTTGCAATATTATTGGCCCTGGTCTAGAGTCTCAAGTCCAGTCACTTTCCCATTCGCGATGAAGTTGCCTCTCTATGTCTTTTCTATAAAGGCTTTCATGATAATTGTTCGAATGAGGTCTTCTCTATGGTACCTAGACTTGTTTTTAATTTAAGCGTCGAGATCTCATTAATTTATAGTTCATCTGGCTAGATGTAGCCGTAAATTATATGCTAAAGTGTTTCTTCTCTTGTACTTCTCACTTGTGGAACTCCCTTCCAGCTCCTTGCTTTCCAGCCAACTTTAATTTGCAAAAATCTAAATGCAATGTCAATGGATATCTACTGTCCACCTAATTACTCTCTCCTCTTTCTGCTCATCATGAATGTTTCGGTTCTTATTTCTTCCACACCCTGTAATCCCTTGTGTTTTAGTAGCATTACAACTTTGCATGGAGTGATCCCAATTAATATATATATATATATATATATATATATATATATATATATATATATATATATATATATATATATATGCTGTTCCAATAACTTCCAATGGACCGATTTTAAATGTGACTTAAGTTTAAACGTCTAATGATTTTTCTTTTTCTTTTAGATTTAACAACTTAAGTCTTTGGTAATTTCAACCACGAAAACTTTAACGATCTAACAACGTGTTAAAGTTATCGAAGCCTATTACGAAACTGGAGGTTCACACAGAAATGCAATGAGAAGTTCCCAGGTCGCATCATCTGTCGAAACAGCGAAGTCAACTGACCACCACGATCGTGAGACTTGATCTCTTTACGTTTCTTGCTTTGGAGTCATGTCAAAATTAACAACAATTCAACGGCTGAAGGATGAGGTAATAAGGCATATTGGTGAGATCGAGGAGCAACTATGCAGAGACGTCATCAAAAAATTTGACCATCGAGTGGAGGTGTGCCGCTGAAGACTTGGCGGATATTTGGGCGATGTTATTTTTCACATATAATTGCCATGACTTAAATAACATGATCCAATAGAAAAATAAATATTTTTTCACCAATTACCTTAATTTATTTACTGCTAACTTTGATCTGTTCTAATGAGACAACCTTTATATATATTAGAGAGATAGAGAGATTACTATATTGATGGTTACTTAAGTTCTGAAACTAACAGGGAAAAACGAATATTTCTTATGAAAACGTCAAATAATTCATCTAAGAACACACACAGACCAATTCAGCAGAATAAAAAGAACGAAAATTCTGATACCTGTTCTAATCATTCATGAAGTAATAACAATATTTTATCGCAGAAATTTTTGCAAAATCAAAAAAGACTGGATAGCAAAATGACCGAAATTTAACGATAACAAAATGCACATATCGCCTATTGAGCCAGCAATATTTAATATTAGAACAATAAAAAAATTATGAAGATCGTGTAGCGCACTGCGACAAAGTAAGTGCTTTAAACAAAGAGTCGAACACCAGATGACAGCATTCTTGAAATAATTATATTAATTTGCCACAGACTTTTTAAAAAAGATATTTGGACCTTTGTCCACTGTCTTTGATTTAGAAATCTCTAAAAGATTCCTGAGAAATTTAGGACCTTTCCACTTTTTCTCTAATATAAACTCAACCTATCATTCTTTTTCTCTTGCCTTTTTTCGTCTCATTAATTACAGCCTTGCCGGACATTGAGATTCAGACCCCTACTTAAGATGAATTTCTATGAAATTCGACCCAGGCGTCTTTTTTCTTTCCGGCTATAGTGTCTTAATTAATTCTTCAAACGTCTCAGTAGAAAGATTTTTTTTCTTCCCTTTTACGCTTTCACTGGTTTGTGATTATTGATTGACTCTTGCAAACACTCATTTCCCTGGCCCTAACCCATTATCAATCGACACGGCTCGACCAGCAGCATCAGAAGCGCTGATTATAGAGTAAGGTGCTCACGTTGAGAAAACGAAAGCTAAATAATTAAAGCTGAGAAGTGGTCTCGGAAGCGCGAGGAAGTGAGAGACGCGCGCGAGATTTTAGGCGTTGGAGTACGCATGCGCGCTCTAGTTAACGGATGAGTCTTTTTTTTAACTTTACTTTTGTTTTGTCGACTTTGGATGTTATAGAAGTTTTTTTTATGTTTACGCACATCGACTGTGTTGGCAGTGATTTGTTCCATGTTCTTCAGCCAAGTTTTCAAAGCGTTTTTTTTTTCTACGCAAAATACAACATTCTGATATTTACCGCATTCTCTGACTTATTCATTCACTCTGCGTAGCTTATTCGAAACACTCTTCTTCCGTTATTTTGTTAGCAAGCCTGTCTCGCTAGATCAATTACAATTGAGTAGTGAGTTCGATTATCACTGGGCGCTTTACGCTTTCGGCGTAGCTTAGAAAATCATTTGGACATTTCGACGTGGTATAACGTGTCTCGTTAGATCAATTACGCCTGAGTAGTGAGTTCGATCATCCCTGGGGGCTCCATGATTTCGGCTTTGTGCCACATATAATCTACGCTTAGAAAATCATTATACTTCCCTTGTAAATGCGTTTATTGCTATCGGGGAAGTTGAAATTAATATTAAACTCGAGCCACAGGTTGGGGGACATTCCACCAGGAAGTACCTCTCCTTCATGAGGGTACTGGGTTTATTGTACGGCACCTGAGGCGTAGCCAGAAAGGTGTTGAACCCACGGTGCTTCAGTAATTTTTTAACGGTCATACCGTTAAACCAACTTTAAACTGACCTTGTGTCACATGGGGTTGGAACGTGAGAGCATTTAAAATGACACTTCTTCTGTTATTATTATTTGTATTTTCCTGCCAGATATTACTGATTATTGGGGGTGGTGATCCATAATTAGACAGAACATCACGAGTCTCGTAAGAAATTCGAGTCGTAAGGTCAACATATGTACTGCACCCTTAGCAGCAGTGGTGTGTCTTGGGCATTAGCCCAACACTATTCACTCTAGTTATTTCACAGTTTTCCGTCTCTTTGACTGCTTGTTTCTTCAAGGCAAGAGAGTTCGTTTTGCGTTGCTATTTAACCCGTAGCCAGAGGAATGCTGGTTATTGCTTTTCCTAATGGCATCGCGTGATGCTTACAAAACAGAATCGAGCGAAATTTGAATTTGGAATCTGTAATTCAATTTCTGCAACCCCCACTGCAAATGGCTGCTAAATACCTCCATATTACCACTAATTTCGACACTTGTTATGAATCACTTCATTCGTATTCATAATTTTTCCTTTCCAGGTAATTTTCTAAATGTCAGACCAGTTAATTAAACAAAATATGCACCCTTCTTGTTATGTCAAGACTCTGTCTTAAGAGTAGCATAATAGCAGTGGATTAATGAAGATAAGTCCTTTTTACACTAGACTTTTAGACTCAAGTGTAAAACGGTTTATATATAAATTATGTATCAGTCTAAAGGTCGGTAATAGAATAACAAAAAAGGAAAAAAAATCATTGTAAGGCGCCTTGTCCTTCAAAAGGCTTTCATAAAACTTAAATAATGTTATTATTGGTGGAATTATATATATGTATGTGGAAGGTCGGAAAGATAAACAAGAACGTCAATTATAATAAGAAACTGAAGATGTACAGATGGTAAATTTCTGCCGTCCGATGTGTCTAGACGTGCGTTGGTAGACGCACGTCAAGAGAGGCCGAAGATTTAAAATGTAAATTCAACGTCCCTGTTACTATTTCGTCTTTGTTGTGAATAGTCGTTGGATGAGAGTCAGGCCACACCTGTTCACACAGTTTTGAAGAAGCTGATAAGAAGGTTAGGGTAAGAACAGACGCATTCAACTGTAATTACAGGACACTGGACAATATTCTGTCGGGAATGGTCCAGTGAATTGGCGAAAGGTTTGTGTTTGTGAGGAGGAAGGAAGAGGTTTTAAGTATATTTTTTCTTTACTTAGGGTTTACCAACGAATTTTATTTTTTACATGTAATGTTCTTAAACCCTCTCCGGTATTCTAGCATCATTTATAGTCTTCTTCCCCCAACAGATCTGTCAAACATTTTTTTTCTTTGTACTTTAGGCTGACAAATGACAGAAAGGAGAATGATTATTTTTTACATGTAATGTTCTTAAACCCGCTCCGGTATTCTAGCATCATTTATAGTCTTCTTCCTTCAACAGATCTGTCAAACATTTTTGTACTTTGTACTTTAGGCTGACAAATGACAGAAAGGAGAATGATTATTTTTTACATGTAATGTTCTTAAACCCGCTCCGGTATTCTAGCATCATTTATAGTCTTCTTCCTTCAACAGATCTGTCAAACATTTTTGTACTTTGTACTTTAGGCTGACAAATGACAGAAAGGAGAATGATTATTTTGTACGTGTAATGTTCTTAAACCCTTTCCGGTATTCTAGCATCATTTATAGTCTTCTTCCTCCAACAAATCTGTCAAACATTTTTGTACTTTGTACTTTAGGCTGACAAATGACAGAAAGGAGAATGATTATTTTTTACATGTAATGTTCTTAAACCCGCTCCGGTATTCTAGCATCATTTATAGTCTTCTTCCTTCAACAGATCTGTCAAACATTTTTGTACTTTGGACTTTAGGCTGACAAATGACAGAAAGGAGAATGATTATTTTTTACATGTAATGTTCTTAAACCCTTTCCGGTATTCTAGCATCATTTATAGTCTTCTTCCTCCAACAGATCTGTCAAAC
>OZ038497.1:73959437-73976937 GCA_964036315.1 Acanthosepion esculentum | reverse complement strand
ATTAATTGTTGAGTCTGTGCACTCCACGTGCCTTTGCCTAGAATAAGCGCAATTTCTCTATGTTCTGCCGATGACCAAAATTTTATTCTTCAATATTTATGCTTCGGTTCAGTATTTCTGGCCATTGTGGTAAGTGTTACACACACACACACACACACACACACACACACACACACACACACACACACATATATATATATATATATATATATATATCTGTGTGTGTGTATGTATGTATAAATAAGATCTTAAGTAGCTCTAGAATTTCGATTTTTAATTGTATATTGAGCACTTTTTAAATATAACCGTTTCCCGGACAAAGTAAAACTTTTCTGTATTATATATGTTATATATATATTCGACTCTGCCGTCGTATTCGACGTATAAGGGACTAGCAGCTCGGTTCTTAGGAACCGACAGCCAGACATCAGCGTATATGATCTGATTATAGTGCAGAAGGTTTGTGCAGAACCAAACACAGTTTTTGAAGAGTCAAACACAGAGACCTGGTGCACTACGCGCCACAAGGTCCTCAAACGACTCTCTGCAGATTTTGAATTCAGAGTTGTTCTCCTCATAAAACAGTTGCCATCCAAGGCTATATAACCCATTCTGTCCTGCTATTTACCCATAGCTGGAGGGAGAAGAAGAGAATTCATATCTTTCACAAGGGTATTAGCACGTAAGTGAATGTAATGGATTCGACTGGAATTCGAATTCGGCAAGCTACTATCAATTACTTCACCGTGCCCCTCTCTCTCGCTTTCTTTCTCTCTCTCTCTCTCTCTCTCTCTCTATATATATATATATATATATATATATATATACACACACACATATGATATATATATATATATATATATATATATATATATATATATATATATATATATATATATATATATATATAGTTTATTAAATTCAACGTTCAACGTCTATCGATTCAACTTTTATTATTTTTCCAATTTTCGAATGAGGTGTTGTACATCTGGATTGAATTTGTCAATAAATTCTTCTAAGTTCATGTTTTTTCTTGATATATTCAAGTACTTTCGACTATCACATTCATTGTCAAGAACGACTGTTATCAGTATGCTAAGCAAGATTTATTTATTTGTTTGACGTTAATTCTGACGTTTGAAATTGCTGGAATTAGGTTTGGAATTAATTCAAAGGACATCATTTATACCACCTAAACGGAAAATCATTTATCGAATATCTATACATGCTCTTTTTAAACACACTTCTATATTTCGATGTTCTATATAAAAATACATTTTATTTAATGCTGTGTGTTTCTTTTGTATTACAAAATCTTCTAGAATTTTGAGTTTCTTTGCAAGGAGTCCCGTATAATATTTTACTGCTATCTTTTAAAATTTCTTTCATGTTAATAGTATTTTAGTTGAAAATAATGTACTGATCGATATGTGCACAGGTTGCACTAAACTCCGACAAGGGACAAGTCATGCTACGGGATAGTGGGGTTAATGCATGGCCAATGTAAGAATTTATTTATTGTTAAGCATTATTCTTGGAGATTCGTTTTACAAAAGAACAAGAATTCATAAACAAAGTTATTTTTAAATAGCGGAGATGTCTGAGGTGCTGAATTAGACATTTACAATTTTTTAAAATAATAAGTGAAAAATCTAACGTATTTGTAACGATCGTTAAATGTGATACACCGAAGAATTTTTGTAATGACATTTTCATTTTGTTTACATTTAGGATGCAATATTAGGTTACAATAAAATAATTTAATATTCTTCTATGTAAAAATACATTTTATTCAATGCTGGTTGTTTCATTTGTAATATAATGGCTTCTATCATCCACTTGCTTAAGCCCACCATGTATGTCACGCGTTGTTTTCCCTTGTCTCTCTTTCCCTCTATTCGACCCGTGAGTATCAGATTCTACAGACCCTCCTTCCTTATTATGTGTCCCAGAAACTTTCATCGTATTACACGCTCGGTAAAAGGACACGAGAATTCATAAACAAACTTATTTTTAAATAGCGTGGATTTCTGAAGTGCTGAATTATTAGTAATTATATGAGACGTTTTAATTTTTTTTAATAATAAATGATAAATCTAAGGTATTTGTAAGGGTCTTTAAATGTGATGCACAGGCGAATTTTTGTAATGACATTTTCATCTTGTTTATAATTAGGATGTAATATTAGGTTACAATAAAATAATTTAATGGCATCTATTTTGTTTCTAACAAGATGATTGTTTATGATAATTTTTCTATATAAGTTTAGATTAAAAACACAAATCAAATGAAACCAAAAATATTATGAACAATAAGCAAAAGAGCATCAGCGTTCAACGATGAATTAAAAAAAGACTGTAAATTCTGTCAGTAATCATTTCCCGCGCTCAACACAAATTACTAAATAAATGATCAGAACTTATTGCATAATGCAGACACGAAAATAAAATTTTACTTAATTAACAATCAAAAACTAAAAACGAATAACTTGTAAAATACTACTATAGAAATGGAAATATATGCCCATATACAACGCAGATAATGTAACATACTTTAGACAATACGAAAACTTTAAACTTAAATAAATAAGATAAACAAAACCCCGGAAACAAATCCAAATAAATAAATGATAAACAAATTAACAAACTACGAATGCACACAAACACAAGCAAACCTAATAATAATAATAATAATAATAACAATAATAATAATAATAATAATAAAATGTAGCACATGGGAACATTAACAATCTCTGTTGTAGGTGGAGCCCTCTGATTGGTTAGAAAAATACCAGTAGACTAATTGACGGAAGGCCATGCCTTAAAGAAATACGAAAAAATTGTTCTCACGAGTACAGTCGACACCTTACGAAGGGCTTTGAAAAATATATATTTTTTTGTCAGTGGAAAATGTCATGATGTCATTTATGACCTTAGGTCTGTCGGCGGGACCCGGAAAGAAATGTGTACACACCAGAAATCGAAGGAAATAAAAAAAAAAAAAAAAAAAAAAAATAATAATAATAATAATAATAATAATAATAATAATAATAATGATGATGATGATGATGATGATGCTGATGATGATGATGATGATGATGATGATGATGATAATAATAATAATAATAATAATAATAATAATACTAATAATAATAATAATAATAATAATAATAAACAACAGAAAATAATTGAGCAATCAACGATAATTAATGAATAGAACGACACCATAAAATATCTACAAATAACTACATTCGGTTCTACAATTATTTTCACTCAATAACCCCTAGAATAATTTTAAACATTACCGCCCACGCAATAAAAGAATAATAATATAGACCTTACTACACATATTGCGTATATAAATAGTCAAGTTAAAAGCAACACATATGGCCTGAAGATTGATCATGCAAGAAATAGATTGCCGTCGTGTCGTCGCTTGAGGTGGACCTCAGTATCCATTATATATATATATATATATATATATATATATATATATATATATATATATATATATATGCTGTTTTAAAAACTAGGAATTTATAAATTTTAATTTTATTAGTCTCTAAGGCCCTTTCAACCAACATTTCATCAGGAGACAATCGTTGGATAATTGACAAATTAACGAAAAAAACATTGACGAAAATGAAGAGCAAAAAAAGGGGGAAACCCGCTAAAATAACATATAAGTGTATATACTTATAACGAGGGAAGGGGAAATAACGGGTAAATAATTAGCGAGCGAGAGTTAAAATAAAATATCCCCCAACAGATTAAGGGACTTCACAAATTCTTTCTGCCGGCAGAGAGAAGGTTTCCTTAATCCTATACAGACTGATTCCAAAATCTTCAAATGATTGTTGGAACCAGCCGTATGAATGATTTTAAACAACTCTTTTGTATAGGACTTGGCACAAGTTATATTCTCAACTAAGTGTTGAGCAATAGCCGATTCCATGTTGATGGGGGTAAGATATCACATTTTATCTATCTTACTAAGTCGTATTTTTGAAGGTACATGCTGGTTAATTCTAGTTTCCAAATGCAAGGTTGTACGCCCCACATAACCAGCATCACACTGGCAATTAAATTCATATACTAAATTACTCAATTTGATGTAGGGCAGTTCATGCTTACGAAAAGACGGAAACGCAGACCTAGTTCGAAAAATGCAACGTAAAGCAAAAGAAGGAAAACAATCAGAAACCGACTTGCTAACTTGCTTAATTAAGTTTTGACCCTTATCCCCAATCCAAGGAGTCTTCAAATAAACCGGACATTTAGAAAGCCCTTGGACTTTAGGGGAATGAAATTCCTTAGTCTTCTTAGTAATAATATAATCAATAAGGGCCTCCGGATAGCATTTACTGAGGAAAATCTCCCTAATGTTCTCAAATTCACGGTCCAATCTAGTAGGAGAACAAATTTTGAGCGCCCTGTACACCAAGGTTTTAACAAGATTGATTTTCCTTGATGTAGGTGCAAACGAACACCAATTCAAATAGAGGCCCGTAAAGGTAGGTTTGCGATAAATACTTGTAAGAAAATCCCCTATACTACGCTCAACAAAAACGTCCAAAAAGGGCAGACAATTGTCCTTCTCCCCTTCCATAGTGAAGGACAAACATTTGTGTAAGGAGTTAAGCTCATTAAAGAAGTTAACAGCCTCACTTTCATTTGAAAAAGTTGCAAAAGTGTCATCGACGTATCTGACATAAACAAACGGTTTAGACACTTTTCCAAAGAGCAACATCTCGTGGTAGCCCACAAAAATATCAGCCAACGCAGTGCCAAGGGGACTACCCATCTGGACCCCATCTACTTGACTGTACATGACATTATCAAAGCTAAACTCCACTGAACTGGTACAAAGTGTCATAAGTTCCATAAATACATCCCTAGGAAAAGGAGGTGGAGTAATGTCACCTTCATATAACAAGTCTGCACAAAAATTAATGGTCTCCTTCAATAGTACGTTAGTAAACAGACTGGTCACATCAAAAGAACACATAAAATCAGTATCAGGGCAAAGCTGTATGGCCTGTAAACGTTCAACGAACGTGAACGAATCAGGTATACAATATTTAGCATATATATATATATATATATATATATATATATATATATATATATATATATATATATATATATATATATATAATGTGTGTGTGTGTATGTTTAAACATATGTTATTAAATATAACTTGAATTTCTATTATGTCAATCATAAGCCATTTTAAACTTCGTATGTTTGCTTTAATTTTGGGTGAAAAAGTTTTTTATTAAGTTGATCCTTGATCTAAGCTTTCGGCTCACATGGGCCATCTTCAGAGTAGTTATACGGACATTTAAACAAAGATAATCACCATCAAAGATGATATTTTGTTATGTTGGCATAGAAAATTGCTATGCGACGATAACGGTTGCGGAATAGCTGACGCAGGTCTTAAATTCGTGATGCGGTTCTATGACGTCGTACCATGAGAGAGACTAAAATATTAACAACGGAATCATATGTCTAGATGTAATGTAATGTGTTTGTGACTAGTTTGAAATGTAATTTTGTTGTGTGTGGGTTGCTTCGTTTTAATGTAGATGGCCTCCAATATCTGGAGGTTATTTTACTGTGTGTATGTGGATATTATTGTATTATCAACTAATATATCTAATATCATAGGATTTGATTACTGTTATGGTCCAGGTTAGGACAAACGAAGAACAACACGAACACAAGAGGAGAAATAAGGAAGATATATTACACGGAATAATAATACAAGATGTGGAAGGTGTTAGTATGACTGTCAGTCTGGTTTGGAGTGAACTACTATCGACTCGACTCGATTCGTCTCTCTCTCTTGAGAGGCGTAGTATACATAGTGTTAGGAAGTGTTCATTCTGTAGTTACAGGTAAGGCCCCATAACAATTACAATGGTTAAGGCTTATGTTGAACCAACGAGCCAAAAATTGATAATCGCCACTTTGCATTCAGAGATGTCCTTATTATAGACAGATTGCCACCCAAGGTTATATGACCCAGTCTGTTCTGTTATTTTACGCATAGCTGGGGGAGAAATGGATTCGAACCTTTCCCAGGGTATTTACTCTTAAGTAAATGTAATGAACATGAATAGAATTCGAACTCGGCTCTCCGATTCCGCAATCCGAGTCGCTATATGTGTTCTGTCATCTCTTGTATAGTAGCGCCAACCTATAGCCGACAGCATTTGAAGCGCTTCAATCAAAAATGTTTGCGCCAGGTACTGAAAATATCGTGGATATGAAAGCGGGATTGAATAAGCAGAGTTAAAACAGGCTGGTTGTTATATGGAGAACGGAACCCCACCCTCCGGGTACTAAAAATACACTTATGTTTCCATAATGTTGATGAGTATGCCTTACAAAGCGCTGTTTAATTAGTCACACATTTTTCCACAACACAATGTATTACTATGATATCCAGCATTTATTTCATTTGCACTCTATGCAACAAATTGTACTGGCTAGTGAATGGGCATTACAAGTCACAGCACTATTATACCGGAGCAGTCATGGAAATGTTCATACTCGAACACGAGTTGGGTTTTCCGCCATATATACTAATTCGAAAATTATAGATTGACAACAATAAATTAAAATGTGAAAAAAAAACCTGTATCAAGATGTCGACTGATTCAATACGTTGATACAATAGTTAATTTTGATGTGAAGTTTTCAATATATAATTTTCGATCTATGCGATTCCTCGAAAAGCAATAACTGCATTGATGTGGAAAAAACTGCATTGATGTAAGAAAAATATTTGTGTAAAAATTTTCATCACCATTCGGCTACGGAATGATAAATGTGTCTACACACAGACACACACACATATTATATATATATATATATATATATATATATATATATATATATATATATATATATATATATATATATATATATATATATATATATATGTATGTATGTATGTATGTATGTATGTATAAAGAGCCAAAATTGAAAAAAGGGAAGAAAACATATCTTGTAGAAGTCTCAAAGCAGCGTGACTTTAAACGTGATTCGATCCTTTGTCTTTTTAATCAATGAAGCATTCAAGATATTTCTCTTTCTTGCTTTTAACTTCTCTTTATTTCCTTACAGGTTTTTTTTCCTTTTTCTTTATATATTTTTCCTTTTACAAGTTTTTATTCTTTTCTTTTTTGTTTTGGTATCATTGATCGCGATAGCGTGAAGCGATCCATTGTGTAGTATCAGAATGTGGGCCGTCAATTCGCTAAAATGATAAATTGGACGAGGCCGTTCGATTGTTAGTCCCTCGGGAATAGAAATCCCGCGTTTTATTTTAGGGTTGCTCACTTCGTAGGGTCGCCTGGGAGAGATCTTTCTCTCGTGGAAATCAAAATGAACGTGGCGTTAATATATATTTTCTTTCTTTTTTTTATTAGGTTTAATTGGATTCAATCATCTTTACGCACTTTTTCTTGGCGGCTTTAACTTACTATCATTTGTTTACGTCTATCTTTATTCATCACGCCATTTCTTTTTTTTATCTACAGACTTCGCCATCTTGCGTATGTGTTCGAATTTATTTAGTTACAAACATGGACTTTTGTGAGCTTGACATCCGTAACGAAAAACTTCATTTCATTCTCATGTAAAGTTAATTAAATTTTCGTAAATATTAAACGATGACAAAACAGAGAAACTGGTAATCATTATGACATAAAACTTATTTTTTGTCTAACATATCAAAACTTTTGTGACTCAACGAATACTCGTTGCGACTTTTGTGATGTCGATGAATACACATTGTACCTTTTGTAATATTCGTTGTAGTAGAGACTTTGTAACCGGAGATACAACTATAGTAACGCCGTTGAAAAATACTGGTGTCAGACGCCTTCGGATATCACTCGCACTAATATTACTTGCTCGATAAAACTCGCCAGAATAGTAATCCTTATACTGATACGAATAGAGAAATAGTATAGTGAATAGAGTAGTGACTAGTGGTTCGTATAGTAATAGAGGATAGAGAAGAAATGGAGATCGTATAGTATAGAGGATAGAGTAGAAATGGAGATCGTATAGTAATAGAGGATAGAGAAGAAATGGAGATCGTATAGTAATAGAGGATAGAGAAGAAATGGAGATCGTATAGTAATAGAGGATAGAGTAGAAATGGAGATCGTATAGTAATAGAGGATAGAGAAGAAATGGAGATCGTATAGTAATAGAGGATAGAGTAGAAATGGAGATCGTATAGTAATAGAGGATAGAGAAGAAATGGAGATCGTATAGTAATAGAGGATAGAGTAGAAATGGAGATCGTATAGTAATAGAGGATAGAGAAGAAATGGAGATCGTATAGTAATAGAGGAGGGAGAAGAAATGGAGATCGTATAGTAATAGAGGATAGAGAAGAAATGGAGATCCGTATAGTAATAGAGGATAGAGTAGAAATGGAGATCGTATAGTAATAGAGGAGGGAGAAGAAATGGAGATCGTATAGTAATAGAGGATAGAGTAGAAATGGAGATCGTATAGTAATAGAGGAGGGAGAAGAAATGGAGATCGTATAGTAATAGAGGAGGGAGAAGAAATGGAGATCGTATAGTAATAGAGGAGGGAGAAGAAATGGAGATCGTATAGTAATAGAGGAGGGAGAAGAAATGGAGATCGTATAGTATAGAGGATAGAGAAGAAATGGTAATCCGTATAGTAATAGAGGATAGAGAAGAAATGGAGATCGTATAGTAATAGAGGATAGAATTAGAAATGCGAAAAACTAAACACACGCTACCTGCCATATATGTGTTTCCTCTATGGTCACGTGGTCTACTTAATTCAATAATGGTATCACCTGTGTTTGCTCACTGGCGATCTATCTTCAGGCTCATGCGTTTGCAGCGATACTTTATTCCTATATAACGAAAATGGAAATATTTTAGGATTTTCGTTTTTTACATTCTGAAACAATTTTCATGGACAGAAATCAATATAAATACTTAAAAAACTACATTTTATGAATCTAGAGATATTCAGATAATAATTGTAATTTAATTAATTTTTTTTATTTAATGCATCTCTAACTGAATTTATTTACTGACATGTTTCTTTCTAAAAAGAAAATCGCGAAAATATTCTTTTTTTTTTAAATGGAATTAAACTCAACCATATTGGCTAAACAAAATTTCTTTTGATTGGAAATAAATTTTACGTGTTTTAACGGAAGATACTTTTAAGAATGAAAATCAGTTAATTCCTTTTTCTTTCGTTATTTCAACCAGGCGGTAAACCCCAGGATAAGAAAGCGGGATAATATTAGGAAAATATTTTAATTTTATTTATTACATAAAATTGTAAAGTTACAATATTTAAAGTCGATCAAAGTGTTCGCATTAGAAAATAAGTTTTTAAAGGGCGTAACAAAGATTTCTGACCCACATTATTCAACCTTTACAGTGAGGCGATCAAGAGAGAATCAAGATGGGATTCATTATTGGCGGGCCGCAATTTTGGCAAAAGATATGTACATGGCACTTTGTTGACAGAAGATACAGAAAGGAAACCTAAGTAACACCTATAGAATATACTAAAGGATAATGAAAAGAAAAGACTAAACATCAATTGTAAGAAGACAATGTAGGGTTATCAGTAAAAGGAACAGCTCAACATGCGAATTGGAAATGCTAAAATCAAGCACACAAATTTAAATAACTAGGACTTGTTTTTACGGAGGACGAAAAATGTGACACCGCAATCCGAAGGTGCATTGGACTAGCAAAAGAAGCTTTTCAAAAGCTAAGCAAAATATTAAGAAATAGGAAAAAAAATCATTAGAAACAAAGAAAAGAATGCGGAACTGTTATCTAATATCGGTCCTCCTATATGGAAATGGAAGCTAGACAATCAAGTAACAAAATCTACAGAAGGATGCTGAGTCTGGGCATGTGAGTAACGACGAAGATTTAAGAAACTGGAAACAAAAGGGACCCTTATATTTAGGATCAGAAAGAGACAACTGAAAATGTGTTGGGCACATAATGAGGAAAGACGGCTTGGAGCATTTGGCACTCACAGGACATACTGAATCCAAGAGAGACAGAGTAAAGCAGAAAATGACCTGGTTCTAACGAGCTTGTGTAAATTGGCGGCAGAAGAGGGATTAGGAGAGACAGCGAAACGTCAAGCTGAATTTGGAGCTAAAAATGACAGTTAGTTGTGGAGAACCATGGTCATGAATGATACATACGGCACATAGAAGGAACGAGAGGGAAATGCTTTACCCGGGATAGCGGCTGTGTATGAGACGCTTTCTAGCCCCAAAACTAAAGCAGGTTTTTATTAATTCAAAAATTAAGAGTTCTTTATATTTGGGATTTCATGTCCGTTAAATGAGACATAGGATTGAATAAATAAAACATTACTTCCAGCTAGTAATACCTAGACATTTGTAGGATCACACAAGCGCATATTTGATATTTTCGGGATATTTCCAAGTGATTTCTCCCATATCTAATCTGAACTTTGTTCATCAAATGAGTTCATCAGCTCACAGCTCAGTATCTACGCTGATGACACAGGTATTTACTCCTGTCTTAATAGTAAATCTAATTAGTTCGATAACGTCAAATTTGTAGCTAATTAAAAAAAAAATACACTATCCGTTGTTTACTAGGGCAAGGAATGGCTTCTTAATTTTAACGCTTCCAAAATGAAATTTCTCTTTTTTTAATCATCTGAGAAAACCCATTTTGCCTTCCATCAGCAGTGTAACGATCACATTGAATCAATGGTTAGGTCTTCTGTAAGGAAAGTTGGTTCACTGTAACGCGCTACAGAATTTTTTCTTGCTAGAATCTATCTTATGTATTTATAAATCTATCATTCGTCGTTATTTGAATATTGCTGTCACATCTGGTCGAGGGAACTTGTTATATGTTTAGAAATGCTTGATAAAATACAAAGAAGAATTTGCAATGTTACTGTCTCTGACCTGGCATCTCGGCTTCAATCACTTTCCCACTTCCGTAATGTAGCTTCCCTGTGCCTTTTCTATAAATACTTTCATGGAAGCTTTCCTCTTTGGTACCTAGGATTTATGAATTTATAAGCAGTACTAAATTGGCAGCAAGGTCTCATCATTTTATAGTTGAACTGGCTAGATGTAAACGTAAGTTCTATGCTAACAGTTTCTTTTCTCGCACTTCTCGTTTGTGGGACTCTCTTCCGGGTCCTTACTTCCCATTTAACTTTGATCTTCAAAAATTTAAATGCGATGTCAATCGTTATCTCCTTATTTCTTGATGTTTATTATTTTATTGTCCTCTTTCATTAATAGTATTTTCTCATATTCTCTAACACTAAGTAACGCCCTTGCGTTTTAGTGGCTTCATTGCCTTGACTGAGGTGAAATGATAAAAAAACGTTAAAACGGAAATGTTAATTCCATAGTGAATTCTTACTTTAAGAGAAAGTTCTGTACAGTGAAATGGACTTGTCTGTTACCGCTGGCTGAGAGACCGCGGCTCTGGTGTGTTTACTAATTCAACTGACTGTTTCTTGAAAAGTACTTATGTAAATAATGGCTAGTAACACAGATATCCAGTAATGTGACTTTTACTTCTACTAAAATAGTGCCGTTACAGAATTCGGAATTTTAGCAACCTTCAAGTAAGAAAGAATATTTGTGTTTGTTAATCAAATATAGGTTACTCGCAAGAACATTATGCAAGAGAAGTTTCCCCTCCGATAAAATTGCATGTGCATACATATGTGCAGATAAGATGTGTGTGTATTTTTAAATATATGTATAGCATATATGCTATGCATATATCTAAATACTTTCTTTAAGAGAAGGTTTTTGTACAGTGAAATGGACTTGTCTGTTGCCGGTGGCTGAGAGACTGCGGCTCTGGTGTATTTACTTATTCAACTGACTGTTTCTTTAAAAGTACTTATGTAAATAATGGCTAGAAACACAATGTGACTTTCACTTCTAATAAAATAGTCTGTGTATTTTTACATAAATGTGTAGCATATCTGCAATGCACATATGCATATATGTAAAAATACATGCATAACACAGATATGCATGTATTTACACACACATATATATATATATATATATATATATATATATATATTAACAATTTATTCTCTCTCACTTCTCGCGCTTGTGGAACTCTCTTCCGGCTGCCTGCTTTCCGATCGAATTTGACCTTCAAAAATTTAAATGCAATGTCAATCGTTATCGTCTGCCTTCTTAATTCCTGTTTTATTGTTCTCTCTCCTGTCTCTCTTTTTTATGTTCTCTCAAACACACTCAGTAACCCCTTTGCATCATAGTTGCTTTCTTGCCTTGTGTGGGAAGAAATGATCAGAAGAAGAAAGCTTTTACAAGTTTATGACCTAATGATAAAAGACAGAAGATTTTGCAGAAATATGTTTAAACTCTTCTTCCTTGCCAACATAATGACACCTGTTAATCTAAGATTATAAAGTGAAATTTTCAGATAAAAATTCAATTAATATTAATCAGATCAAATTATTTTACTGTCGAAAGCAAAAACCGTAAGTTGCTTTCCAATAGTTTATTTTCTTGTATTTTAAATATATAAAAAATTAAATGCATCATCAATCACAATCATTTTTCTGATCATATTCTCTAACACTCAGTAAACCCTTGAGTTTTAGTGGCTTCATTGCCCTTTTTGGTGAAAAATGATTAAATAAAAGGTAGAAAGAAGCCGGATTTCAGAACTGGCCATTACCCTTTATTTGTTAATCAATCAATCATTAATCATTAATCAATGAAGTTAAGCTCAGATATATTTAATCGATAATTTTAGATGATCACTTCTGGGTAGTTGTTTTTTTTTTCCTTATTGGAATCTCGTTTTGAATTAATATTATACAAAATGGACATGTTTATGTTGACGCTCTTTTAAAACGTTCTTTACCAACAAAAAATTAAATCAAATTAACACTATTTTTGGTATTATCTTGCGTGCTTCTTTTTTTTTAACCCTAACCCCCACTCCAGATTCGAATAACACCAATAAAAAGTTCTTCAGACAAATTTGTGTTCCTTTCTATCTTAAATTCCCTAAAATTAGAACAATTTAAATCTAAATATAAAATAATTGTCCCCAGGAAGATATTTAAAACGTATGCAATTCCTTTCATACACCGAGTACCAAATAGAACTCTTCAACTTTCCTTGTGATTATCAGAAAAAATAATGATCTAGATCTCCATTCTTATGGCGTTGATATATTACATTCTTTATTTTTAAACCGAAAATCACCCCACAAAACGTTTAAATGGTTGAAAGCAAAATCTAAACCCTTTGCAGTAGTTTTGGTTCTTTATTGCAGACAAGGGTTTCGAGGCCGATATCGTAGTTTTTAATTCGAATTGTGAAAGTTCTAATATTTCTTTTAAGTACAAATAACATTAAGTACGCTTCGATAATGAAGCTGAAAAATCAGTGAGATGAAAAACCACAAATGTCCTGCTTGTCATCGACGTGAAATTTTTGATGTATTTACATGAGTAAGTTTAGCCGAGTGTATGACAATATCAAAAACATATTGGCACAGTGTAGGTAACAATGAAACATTTAAGTCTTTGTCGTTTCTGTTTGGGGTTTTACGAAAATTAACTTAGTGCTGCACAGAATCAAATGGGATAGAATACTATTAACAACCACACGAGGAGGGCTTATAAATTAGAAATAGAAACCCTGGCCTTTGTTCATGAGCTCAAACAAGTACGTCTAGTACCTATGAAATATTAGTATTTATTTCATCCGCTAAGGGCTTTTTTTTATTAATGTTGCCAAAGTTACAAATGTATATGAATGTAGATTTTTCGGTCGGACTTAGCTCGGCAGAAAATTGACAGAATTTTAATCAGATTTTAGTCGACAGTACTGTGTCACTCCAATTATATATATAAAAAAAACATCGATTAAAGATCATGAAAGCTCTTTACAGCAAAAGAAGGTTACCCAAGTTTAATACAATTTTTGTCAGTCTATTTCACTACAAAATTTATTTGATAAACGTAGCAAGAGAATTCAAATTTTGAACTGTTGACATAATTTCAGCATTCGGAAATTACTCAGACCGTATTTATTTATATGTAAGACGAAAGATGGTCAACGTGTGCTTCTTATCATATATAGGTTTAATACGCCGATTATTGAAATTTGAGGAATAAAATCTTCATGCTTCAATTTATTACATATTTGATTTTCATAATAAATATCGGCAATCGTATTTCCAGTATAGTTATCATTTTTTTTTGTTATATAGGAATATTGTATCGTTGCCGACACTTGAGTTTGAACATAGATCGCCAGTGAGATAAACACGGGCGATCCCATTTCTGATAGGTAGATCACGTGACCATGGAGGAAAGTAGGAATAAGCGTCGCGTCTAATTGATCGCTATTTCTACACTATCCTCTATTTACCTTAAGGATCGCCATTTCAAGTCTATCTTCTATTACTATACGGGTCACTATTTCTACTCTATCCGCTATTCCTCTATTACTATTAGTTAGTTATGTGCCATACGTGATACACGCTTAGGCGATAATGTATCGTTCGATACTTGACCGACGAGGCGGATTTTTTTTCCCGCAGTAGGTTGTCATTTCTATCCGCGGTAAACCAGTTGTATATCCAAGGCTACAGAACCCGGTCTGTCCTATTATTTATCCATAGAAGAAGAGGATTCAAACCTTTCCCAATGGTGTTAGCATGTAAGTGAATGTAATGGATTCCCTAATCAGAGCCGCTATCCATTACACCACAGTGCCTCCTATTCTATATGTTTCTATTCTGTTACTATACAGATCCCTACTGATCACTAGACGGATTACTATTCAGTGGTTACTTTCCGAGCGAGTATTATCGAGCAAGTACTTTTACTGTGAGTGTTATTCGAAGGCGTCTGACACCAGTATTGTTCAACGGCGTTACTATATAACTGCGATTATAAAGTCTCTCCTACAACGAGCATCACAAAAGTGGCAGCGCGTATTCGTTGACATCACAATTTTTTTTATTCCTCAAATTGCTTTAACCGGCCTATTAAATCTAATCCCTGTCCCGTGAGTATCAGATTTTACAAGCATTCTTTTCTAACGATGTATCCCAGATACCACAACTGTCTCTTCTGGATGTTAAATATAATTTTCATTTCTGTTTTCATTTTCTTTAAAACTTCTTCGTTGATCACAGGATATCCTCAGCATCCTCCTGTATAAATAAATTTCTGTTGCTTTAAGTCTCTACTTCAATTTTGAGGAGATTGTCCAGCACTCACTGCCATACAGGAGGACAGATAACACGTAATATTTTAGTATTCTTTTCCTTGTTTTTATCGAAATTTTCCTATTTCTTAGTAATCTACTTAGCTTTTGGAATGCTTCCTTGGCTATCCGAATGCACCTTTCGTCCTCTATTAAAATACTCCCCAGATTATTTAAATTTCTGCACTGATTTGATTTTGGTACCTCCAATTTCCAATTTGCACTTTGGGCTCACCCTTTTCCTAACAACCATTGATTTTGTTTTCTTGCTCTTCATTTTTCACCCTTTCTTCTCGCTTTCCTTCTCTATCATCCGTAGGGGTCTTTGTAATTTTCTTACTGTATCTAGTTAGCCGCGGTTTCGCCATCGATTTACCCAAGCTCATTATGTATGTTATAAATTGTCTTCCTCTGCTTCTCTTGCCTGTAAGTATCAAATTTTCCGAGCCTTCCTTTCTCATAATATGTCCTAGAAACATCAATTCTCTCTTCTTGATGTTAAGTATTAGTTTCCTTTTTGTTTCCATTTTCTCCAAAACATCGCCGATACTCAAATGATCGATCCAAGTTATCTTCATCATCCTTCTGTAGAACCACATTTCTTTTGCTTTAAGTCTCTTCTTCAATTTTGAGGAGATTGCCCAGCACTCACTCTCATACAGGAGAACAGATAATACGTAATAATTTAGTATTCGTTTCCTTGTTTCAGTAAATCTATTCACTTTGGCGTGATATTCCTTACAATTTTGTCGTTAAATGCGAGTAGCTGAGTTCTTTTTACTTAAATTCACTCAAGAAGTCCACTTTTTTCATTCGGAGGGTTGTCATAACTGCCGGCATATTTTAAAGATTATCAAATTGATGTATGTATTATAGACATTTTCGTTAGAAACAAAGAAAAGCGTACTGATTTGCTATGTAATATCAGTCCTCCTATATGGCAGTGAATGTTGAACGATCACATCACATATAAAGAAGATACTTGATGCAACAGAAATGTGGCTCTACAGAAGGATGCTGAGAATAAAATGGACTAAACATGTGAACAACGACAAAGTTCTCGAGACAATGGAAAAAAAGAACACATACTTAAAATCAGAAATAGTCGAAATTTCTAGAACACATAATGAAGAAAGACGGTTTGGAAAATTTGACACTCTCGGGTCATTTTGAAGCCAAGAGAGACAGGGGAAATTAGTGAATAACATACCTAACGAACTTGGGAATTAGGAGGAATAGCAAAAAGACAAGCCTTACTGAGAGCGACAAAAACAGAAGGTTGTGGAAAGCCATGATCACTTACGTCCCGATACTTCTAGCTCGTATTACGAATGATATTATTTTGCTTATTCTCAAATTTCGTCTGTCCGAATTTTCTTTTGTTGGAAGGCATAGTGTGAACTCAAAGAAGTGAACTGATGTCGCCACTTCATGTGTTTCTTCAGAACGATGCTGAGAATACAATGAACACGTGAATAACAATGATGTTTTAGAGAAAATGGAAACAAATAAGACAATTATACTTAAAATAAAAAAATAATTGAAATTTCCAGAGCGCATAATGAGGAAAAAACACTCCCAGAACACATTGAAATGAAGATTTACTATGAGCTACAAAAGAGAGGAAATTGTGGAGAGCCATGATCGACCACGCACTGAAGGCACATAGAAGATAATATGGAAGTCCTGGATGGCTTCTAACTTGTCCAAATAAATTTAAACTATTAGCGTTTTCTCAGATTATTGATTATAAATATATTGAAGTAGTATAATCCTGTAGGGCTTAAAGAAGACAATCCTTCCTCAGATGTCATAGACAGGCGATAAAGAATCAGAAAAAGCTTCACCAAATTATAGTTGGCACATTAATTGAAGGCCTTTAGCAGTACTAACAACGAAAATGGATAGCGCGTGTAAATCGAGGAGAAAATAACGACTATCCCGATATTGACATTCCACACAAATTTAAACAAAAGGTTGGAAAGGAAAGATCAGCAGTGCTAGAAAGAGCGATAAGAGTTATCTTCTTTTTATATTTGTATGTGCCATCTCATTACAGGACGTAGGCGATCATAGCTCTCCACTTCCCTCTATCCCTTGACGCTCTCAATAAGTTCCTTCCCGCTGCTTCCTCCCCAGGCCACGCTCTGTCATCCCCTTGCTTAAGCCTGCCAGG
>OZ038497.1:73916937-73954437 GCA_964036315.1 Acanthosepion esculentum | reverse complement strand
GAGCGCGATGCAAAAGAAAAACATAGCACTATTGCCTGTCCAAATGACAAATTGATAGCCCAGCAATAATATTACCCATTTCATTTTAATCCATTAATAACTTGTGTGTGTGTGTGTGTGTGTACGTCCGTAAAAATACACGAAAAGGTTAATTTCTTTGCATAAACCAAATATCCTTCTTTTGTTGTTTGTTTTATACGCATATCATTCCAAACTCATACAGACGAAAGCAAATGGAAAAGTTAAAATTGGTCCACGCTATTATTTCTCAGAAAATTAAACATCGATGCTTTTGGTCGTTTATCTGCATGCTCATCATTTTACAAAAGACAGTGGTTAGCGGGGGCGTAACTTTTTCTATGCTATCCGAACGATTTCAATTCTTCTTTATTTTTCTTAAGATGGTCATTTGTTTTTCATTTTTTTTGCTCTTGTAATATACCATGAACTAAGCCCGACACCGACTTGTAAAAAAAATATTCTAATTTCTTGGTATTCGTTTTTCCTTACCACCTAATCGATTATACGTTGATTGATGTGTCCAGCATAATAAACTGACTGGCCTTTGTGAATTATTCAAGTTGACGCCGTTGTCCATTTTGACCGTTAAGATGAGCGTCTCATTCCGCATTTTTTTAGCAGAGCCGAACGGACGCTTTAAGTCGTCCGGGTGTAGAATATGTTCATAAAAAAGACAAAGTTAGGAATGTTCAACGGGAGAACTTTTAATATATTTCTTTTGTGTGTCGTCTTCGTTAATATTTCGTTTCAACATTTTGTCATCCCGTTTGCTATCTTCAGATAAGAGTTTCTCAATTAAAGTCCAGATGTCTTAATTTTCTTGATATGCCGACTTAACCTCCCCCCCCCCCGTTAGAAATGTTTTCCCTTAATATTTATCAAATGTCAATTCAACGATTACCCAAAGTAGTTTTCTGAATAACTGTCAAATACGTTATTGGGGTTAATTTCGGTGTTTCTTTTTTTTCCTAAGTGAATCAGAAAGACAATATTTAGATATTTGCACAGACATTTATTTAATCATATGGCGACCTGATGATTGCGCCTAACATGAAACAACAGCCTGTCGCCTCTGAGTGTTGACTTCAATGTTCACATTTATATTTATATTTACATACGCTCTATCTCTGATGTTGAGCACTTTATCTCATAAACATAGCACACCTTAAAACTATATTTCTTCATATATATATATATATATATATATATATATATATATATATATATATATATATATATATATATATATATACAACGTGTCTGTGATTTTTTTTCACTTATTTCACGTAGTCTTTATATGCATATTATAGTTGTTGTACATCTTAAATCTTTGTCAGTATCCTAATCAGGTTTAGCCAATCATATCGACTAATTAAATTTACAAGTGTAGTTTTACTTATATTTATCTATTCCACTTCAGAATCTTAGATATTGTCTTGCAATTTTGGGAATATTCTGAATCAATAAATATGATGACCCCGAAGATCAACTCGTGGACAATTGACTGCGCCCTTTGAAAAACTATTGCCCAATAATTTACTGTCCTTTCCCGTTTGGTAAATTGTTGTGCGAAAAAAAAAACATACATTTAAGCCAATCACTGAAAAATAGGCAACCACTTACGATCCAGCAGTTGAAGAATACTGTTATTGTTTAAAACAAAGACCAAATTAATTAGACCGCCATTTTTACCATTTGCAGATGCGTAGCGTTTCATTTGCATACAGAATTAAACTTTTTACTCATTCTTTGTACGGCGGTATGAGCTGTGTTTGAAACGCCGTAGAAATGCCGTATTCATTACCAGAATGCAATCAGAGTAAGTAATACAAATGCCGATCATCGTGGATCTGTTTCATAATCATAGGCGAAAGCATTTGGCAATGTATTTTTTAATCGATTTAGTCCCAAGCAATGCAGTCTCAAGGGATTACTGAGTGTGGAAGAGTTAGAAACTGGGACATTGCTAAAAAATGAGAACTGAAGAAGTGTAATCAGGAGGACAGTAGACTGACATTAGTTTGCAACAATTTTAAATGCGAAGTTGGCTGGAAATCATGAAACCGGATGGGAGTTCCATAAGCGATTAGTGCAAGAAAAGAAACTTAGCATAGAATTTACGGTCGCATCTGGCCAACTCAACTGTAAATTGATGAGATCTCGTTGATAGTCTGCTACTGCGCTTAAATTCAAAGAGTCTAGCCACGGCAGCAAAGAGCTCATCCGAACAATTACCATGAAAGGATTTATAGACAAGGCAGGGAGGAAACATTACGGCGGCGGGAAGTGACTGAAGCCGAAACAACAGAAAGAACCATCTGAATTGCTAGGGAAATTTGATTTAATCAGGGGCATATTCGAATAATCCAGAACATTTAATGACAAAAAAGCCTATAGACGGAGAGAAAATGAACATAAAATTACGTAAAAATAGAACCAGTTGTGAAACAAGAATAGATCTTCTTAGCTGATTTATTTAACCTCAACAGCGAGGCTATTCTACACGTATAAGAATTCCTATCAGGATGTATTACTGCAGAAACAATAGTAACATAAGTTGAGTGATGGCAAACACATAAATTAAACTGCAGAAACGCTTAGACATTATCGTAAAGGAAAGCATAAAGAATGGACTAACCATCAATTGTAAGAATGCAGATTGTATAGAGTAGTAGAATGGCAAGTCATGAGTTAGCATTTGGCGATATCAGAATCAAGCAAGTAAAGAAATTTAACTATATGGGAGTTATTACAACAGACGATGGAAGGGGAAGGAGAACTGGATTAAAGAAAGGTGTTTTGCAGAAAATAAGCAAAGGATTAAGAGATAGGAAAATGTCGTTAAACACAAAGAAAAGAGTGCTGAAAAATTTTCTCAGATCAAGAGAAGTCTCGGAGCAATGCAGATGTGGTTCTACAGAAGGATGTTGAGAATATCATTGGTATAACATGTGAGCAACCGACTAGTCTGAATTAAATTTTAATGAAAAAGAATACTTGCACTTAGACAGAGACAGGCGATATTTCTGGAACAAATAATGAGGCAAGAAGTCTTGGACAATATGATACAGGAAATACCGAAGGCGAGAATCGCGGAAGAAACATCTCGTAACCTATTTAACGAGCTTGTGTAAATAGATGGCAGAAGTCGACCTACGAAGAGGATAAATATCGCTTAGCAGCAACAAAGGATAGGAAGTTGTGGCGAGTAGTGATCGTCCACATCTCCAAGAGATACGGCAATTAAAAGATACAAAGTAATATCAATTATCTGTAGTATCAGTTTTTTCTCAATAGTTTTTCAGTAACATAGATTCTGACCTGGCATCTCGACTCCAGTCACTTTATCAGTATGACGTGGCTTTCCTCTGTCTTTTCTACAAATATTTTCATGGCAACTGCGAGTTATTTTCATTGGTGCCCCAACTGCATGTATTTGAGGTTAGTATCTCGGTCGCACAATTTCACTGTCGAAACATTTAAAGGTAACAGCCTCTGCTACTTCAACAGCTTCATTTCTGGCACTTCCCGACAGTGGAACTCCCTTCCGCTTACTTGCTTCCCTGATAACTATAATCTTCACAAATTTAATGCCAATCGATATCTTCTGATGTTTTCATCTTGATCCCCTTCCTTCTTTTTATCCTTTCTTCAAACACCCCCTCTTTCACTCTCTGTAACCCCTTGCATGCTAGTGGCATTCCCGCCTTGCTTGGGGTGAAATCGTTAAAAAAAAACAAACAAACAAAAAACAAAAACAAATCGCGCACACAGATACACGAGAATAAATGCACCGAAGTGTTTAGTTTTCTTAAAGTGTCTGCCTTATTTCCTTAGATATCGCCGCGAACGTACTTGAAAGACTATAAAGTAAAGTATGGCTAAAAGATCACCTTAATCACTCAATGATTAGTTTGTAGCCATACTTTCCTTGATAAAAAGACATGAATAAACAGGTTTAGATCTTGGTGTGATTTTAAATGATACGTTTACTTTGTATGTGCGCGGAGCATAAGAGTTATAAGCGTGGAAAGTGACCAAATTTAATGTCTGGTCGTGATTATTGCATTTACTTTCGCACAAATATCCGTGGGAAAGGTAGGAATCCATTTCTTCTCTTAATATATGGATTAAATAACGATGTCATTTAGGCTCTTCAGTCTTGTATGTAAAGTGTGGGGCTAACATCTCTACCCCGGAAAAACCGTACCTGCCCCGGAAACCCATCCCCCAGTAATAGCATTAGCACAGTGTGGCTGTGGTTCTCTACTCCATAGCAGGAAGCTTTACGGCCAGATCACGTTTAAACACCGGCACTCCTATCACTGAAGTTAAGCAACGTTGAGACTTGTCGGTACCTAAATGAGTGACTGCTTGAAAATACCAGTTGCTATAAGCTTCGTTGTGCGGGTGGTGTAAAGGATAACGATTCAGAATTCTTAATCGGAGAGCCGAGTTCCAATTCCAGTCTGGTTTGTTATATTCATTTACGCGCAATAAATTTGGAAAATGTATTAATTCACCTCTTCTGCGCCTCAGCTATGGGTTAATTAGTAGGACTTTATCAGTAAAACATTAACTGCCCCCCAAATTGTTGCGATCCCCAAATATCTTTTGGCTTTAAATAATCGGCAAAAATTGATAAGCCATGGAAAGAAAACTAGCGGGGTTGCTTGTTGTCAAAGAGAAATACTAATTAACGTGTGTTTACGAGATACGTGTTTCTTTGAAGACTAAAAACTCACAAGTCTTGATCCGGTTACCTGTGGATCAAGAGAAGAGAAGAGAGAAAAGAGGGGAGAAGAGAGAAAAGAGGAGAAAAGAGAGAAAAGAAGATAGAAAAGAGAGAAGAGAGAAAAGACGACAGAAGTAAAAAGACGAGGGAAGAGAGAAAAGAGGGGAAAAGATTGAAAAGATGAGAGGAGAGATAAAAGAAGAGAGAAAAGAGGGGAGACGAGATAAAAGAAGAGAGAAAAGAGGGGAGAAGAGAGAAAAGAGAGAGAAGAGCGAAAAGAGGGGAGAAGAGAGAAAAGTGAAGAGAAGAGAGAAAAGAGAAGAAGAGAGAAAAATGAAGAGAAAAGAGGGGAGAAGAGAGAAAAGAGGAGAGAAGAGAGAAAAGAGGAGAGAAGAGAAAAAAGAGGAGAGAAGAGAGAAAAGAGGAGAGAAGAGAGGAAAGTGATGAGAAAAGAGGAGAGAAGTGAAAAAAGAGGGGTAAGAGAAAAAGAGGGAGGGAGAGAGAAAAAAGAGGGAGGAAGAGCGAAAAAGGCGAGAGAGAGAGAGATAAGGGAATTTGAGCAATTTTATTGTATGCTACTTTTTTTGTACCGTCATCTCACGGCCGTATGGAGAAATTCCCAAACATACAAAAGATATAATCCCACAGCTTGACATGGAGTGAGAATCACTCTTCTCTCTCTAACTTGGAAATACCAAAGATTAAATGATTAATTAGTTTACACCATGAAATTTCATTCCGAGCTCAAATTGACAATTCTCTTAATTTATTTATAAGCCAGAAAAATATCGCAATTTATGTGTTTACATTCGGCTTCAAATCTGACAAAATATAATAAAAAAAATACGAAAGCAATAATTTAATTATATGTAGATATATGAGTTATAAAAAAAAGAGACATCACTTTTAAAGTGTAAACAGTGAAAAAGAAAATGTGTTTATGATGTTATTAAAGGCATTCAGAACAACTGAGATGAAAAGGTCGCATAAAAAAAGAGCGAAGGAATGAATGTCAGAATGAAGTCCACATTCACACGACAGATTCATCGCTAATTCTTAATCAGGGAAACAAGCACAGCAAACAAAAAGAGAAGAAAAACTGAACTATAAATAGATAAATAAAACAGGATAAAAAGAACCAACTAACAAGCAATCCGCGGCCTTTTACCCTTTAAACTTTTGTGTATTTTATATCATTTATTATGACTTATTTTCGAGCAGAATTGTTTGTTTTTTTTTGTTAATACTTATTTTTTTAATTTATTTTTCTTGTGTATCTGTGGGTGTGCGTCTATGTGCGTGTATGGTTTATTTTTAATTCTGTCTATACGTCTGTTTTCATCATAATATTTACTTTGTCTTCCTTATATTCTGGCAGCTATGCGGATGGTGTAATGGAGAGAATGAGAAATCGGAGTACCAAGTTCGAATTCCAGTTAGCATACTTAGATCCGCTTACCTGCAAATGTCATCGAGCAAAGTATGAATTCATCTACTCCCCCAACTATGGGTTAAATAGTAGAATATGTAAAAATCATTGTTATTCTCAAAATAATTTTAATGCAATATTCACTCTAAAAAACAAATATTAAACTAATCTTCTAACAATTCAAGACTTGTTTCGACTTTAAATAACGCAAAAAATAGGTTGATAATACGTCAAAAATCAGTCCTTATATCCTGGATTCTTTTAGAAGAATTCATATTGGCTTACGTTTTTTTGCTTTTCCTAAATTCTTTATCCTTTTGGCATTTTCTCGTCTCTTGTTTCACTTTCATTTTTCGACTTTTTTGTGTATATTCTTTTTCATTTTTCTCAACCTTTTAAAACAATTTTCCTATTCATCCATTCTCGCTTCTTTTTGTCTGACCTCGGTAACTTTCCATTTATTTCTATTTTCTTCTCGAGTTTGTATTTTTTTTTACTTCAACAAGTTTGTTATTCCTCTTTTTAACTTACATTTTCCCTCATTCAGTTTCTACTTCAACGCATCCCCTTTTTTTTGTGGCTCTTCGACGTAATGTTTTCCTTCGCGCCGTTGGCTTTGTCATCTATATAAATAAATTCTCAACTTTACTCCTAGAGGCCGTAGCCCAACATATCATACCATTTTGGAATCAGGCCGACTCCGTGAGCAAATTAAAAACAATCCGGGCTGGATCCGGACCTGCAATTCTGAAATTTTGGATTCTCAAGTTTTCATTACTGCCATTGTTTCCGGAGATATTTTGTGAGTTGTTTTTTGTTTTTGTTTTTTTGTTTCTTCAGCGGATTTTTTTGTACGATAAAAATTTGTATAACTAGGAAATAAATTTGGGAATAACTGAAATTGATTGCTAAATCCACCTATGAAATAAAATAATTGTATTTACGGAAAGTAAGGACCTACATACATCAAATTGTCTTTGGGCACCTCGAGGCGATGTAATGGTTAGCAAGCTTGTCTCGCTAGAAAAATTACAACTGAGTAGTGAGTTCGATCCTCACTGGGTGCCCCATACTTTCGGCCTTGTGCCACATCCGAGCTACGCTTGCAAAATCGCTACATCAAATTGTATTTGAATTAAGTGGCGACAGAAGAATTATCGTTGAACTTATAAATGTAAGCTTAAATATTAATGCTATACCTAAATGCAGCGATCAATTTCGAGTTCTTCCGTATTTTATTGTTGTCTATCGCATACGGCAGCAGTATGGCTCGCAAAAAGAAATCGCCGCCAACAGAGGACCAGATTGTAATCAAATGAGCCGAGGCTTCAGCGAGGAAAATAAAGACTCGTGCAAATGAAAACCAACATCAAACGGAAGCCACGGAGAGCTTCCAGTGCTGAGAATATGCAAAGACTTCAGGACTCTCAAACTCCTGAATAAGCCCAAAGCCCGATCAAGAGCCCTCTGCAGGAGCTAGCTTAATTGCGCCTAATAGGGCGGCGTTTAAGCTAGTCTTTAATTAATCTTTATTTTTTCTTAATTTTTCTTTATTTCTCTAGTTGTCTTAATATTTATTCCTCTTTTCCTCATTTTCCTTTTTTCAGATTTGTCATAATGTTTCTTTTGTTTTCCCCATTTTTTTATTCCATTTTTGTTGCCATTTTCTTTTTTAATATTTCTCTGCTTTTCCGCCATTTTGTTATTTAGAATTTGCTTTTCAACTAGATTAATGGGCTCACACTCACATCATTCGTAAATACACGCACCCACACCTTTACAGAAACACACACATATACCAGCAAACGTGCTTGCATGCACATACATTAAAAAATCACTCATGCTCATACACACTAATAATTCCACACTTTCACACAGACAATTTCACCGCACGAACGGACACAATATTACATAAAACCAACAAATATGTTTGAGTAAATTCGGTCCTAAAAACAATATTTGAACTAAAAGGTATGTGTAAGAACACATGTGGTCTACTTGCATTGGCCACTAGTCTCCCGCAGAGGTATTTTAATTTAAGGAAAACATGTCAAACAATTTAACTGAAACGAACAAAAATATTGGAAACAGCTACTTAACAATGCATAACTCCTTGCATTGCCTGAACAACGGCAGCGAAGTGAAGTGATATGGTGCTGTCTTTATACGGGTAAATGCCAGGTCTGTACATTACTGAGGTTGTTTTTATCTCCCATAAATGCTGGCGTATCTCCAAATTTCACGAATCTTACAACCAGACCTTTGCGTCAATCTAAAAATAGCTTATATCTAGGCACCATAAAGGGACTCACTTCATACAAAAATTACAGATAAAAGGATAAATTTTAACTAGCAACTTAGAACCAATCAAAATACTGGTTTTTATCAGCCACAAAAGCTGTCTTTGTGAGCCTCTTTGAGAAAAGAAATAGAAACTAAAACAGAATTTTCTTCGGTAGCCCAGGCTCACCTCAACACGTTAAGTCCGGTTAAAAGAAAAATCAGTCTATGAGACTAGAGTAAATTTATTGTCATTTAGTACAAGATAGTACAATCATCATAATGAGTATTATTTCTTTCTCTATAACACGCGCTCTACAAATAGGAAATTACTAACAACCGCCATTTACCCTCATTTTCCGCTACAACTATTTAACATGCTTTCAACATTTCAATTGACACGCTCTGGCCTTGTTTAATATCAGTTGCATAAATTTGTTTGAATGCTACGTTAGGCGTCTTCCGTCCTAACGCGCATCCAGATGCGTTCCAAAGCTAAGAGATAACAAAATTTCATTAGAAACAAAGAAAAAAGTATTGAACTATTACGTGTTATATGTCCTCCTGTTGGCAGCGAATGCTGGACAACCACCACAAAGATGAGGTAGAGACTGAAAGCATTATGGGCCGAATATGCGAGACACAACGAGGTTTTGGAGAGAATGGAAACAAAAAGGAAACGTAATTCATATAAAAAAGATGCAGTTGAGGTTTCTGGGGCAGGTAATGAGGAAGGAGGGCTTGGAAAACCTGATACTCACAGGAGAGATTGATAAACAGAAGACAGAAGCGCGTAACATATTTGATGAACTTGAATAAATGAATGGTAGAAGAGGGTTTGGGAGAAATAACAAAAAGACAAAACTTATTAAGAGTTACAAGGGGCAGGAAGATGTGGAGGACCATGATCGGCTACGTCCCAAAATGACACGGCACATAAAAGAAGGATTTGTTGTTATTTGTGACACAAAATTTGTTTCTTTTTTTCTCTACCTGTTTAAATTCCTACACCTATCACCTGGTTTATCTATCGACTGTCTCTAGTCCTCTTAGTAATAAATCACGATCATCGGTTCATCTGCGGGAAGGCCATCAGTATTTTTTATAAATAGAAGAGTTACATAAGTCTGCTTTGTTCAATGGTGATTAAATCTGGCTAACACAGGAGCCAACAAAATACCTAAAGCCCAGTTGAGTGTTCTAGGAAACAGTTTCCTATCACCAACACATGCTGACGCTGCCATTACTTTGATAAATGTCAAACAGAACGGTGGACCATAAAGGTCTAGATATGATCTTCAACAGTTATATCAAAACAGGTACCATTTCAAATACTGATCGTTATAATCTCTATTAGAAAACACACCAGACCATGAGAGGCACCACCAGCTTCTTAATGTGCTGTTTTATTTTATGTTTTTTTTTTAATCCGTTCATTAAATAAATGGCTTCATTTACAGGACAATAACTGATTCAAATTAACACCAAAGGGAAGAAACAATGCTGTCGCTTCCAGCAATAAAATCAACAGATTATTTCCTGCAAAAAGCATTGATAGCCAGAAGATTAGTCACAAACAATATGTAAATCAGCTTAGAGAAATTAAATATTCAACATACTAATCGGGCACAAAAGGAAACATATGTATGGAAAAAGAAGAAAAAAAGCTTATCGCTTTCTTCGCAATGAGAATTAGAATATGATATTGAACCAAATTTAGCTCTATTGAAAAAATAGTTTTACTCCCTTCTGTTCAAAGATGTTGGTGTCCGCAGATAGTTGAATTATTCATGGATTCTTCTAATGTTCAAGCGGCCAGCATCTTTTAAAGTACACATCTACAAAGTAATATCGCTGTCGTCCAAGCTAGAATAGGCCGCCCACATAAATATTTGATGGCAGCTGAGTAAGAGGGCTTTGAGCTAAAAAAAATACATGTACCAAGAAAATGCTTACAGACTGAAACGTAAACGACTATTATAGACTCGAACCAAGTAAATGCTTATCGGCTCGTAAATTATCAATATTTACGTTGTCCTTGTGCAAAGTAAATGCTTATAGACACAATTACAATGATAAAGGAAAAAAAAACTGATTACAAAATTGGCTTACGGCCACGTTACGTCGAAACACCGGTTCCTAGATGGTTGATCGCTTGGGAATACCAGATAATGTAAGCTTAGATGTGCGGGTGGTATAATAGATAATAGCTCGAAATTGTTATTCGGAGAACCGAGTTCCAATTCCAGTTGGGTCTGTTAAATTGACATACGCGCAAATATCATTGAGGAAAGATATGGACCCACATCTTCATTCCTAGCTATGGGTTAATTCGTAAGACTTGTATCACTAAACAATCATTGTCTAATAAGAAAAATCTTATAATCTGAAATCTCTTTCTAAAAAGCTAAAAGTAACGTAACATGAGTTACAAAGCAATAGTTAGAATATTATATATATATATATATATATATATATATATATATATATATATATATATATATATATATATATATATATATATATGAGAATAGAGAAACAGCAAACGTTTTTGCTTATAATGTGGATCTTTTTTAAATATATACGCTACACGTGTTTCAGGTCTCGCGACCATCATCAGGTAAATAGTGGTTATTTCCACATATTATTGAAAGGAATTAATTTTTCTTACGTTTCCGACAATGGTTAAACATCGGAAAACATAAGGAAAATTAATTCCTTTTATTAAAATGTTCAAATAACCACTCTTTACCTGATGAATGTTGCGGGACCGTGTTGCAAATATATGTAAAATAAAGTATAATATATATTTTTAAAAATCCACATTATAACCAAATCTTTTGCGGCTTCTCTCTTCTCTTTAAAATATACAGTTTTCTCTTTGGACTACTATAACCTCTCCTACACATAAACACACACATATATATATATATTATATATATAGTCTGTGGATACCGATATTAGTTCTCGATAAAATAATTTAATCAGTCGAGCACTGTGCGGAGTATCGAATTTGTAAACTGCTGATAATGCAATACTCTCCTAACGATTGCCTTCTCTGAGTGAATAGTGTGTTTATGAAAAAATAAAATAGCCAAAAATTCGCCTTTCTCTCGGCCGGGCGTTTATGGCCTAGGGGTTAGAGTCTCCGACTGATACCAAATCGGTCCTGAAGCGATCGGATGTCTAGCTACACTGATGAGCTGTGATACACTGAATGACTATATATATATATATATATATATATATATATATATATGTGTGTGTGTGTGTGTGTGTGCCAAACCTCTATATAGAGATTATATATTTTAAAGTTAAGAATTTGAATGTTTAACACCATATTAATTATATCAAAATTAACTATCGACATGCAAATCAATACAAATACCTAAGTATGCCAAAATATGACATTTAATCGAGGGAATCTGTCACATACAGTATTTCCTGAATCAAAAATTCTACATTATATTAACCTGATACAGATACAGAAAAGAAGAAATTTGAGCGTATTTTAAGTATGTAGATGCCGTAAAGATTACACGAAATGTGACACACATAATAGTGAAATCAGATTTTCCGAAACTAAGCAAAGCATCAAGAAACAAGAAAAAGGAGTGTTGATATACTATGGAATATTTAGGTGTGTAAGACAAAGATGTGTATTCTCATCGGACTTATTCAACCTATAAAGTGAGGCGATACTAAGAGAATTAGAAGTCCTAACAAGATTCATTATTGATGGCCACAATCTTGACAACATGAGATGTGCAGATGAAATAGTGTTGATTGCAGACACGGAAAGGAACATACAGGAAGTCCTACAGAAAGCAGTGAAGGAAAGCGAGAATAACGGACTAAACAGCAATTGCGAGAATTAGCAAAAGAAACAGTCCAGCATGCAAATTACATATTGGAGGTACCAAAATCCAAACAAGTACAAGAATTGAAAGATCTGGGAAATGTTTTACCAAAGACGGAAAGTGCGGTACTTAAGTCCAAAGGCCCATAGGGATGACGAAAAATACATTCTAACAGAAATAATTCGTTAGAAACAAAGAAAAGTGTAGTGAATTGTTATATAGGAATGGCTTCTGGACATTCTCCTCACAGGTGAACGAATTCGAAGTAACAGAAATATGATTCTACAGTAGGAAGCTGAGGATAATCTGCACCGAACATATGAGCAACAACGAAGATTTAGATAAAATGAAATTAAAGGAAAATTAGACTTAACACCAGGAAGAGACAGTTGAAATTTCTAGGAGACATAATGAGGAAAGAGGGCTTGGAAAATCTGGTACTCACAGGTCAAACTGAATGCAAAATAGACAGAAGGAAAACAGCATAACCTACTGTTATGGTGTTGAAACCATAGAAAAATAACACAGACTCGGATATAAAGTTAAACGGTATATTATTCACGGAAACGTAGTTCAAAGTATGTGGACTGGAGAGTACCTCTCTCACTGGTGTCCTGACTCACTCATTCATACACTCACTCGGTGATACACTCTTGTTGACTTGCGATATTTAACAACCCCCCACAAAGCCTCGTCCGAGTTCCTCTCTGCCAAAGCAGAGAGTTCGACAGGAGTCACACCTGGTGACTTCCGATATTTAACAACCCACCCCACATCGGTCGTATATGGCACAAAGCCGGTTTAATGTGGGCTCTCCGAGCCCGTAGGCTCGGCCAAAAAGATGCCCATTAGAACCCATATAAATGGGATCAGGGACTGTCTACCTCCCCGGACGAAGCTCTGCCCTGCGGCAAAGCCTCGTCCGAGTTCATCTCTGCCAAAGCAGAGAGTTCAACAGGTGTCACACGTGGTGACGTCCTCTCTACTAGAAATTTGTAGCCACATTATATAAGTGTGGAATAGTACATTTGTAGGTATGTTAGGTTCCTACAATACCCACTTCCAAGCCTTTTACTTGGTAAAAAGGGTTAATACCTTTTCTTCTTTGGGTTAATTGTCAAAGGTTCGGTGAATTTCCTTTTTCACCCCGACCTTCGTTGTTCAGGCGTATGTTGCGGGGGATCGAGGTCAAATGTGTCGTAAATGATCTCGATGGGTTCTTCCTCTTCATCCTGTGTGCTGTTAGAATCTATTTCATGCCGTTTTTTATTTCATTTATATGTCTTTTATATGTACGCCTTTGTCCTTGTATTATATACACCATTTCGCCGATCCTTCTAGTGATCGTGCCTTCCTCCCAGTACGGCATATTCTTTTGAAAACTTAAAAAAAAAATTTCTCACCTGGTTTTCTTGTTCCTTTTTCGGTGTTACATATTTTTGACTGTTTTGGGATTAGTTTGTCAAAAACAGATCTCACCTTTCTGGCAAACATGATTTCTGCCGGTGAGCCATTTGATAGCGTATTCAGGTTCGGCGTTATACGATAAATTTGCAGGAACTGTAATGCTATATCAGTAGGAGTTCCTTGAGCTTTCTTAAATGCTCTTTTCAGCGTGTCAACGAACCTATCTGCCTGTCCATTAGATCTAGGGTGGTATTGAGGCGTAGTTATGTGCTTGACTTGGAAAATGTCGCAAAAGTTCTTAAATTCTGCTGGAGTAAACTGTGTGCCATTGTCGCTGACAACGCAGTCAACTACTCCAAATCTCGCAAACAGCTCATGTAGGAAACTCATTATTACAGCCGTTGTCGGCCTCTTGCATCTTAAAACTTCCGGCCACTTGGTGTAACTGTCAACAACGATTAAGTAATAATAATCGTCAATTGGCCCAGCAAAGTCGATATGTATACGTGACCAAGGCTGTTCCGTTTTTGGCCAGGGTTTAAAGTGGTAGGTGGAGCTTTGGCCGCCAAGTCGCATCCTCTGCATGTGTTTATCATTTCCATTATGTCCTTGTCCATCGCCGGCCAGTAGACATAGCTCCGCATGAGACTCTTCATACAGTTTCTACCGGGGTGTCCACCGTGGAAGTCTTTCAAAATTCGTTTCTGTAATTTTTTCGGAATTACAACTCTTTCACTTTATAATAAGACATTATCACTTCTGATACACTATTATCTTTTGTTGCGATTTTGCGTTTTATTGCGGTTTTTGATTTCCGACAACGTTACAGGTAATTTCCGGACGGTATTCGCTATTCTGAAGTTAAAATGTTTAATCTTTTAGAACCGCATTGAGGTCCGTTGAAAAATCCGCACAAACTCGAATTTGGTTGGACTTTTTCCTTACGTATACAGCGGGGGCAGTCCATTCGCTAAAACTCACTTTGGATAGTATACCGGCATTTTCTAGTCGGTCTAATTCTTCGTTGATTTTTTCAACTGATCCAAATGGGACATTTTACTTTTGAAAACGGGTTGAACGTTTTCTTTCAGCTCAAATTTGGCTTATGTTTCCTAGTCCCGCCGAGAAAACTTCGGAAAATTTTTCTTTTAATTCTTCTTTCTTGCCAAAAAGTGGAAAGTATGACAACAGATTGGGCATCTGTTGTCATACTTTCCACTTTTTGGCAAAAATTGTTGATTGGTTGATCCCACAACTTAAACCATTCCATCCAATCTGTTCCAAACAAATTCTCAGAATTTTTATGGACGAAAACTTTTAATTTCTTTGTAATGCCATTCAGTGTGACAGGTAGCGTTAGCTCACCTTCAAATTTGATTTTGTCACCAGTTACTGCACGTGCTGTTTTGTTTGTCTTTTTCATTGTTATTTTTTTTAAATTTCCTCCAAGTCTGAAGATTAATGATTGAGAGATCCGAATCAGAATCTAGTTGCAGCTTAACTGTTTTGTTTATAATGTTAACTACAACGTATTTTCGTAGATTCCTATCTACTTTTCGTTTGATATAGTTTGTCTGGCTCTGTTTGTGTTATTCCTTTTATTTCTACAGTACGCCCCTTTGTGGCTAATTTTACCACAATTATGACATGTCTTGTTTCGGTAAAAACAGTGGAAGAGTCCATTTGTAGGTATGTTAGGTTCCCACAATACCTACTTAGATAGCTTGACTAAATGGATGGCTGAACAAAATTTAGGAGAGATAATAAAAAGATTATTTTTAAGTGATATACAGGAGAGAAAATTGTGGAGAGCTCTGAAGGGACACGGCTCATAAAAGATGGCAGCGAATGCCATGGATGTAGTATGAGGGTAAGGAGGATGTTCTAAGTAGAAGAGAAAAAAGTAAAAAACTACTTTTAGCAATCACAAAGTGAGGGTTGTGACAGAGTAAAAGAAAAAAAGCTTTGGAGAATTTGACTACCATAAGACATACTGAAGGCAAGAAATACCGAGGAACCTGATCGAGTTTTGTGTGATTCGATGACAGAACAAGGAGAAAAAGGGATTTTAAGTGACAAGAGTTATTTAGTGAAACAAAAGAAGGAAAGTTGTGGAGAGCTATAATCCTCCAGGTACTGAAGTGACAAAGTAGAACAAGAATAGTGTAGCGAAATGAAGTAATTTCGAGGGACTAATTTTTAATGTTTTGTGTTCGATTGGATCAACATTAGGACATGGATAATCAAAATATACTCTATTATAATCATAATAAAAATAATAGTGAACCTTTCTGAAGAGAAAGTATATGAGTGTATAACTATATCATTATCAGCATGCTTGAAACATTCCAGAATAGTTTTTTTTCTTTTATAATAGAAGGAAAAAGAAAAACGAAGAAAAAGGTAAATAAGGAAAGAAGCAAAAGAAAAGCAAAAAACAAAACAAAAGAGAAAAGCAAAAAAGCAAAAAGCAAAAGCAAAAGGAAAAAAAGTAAAAGAAATGAAAAAAGAAAAAGAAAAAAGAAAAAGGAAAGAAAAAGAAAAAAAAGAAAAAATCGAAAAAAGAAAAGAAAAAATATGTCTATATTTCCGAGATGAGATATTGTATCTATTTACATCGTTCGGACTGTTTTCTTCATCTTTATTGCCATATTCACAAAATTCTTCAGTTGATATACGCTGGAATTTCGAACTGAACCAATAATACATGGCCGAGTGGCTAAAAGCGTTGGTTGACTAATTCAAAAAAGTGTATTCACTCAAAGAATTGTGATTTCAATACCTGACCACAACAGATGGAACAAAAACTTGCAAAGTTGAGTGACTAAAGAAAATTAACTGATACTGGGATATCAAAAAGAGAATATATGGCGAGTGGAATTAGAACAATCTACCCCAGTGAACTAAATAAAGGGTTCAATTAGAAATTCCAACGTTTATCAACTGAAGAAGGTCGAAACGCACAACGGCCGAAACGTTGTGAATATGGCAATAAAAATGAGGACAGCCGACCGAACGATGTAAATGGTGTAAAGAAAAACTGATGTGTGCGAATAGCCAATCGCAGGAGAGTAGAGACTATGTAAGCTATAGCACTGTGAAGATATGCTTGATAAGTCGATAGATTTATGGAGGTTGTTTTCTTTTCTTAACTAATTTTCAACCTATACAAAGCTCTAGTGTCCCTAAAGACAGATGTTTATAGAATGAGATGAATGGCATGGATGTAGTTGGAAAAAGTAGAAAGTTAAGATTTTGAAGATATGTATTGAACCTTAAGATTTTGAGATTGTTGTGCCCGCTGAAGCATCCACGTGGAAACCTATCCATCAAAGTAGTGGTTATTGGGGAGATGCTGTCTGAGTGAATTTGGTTTCTTACAAATGGAATACGATAAGAATGTAAATGATTCAAACTAGTAGATGTTTCACCGATGGTCTTAGGTGCAAAAGATTGAACTGGTAGAAACATACAATGGAGCTCAATAGAACATTTTCCATAGAAATGGCGATATGAAAACGATGTGGTTGCAATTTTGAATCTGCGGGAAACAAATAAGCCACCCCACATGGTGGCGTAAGCGACATCACTTTTGGTTCTAAACAGACAGTTATAAATAAAAATGCATAGCAGTGAAGGAATAGAAATGATATCACTTGATCTCCTTGTGTGAGATTTCAACGTTTTCTTATATGATAAATAAAATCGATACGTTCTTACATTGAATATTGCTACCATATCTGATCTGGTGTTCCTGCTATATATCTAGAGATTCACGACTGAAGGGTCTGAAATGTAATCGGTCCTTGTATAGCATTTCGATTTCAATCTTTGTCTGGCCACCATGACATTCCATCTCTTTTTATTTTTCTGTAAATGTTTTCATGGCAGTTGTTCTAATGAGCTCTCCTCTTGGGAATTCGACTGCATGAATGTAAGCAGACGACCAGAATGGCAACTAGGATTCGTCGTTTTACCGCGGAAAAAACTAGATGCCAGCGTAAGTCCGCTCCCAATGGTTACTTTTCTCGCTTGTGGAAAACTCTGCCGCTTTCTTTCTTCAATGTTACCCACACTCTCTAAAAATCTAAATCTTCGCATCTTCTGACTTCATGGATCCTATTCTTTTACTGCCCTTTCTCCTCAGTAAAGTCTTCTCATTCTCTTTCGCTCCCAACTTGGTGCGATGACTACCTTACTTTTAGTGAAATGATAAAGTGATATAAACACATTGTTTCTGAGAAATTTGATAAAAAAAAGGAAAGCGCTGATTGTTATTCAATCAACGTCATTTATTTAATTGGAGTGAATAAAAGCGGAAACATAACTGGGTTTTATATATATATATATATATATATTTCTTAATACAAAGTGATAAGAATACGAGAAACCTCTTTATTAACGTACATTTATTTTCCTCTTTTGCACAAAGTTAAGTACTAACTAATGTGTAACCCGAATATAAGAGAGTTGTCGGACCGGAGAATAAGTCTCTTATATCCGGGTTTCTCTTATATCCGGTTTTGGTATATTATATATATATTAACACAGGCTCTAATTTGGGACCAGAGAAAATATCTCTTATATCCGGTTTTCTCTTATACCCGGGTTTCTCTTATATCCGGGTCTCTTATATCCGTTGCCTTTATCCATGGTTTCGTGTGGCCAGAAATAAATAATTCAATTAATAAGTGATACTGGTATAATTGTTCGATTTTATCATCAATTATTCTTGTTAATCTATTATTGCACTTAAGAAATTGAACTTTGGTCATTATATATTTACATAGTATTCAACTATCCGCGCTTTCCTGCACCCAGTGTAGGTCTTCGAACATTTCTTACGATGATAAGGGGAAACTACTCTATACATAAACCAGACTTGCAACAATGTTTTACATATTGTAAGATCTTTCTCCTGATTAGATCAGTTTGCTTAAAAATGAAAACATGAATAAACAGAATTTTAAAAAAAAAAGGTGTTTTTAACTCCCTTCTCACTATTTTCATCAAGAACCTATTTTTCAGCTCAACTGCCCAGTTCTGTAAGAAGTCAACCACATCTGATTATGACTCTATATTGACCTTTCCTTAATTTGTATTTCTTCACCTCTTTTTTAAAAATCTCCAACCAAATGGTGAAATTGCGTTGGACAAAATTGTGATATGGGCAAAGAAAGAGGTTATTTATTTTAGAGTAAAAGGAAAAGAAAAGTAAAAATTACAAAAGAAGGAAATTGTTATCTTTCTTTCCAGTTCCACCACCTTATTGATTTTTTAATTTTTTAAGCTGAAAATGGTGTCTTTCTTTCACACTTATGCTTATCGCAACAGCCGTTGTACCTCAGGGAACCAAAAAAAAAACAGAGGAAAGACGAAACGAAAAACCTTTCTACGAAACAAAATAGAAAATATTGTATCCTGGCCAAAGCTTAGGATCTCTATGCTCGCTAAAATTATCATCTCTTACATCTCCAGTTGAATTTAATGGGAATTGGATTTCTATTTAATCATTCATTTAAGATTGGCTATAGATTTCTCCAGAATTCGTGTTGCTAAAAGAATAATTTCGTTCAGTAATATTACTGTCTTGTTAAACCCTTTTATTATCAGGTTGTAACCCATGTTCGTTCATTCTGATGCGAATGAACTCCATGAATAATTTTCGTAGCATTTTCTGCTTCTTAGTAACACCGATCATCCTATGAAACTTGTTTAACATTATTGAAATTTTATTAGACACCCCTGAGAGACGGAATTCTATGTAGACAAGAATGAGTAGGTTAGATAAACATTTCCGTTTAAAAAATGCCACAAACTGCTCGAAACCTTTGTGCTGTGTACGAAGATGACTTCATTACCGAGAGAATATGAAACAACCGAGCGGTTAATGCTAGGCTTTATGATAAATAAATAAACAATTCAGTTGAAAAAAAAGTTACCGGTGAAACAGTGTGATTATTCAACATGACAATGCTCACCATCCCCGTCGCTAACATGACGCAACATGAAACTTTGTTTGAAAGTTCTACCTACCACAACATACACTCCGCATTTAGGCCATTCAGGTTATCATCTTTTATGCTCGCAAACATTGTTCAGGATCAGTGGACGGATAGACGGGAAAACGTTGTTCAGGATCGGTGCACAGGTAGACGGGAAAACGTTGTTCGGGATCGGTGCACAGGTAGACGGGAAAACGTCGTTCGGGATCGGTGCACACATAAACGGGAAAACGTTGTTCGGGATCGGGGAATGGGTAGACGGGAAAACGTTGTTCGAGATCGGTGCAGGGATAGACGGGAATATGTTGTTCGGGATCGGTGCACAAGTAGACGGGAAAACGTTGTTCGGGATCGGTGCACAGGTAGACGGGAAAACGTTGTTCGGGATCGGTGCACAGGTAGACGGGAAAACGTTATTCGGGATCGGTGCACGGATAGACAGGAAAACGTTGTTCGGGATCGGTGCACAGGTAGACGGGAAAACGTTGTCCGGGATCGGTGAATGGGTAGACGGGAAAATGTTGTTCGAGATCGGTGCAGGGATAGACGGGAAAACGTTGTTCAGGATCGGTGCTCGTGTAGAGGGGAAAACATTGTCCACGTTCGGTGCACGAATCGACGCGCAAACATTGCTCAGGCTTACTGCTCAAGTCGACACGCAAACACTGGTCGGGTTTATGCTCGATTCCATATGTGAAAATTGGTCAGGTTTTATACTGGAGCGAAGTATAAAACCTGACCAATATACAGTTTAGGTTTGTACTTGGGTTTGCAAGCAAGTGGGTTTTTGCACCGGACAAGATAGCATTTCTTATGTGGTAACTCTTGCACCCTCTTTAATGGGTATAAAGTCAGAATTATTTTTTTATCTTTAATAGCACTGAGTAAGCATTTGAACAGAAATGAAAATTAAAATATATTCTGTCATATAATGGACGCCTTCTTCGATAGATTTTGGTTATTCACTCTTGTTACAAGGTGCGACAACCTTTTGTCTTTGTTGTCAACACTTATCATCTAGATTTATTTTTGGTGGCAACAAATTACCTATATCTCTAGCATTGTCAATATTGTCTAGATTTAAACACATTTCTGCGTCTTGAATAAACAGCAAAGTAAAGGTTGGTGTATCTTTCGATCTGTTATAAAATATCTAAGGTAATATAATATACTATTAATATACAATCAAAATAAATGGCCTATTTTCGTGATATGCAGTATTTGCTATAATGGTATACAATATAATATAATATTAATATTTAGTCAAAATCAATGGCCTATTTTCGTTATATGCTGTATTTGCTATAATGGAATATAATATACTATTAATATACAATCAAAATCAATGGCCTATTTTCGCGATATGCGGTATTTGCTATAATGGAATATAATATAATATTAGTATACAATCAAAATCAATGGCCTATTTTTCGTGATATACTGTATTTGCTATAATGGAATATAATATAATATAATATTAATATACTATCAAAATAAATGGCCTATTTTCGCGATATGCAGTATTTGCTATAATGGAAATCTAATAAACGTAAAGACGAGTTTCAAATGAATCGCTGTGTCTGCTGATTTTCAAAATATTTGATAAAATCAACGTCCGTTTATTCAAATGGCTAGGGTTTGTAGATTTAAAAAATTGATTTTTGCTCGGTCTTGTGAAGTATTTATTTCTCAGGCAAAAGATTATTATGTCTATACTATTTCTGGCACAACCCATTTAGGTAATTAGATACTATCTCATACTTAGCAAAAACAAGAACTTAAAACTTCTGTGATTTGTCTGAATACAGTATAGATTCCTTTTGTTGATAAAAGCCTTCTATTTGCAGTTATTGTTTCTGGTTCATAATTTTCCTGATGGTGTGTTTGGAAACAGAGGAATATGCTGGTCATCTCCGCTCTCCAAGCTTCACTACAGGTGTACGTATATCTGTGACATACTAACACCTTAACACAACAAAAGGAAAGATTACAGTAACTCAAATAAATTCTAAAAATGCATTACAAATAAAATCATTTGATATACAACACTGAAGTGGTACTAAGAAGCAATACAAAAAAGGATGTTACAAATTGTTCCACACAGAAATTAAAATGCATATAAAAAGGCAAGCAATACATGAAGGAAACAAATAAAAAGAAGGTTTTAATTCTAACACCCCTAAGAGTGACACGGCACAACACTGGTGATATGTTGCAGGTTTTTATAAACGAAGCATGGCGATTGTACTATCCTCCGCGGTCAGCCAAACCGCAAATAAATCTTGCGTTCATTTCCATTTTGAGTTAAGCATTAACTGACTATTCTCACCAACGAGCTGTCACTTGGCCCTCAAAGACTCCTTGCGACATTAATAAGTCCATCATGTCAGAAAGGAGATAATCGCCTTCTACATCACTATAACATCTGTCATTAATTAAAGGAATGACCAGTAAAGACATTCTAGTTATAAAACAGTGTAAACTAATTTGTAACTTCAGTTCAAAGTCTCAAACTCTTGATTAAAAAGTGGTTGATGCTTCACATTCTAGCGAATTGTAAAGTCAGCCGAGATTTATATGGACAGAAATAAAGGTGACGAAGATTTTATGTTGTGGAACACAAGTCAATTTCACATTTCAAATAAATCTTTTTCACCTGTCAATTAATTCTGCATGCTCTGAACGCATTTTCTTCTTAGATAGCAAAATGTTTACCAATTTGTACAGAAATGAGAAAGTCTTAACATCAAATGTGCGTTTCCCTTTAATTGATAATGTACAAAAGAAAACAGTATGTGAAAATTTGATATCAGGGCAACCTCAAAGACATACTCTGATGCAAAATATCCCGTTGTGAAATTTCCTGACAATAGACAGGAGCTAGCAGCATTATGGCCGCGGGTTATTTGACTGGATACCTTTGAAGAGCTCAAATTCTTGCGGAAGTAGTTTAAAGGTCGCGACAAAATCTGGTTAATTCGTGATATGCAAATCTCGGCCAAGTTAAATACGAGACTGTCAAATGAAGAGAACGAAAAAGGGAAAGAATCAATGTCGTAAATAACAGTTCCAGAAAACTTTTTAAAATGAAGAATATTAATAATCACACTTTTAGTTTAGCAACAAATAAAAGAAATACTTCCACAAAATATTTCTTTATATGAATTAAAATCTCAGCATCAATAAATGTTTAATTCTTTAAGACGTAGTTTTGAATTTAGCAGGTGAGGAAATTTATATATATATATATATATATATATATATATATATATATATATATATATATATATACACACACACATATATTATATATACATATATATATATACACACACACACACACACATATATATATATATATATATATATATATATATATATATATATATATATATATATATATATATATATATATATATATATATATATATGGGAACAGTATGGGAGAAATTGCGTGAACACTGGAAAAAGTTTACTTGTGACGCGTTTCGTCTTTCAGGAATTCAACGGACTAAATTTGCTATATTGGTAGGACTACACAAGTACACAACAGAGGGGTGCTGGGAAATTTAGATTTTAATTATTTTTTATTTTTTATTTTTTTTTTATCTCGCCGAATTCATTTACAGTATTTTTCTTTTCATCACATTTGTAAATAGGCCTTCCACACCGTGATATTAGAAGATCTGCCATTTTGTAAGAGCCAAGGCTCAAATTTAATTTAGATGACCTTGCGATTAAGGCACTCTCTAGACGTTGTAGTGAATTGTTTCTTCTTTGATCAGAGTAGCATTTTTCTCTGTCAAAGTTCTGATCAGTTTCGTTACGGTGGGCAACCAACGCATTTGATGCATTATTTTTGTAAAATGCTCCTTTTGTTTTCATAAAACTGTTTATTTAGTTTCCTTGAAGTTTCTCTTATATATGTTAAAAATATGTTACACAAGACTGTAATGCTAAACTCTTATTTAATCATAAAATATCCGAATTTTTATTATCCTCCAATACGTGGATTTTCTTTTGATTTTTGGAAGCGTAAAGAATTGACTAAACCTCAATTGGTATAAGACAGAATATATCGTTGTGAGCAAAAGAAACAACCCAACATGCAAATTACAAAGTAAAGATACCAAATTCAAACAGATCAACAATTTGAATATTTGGAAAGTGTTTTAATTGACAACGTAAGGTGCAAACCCGAAATCCATATGCGTATTGGCATAGCGAAAGATTCCTTCCAAAAGTTAAAATAGAAACACCAAAATGAGTGCTGAACTGTTATTTCATGTCAGTCCTCTTAAATGGCTGTGAATAATGGACAATCTCTTCTCACAGATGAAGAAAAGTCTTGAGGCGACAGAAAAGTTGATGCTGAGAATACCATGGACTGAATATCTGAGCAACGAGGAAGTTATATAGAAAATCGACGTAGTGTATTTGGTTAGAACAATTACAACTGAGTAGTGATTTCGATCCTCACTGAGTGCCCCATGCTTTGCGTCTTGTGCCACCTCTTGGCTAAATTTAGAAAACCAATAAATATTGCAGTTGGGGCTCAGTGTAAATATCTGCAGATCGGGTAACTCAGCCTGTACAAATGCTCTTCGATTAAGGGTGTTCCCAAGATCTCGATGCGAAACCCAAGGGTTAAAAAAATGTAAAAGAAATACAACCTTGCCTTCCTAAAAACCCGGCACATGACCCTATTCCATCAAACTCTAGGGGAATATGTTTCTTCTCAGCCCCCCAGATAAGCATATTTTGGGCACTGATAATTACCGCAGCTCATTTAATTCATCAACATCGCCAAATAATTAAGACCAGAAGCCATAAGAGGCATTCCTGGTGTATCAGTTCATTATTATTATTGGTACTTGAAAAGGATTATTGAAATGTTTTTTATGTATATACAAAATTTTATAAGCTCGGTAATTTGCTAATATAGATGTTATTTAGATGGTGTAATGGATAGCGGAATCGGAGAGCCGAGTTCGAATTTCAATCGAATCCATTACATTCATTTACGTGATAGTACCCTTGGGAAAGGTATGAATCCTCTTCTCCCCACAGCTATAGGTAAATAGCAGGACATATGGCAACTGCTCGTCAGTCACGTATCGAAAGATACATGATCGCCTAAGCGTGTATCCCGCATGGCACATAACTGACTGAGTGCGATGCTGTCTACGTAGGTAGAATGGGTCAAAGATTGGAAGCACAGACCAATATTAAAAAGGACAAGATGGACAATTTTTATATTTGCGTAAATACAACAGGTTCATCGATAGCTGTACATCTAATAAAAAAAAACACCAGTACACCATAGCCCACATATGTTCTCAGTGCCCACTATTCACTATTTGGAAGGTGAAAGGCGTTAAATTTGTGTATATCAAGTCCGAATAGCCATTTCTCTGTAAGCAGGAGTGGTTTAGCCAATTTGCAGTATTTATCAAAATATTTCTTACTGTCAGTTGTTTTCCAGAACGAATTGTTTTGAACGAATACAAAACCAGTACTATAATAATTCAACTGCGCAAAGACACATAAAATAGAGATGGAGAAAAAGACTGAGACAAGGGGATACAGTATCTCTATTTAGAGCAGGGCGTTCACAAAATGTACTGGACAGAGTAAACATAACGGAAAACATGGAATTTAATATATCGCTTGAGAACAAACACAGAAAACAAACACAAATCAATGGAGAACGCAATGGCAGGGATTTAAGGATAGAAAAATATAAACACGGATCAAAGAACTGACTAAGATTAGTGATCTGGTACAAGAGATTAACCGCGAGAAATAGAAAAGGCGGGACATACAGATAAAAAGAAACATGGCATTATTAGTATGTGTTGGAATAAGCTGGCAGACGCTGGAAGATGAGACCGAAGAGTTTGCTAGCAAAACATCGCGAATGGCATAATCACGGTAGTCAGAAAAATCATTGAAAAAAAAAAGGGCCTTTGTATTGCAGTTAACGAACACTGCTGCTCCTGTTGATGCTTCTGATGATGTGTTTTTAGGAATTGCATAGATCCATCTCTTCCGCTGGAAGACGTCCACAGTTAGGAACCTAGACCAAAACTATCTTTTCACGCACGCACAAAAAAGATGTTTGTAAAAAAAAAAAAAAAAAAAAAAGAAGAAGAAAATAAAAGTCAAACCGTTCTCTTATAATTACCTCCCTTGAGAGTAATAGTAAGAGCTGACACATCTGGGAGTGACAGCAAGACGGTCGAACTCTCTGCCTCTGAGCAAAGAGGAACCCGGCTGAGGCTCCGCCGAAAGGCAGAGTCTCGTTCGGGGAGGTTGACCAACCCGATTCTGTTTTTACAGTTTCTACGGGCATTTTTGGCCGAGCCTACGGGCTCGGGACTACCCCCGCTAAACTCGGCCTTGTGCCACATCTATCCCTCGTGGGGGGGGGGACAGTACATATTGCTGACACATCTGGAAGTCACAGCAAGACGGTCGAACTCTCTGCCTCTGAGCAGAGAGGAATCCGGACGAGGCTCCGCCGAAAGGCAGAGTCTCGTTCGGGGAGGTTGACCAATCCGATTCTATTTTTACAGTTTCTACGGGCATTTTTTGGCCTAGCCTATGGGCTCGGTACTACGCACGTTAAACTCGGCCTTGTGCCACATCTATCCCTCGTTGGGGGGACAGTAAATATTGCTGACACATCTGGGAGATTTAACTCGCCAGTAGTTATGGATGTATGATATCTTGCACAGAATATATTTGTACTGAAATATATTTTCCTGAAATCTCCCAAATTTATATCAATGTTAGCTTTTGAAATAAAATCAGAATAAATGATTAAATTATTATTTTCACATCCCTCCCCGGTCTGTTGAACAGAAATAGATGTTTATCTTTTGTTTCCTAGTTAGGACTGGGTTTCCAGTTCTTCCTAAGGTCTACGTCAACTCTATACGTCAACCTATCCGCCTGAACACTAAAATAGTATTTCCTAATTATTTTCCCCCTCTATAGGAGTAGATAGTCCCTCCTATTGTCCGGTTCACAGACTTTCTTGGTTTTTGAACAGGGGTAGAGGTTTATCTCGTGTTTCTCTTTAGCATTGCGTTTCCAATTTCTTTTAAAATCTCATTCTCTTTCACTCTTAGTAGCCCCTTACGTATAAGTGGCATTAACGCATGGTTAGGAATGACTTGATTAAATATATATTGTTTATTACTTAAACGTTGTTTTAGTGGATACTCTTATTTGAGTGTACACTCCATTTATTTATTAAACAGTATATTTATTTATTTTTGCCTCCCGGCCATAATATTAGAGAAATCTTAAAGAAAAATGTGGTTCGAATCCTGCCGGGGAGCTATAATTTTTCTCGCTTAAAATTTCTCTAATATTTAGCTCGGTAGACGAAAATAAATAAATAGCAGTTATGTGCCATGCGTGATACGCGCTTAGGCGATCATGTATATTTCGCTACATGATTTACGAGGCAGATTTTTTTTCCGCAGTAGGTTGCCATTTCTTTCTGCGGTAGACCAGTTGCCATCCAAGGCTATAGAACCCGGATTGTCCTGCTATTTATCCATAGCTGCGGGGAGACGAAGAGGATTCATACATTTCCGTAAGAGAATGTAATGGATTCGACTGGAATTCGAACTCGGTTCTCCGATTCCTCAATCCAAAGCCGCTATCCATTATTTCACCGCGATTTACTAAAAATGACGCTTACGTAATAATAATCTGACGAATTAATAAATAAAAAAGTTACCCCTTTCTTCATATATAATGTATTTCGGCATCAATAATTCCTTCAAACACGTTTGATTGAATATTCTATAAATCCTTCCATCCAATTTTTTTCAAATTTCCGAATTTGTTGTTTTATGTTATCGGTAAATTTAGAAAAAAATCATTTATATTTTATTTTGTCCAGTGTACTTCCGAATGTTTCTACATATGTTTTCAAGGATTGCATTTTGTGTATATATGTAGTGAACAAAAACAAGATCTAGATTTAAAATTCAAATGCTAAGCACTGACTCATTGACTTTGTTAGAAATTAAAAAGACTCGAATTTACAAACTTTGCTTAACACACACGCAAAAGCAAATCCAAAACAAAACTCGTAAAATTTGACACCTTGATGCGAAATGTTTATCGGCCAATAGAAAACTAGGAAACATTTAAAAACAAAATTAAAATAATCTTCAATTCTCAGAAACAAATTCTTTTACAGACCTTTTCGCGAGCCGACGCGAACATTTGTTCATCATCTAATGGAAAGGCGCGAATCATATCCGGGAGTGAATTTCCAAATGACTTTTTCAAGTCCCACAAACAAAATAAAAGACAGGCAAGTTCGCCTGTTACCAGAGAGAGAGAGAGAGAGAGAGAGAGAGAGAGAGAGAGCAGACGAGCGTATTGACACCTCCCTTGACAAACGTGAAGCGAGCGTTATTATTACCTCTACCTTTCTCCCTCAGACCTTTTATACTTGATAAACGAAAGGAAAATTTAAGACTGAGCGATTACTTCAAAGACATTCCTACAATAACGCTCATACATACATACATATATCCACACATACGTTTCTACCTACGTACACATAAACGCATTCTTGCAAGGACTACGACGAACATTTTAACGACCTTGTATCAACCAAAATACATTAATTTTATTTGTAGAAACCTTAATTGATTTATATATATAAAATTGTTGTTTCACTTTGCAATTTGATTTTCTTGTTTTATACCCCTCTTATAGTGGGCTATCTAACTAAGAAGGTCAAATCAAATTAATCTGTTTCAATACTCATACACTTCACTATAATTGATAACCCAATATATATATATATATATATATATATATATATATATATATGAGTGAACATAGAAGTCAACATTTAGAGGCGACAGTCTGTTTCATGCTAGATGCAATCGTCAGGTCACGAGTGCTGTTATTTTTCTCGTCTATTTATATATACGGGTCAGTGGTGCATTGTGGGTAGTCTATTTTGGCGGTTATTTTACCGGAAGTCGTTTATTTGTTTATTTATTTATTTGGGTTAAATTATTTTGCTTGTTTTTATTTAATTTAATTTTTAATTTTATTATTTTATCTTATATATTTATTTATTTTTTAATTTTTTAATTCTTATATCTTGATCGGTGTTTTTATTAACGTAGTAAAAATTTGTTTATATAGCTTATTTAATAGTTTTATTTTTGTTTGGGAAGATAATTAAAGCTATTTGTTCAATTTTGGGGTTGATTGTTGTAGTTTGTTCTAACTATTATTTTGGCGGGAACAGTTTTTAATTTGTTTATTACTTCATGTATTTATTTGGATTATCTTTATTTGTTTTTTTCTAACTGCTAGTTTATCAGTATCGGTTGTTATTTTATTTATATACTTGGATGCATTTAGATCAATTTATTTTACTTGTTGTTATTTATTTGTTACACTGTATATTTTCTCCTTTTGGTTTTCAATTTTTAAGTAACGCAGTATATTATTTTTTATGTTTTAATCATTTTTTTTATCATTATATAACAGTTATAGCTATTTTTTTCGTCCGATTTTTGTTTTGATTTTTTATAGTCTAACTAATATTTTGGTCATAATAGTTTGCTAATTTGTTTGTTATTTACTTTATTTATTGATTTTGTTTCTTATTTTTTATTCTATTTCGTCTATTCTAACAGGTGGGATTTAGTAATTTGTTTGGATTAATTTACTTTGCTTATTTTATTGTCATTTTGTTTGTTTATCTATTTATTTATTTTTTCCGTTTTCGATTTTTAAGTAACGTAGTAAAAATTTGTTTTCATGTCTGCATTTCGGGATGAGCTCGGATCTTTTATTTAATAATTTATTTTGGTCTGGGAAGGTAATGATAGCTAGGGAGGAGGCTATCAAGGCAGCCAACATGGACAGAGACGACGTCCCCCAGGTCGGCTCCTGCTTCTGGTCCTGTCTGGAGAAAGTGGCGTCGATGCTTATATGTGCCTAACTGTGGACAAAGTTACATTAAAATATATAGATTTGTTATACAAAAAAAACGTTTTATTATAAATTATTTTTTATGGATTTATATGTGCCACAGACGCATTATATATATATATATATATATATATATATATATATATATATATATATATATATATATATATGTGTGTGTGTGTGTGTGTGTGTGTGTGTGTGTGTGTGTGTGTGTGTGTGTGTGTGTGTGTAATTTATTCGAAAATTATAACATAAATAGGTTATAAAATCACTACAAAATAGACATTTTGTTTCAACATTTCTGGTGTCTTATCAAGTGATGGTGAATATGATGATGTAGAATCGATCAAACACCCATCGATAGGGGAAACGCTGTTACATAACCTACAATGACCAATCAAAATATAAGTATATGAGAATTCAAAAAACTTGATAACAAACCTTGGTTATAATGATTAATGCCTTATTTTTAGGGTTAGACTAATATAGAAATCATTCTAATCAATATTAAATTTTACAATAAAACTAAAAATTAAAAATTACCAATTTTAAATTTAATCTCTATTAAGTTTAAAATATTATAAAATTATTTCAAGAAGAAACTTTGGTCTACTTTGTATTGATCACACTTTTAAGAATATTATTTTTTGATTATTGGAATTCATTCTGTATAAACCAATCCTTATATATATATATATATATATATATATATATATATATATATATATATATATATATATATATATATATATATATAGTGCGTGTGTGTTTGTGTCGGTGATCAAGCAAAGTTGAATAGTGCATTTAAACGCAAATATTTCAGACTCTCGAAATATATACATATCTGCTCAGTTTTGTATCCTAACACGAAAATAAGAGATTTTTTTTTTATTTATTAATCTGGCAGAAATTTAAAATTGCTAAAAATTCTTTAAAATTACTCTTTTCTTTAGGATTTGAAACTGAGCATATATCTATTTCGATAGTTTGTGGAAGATTTGCGTTTATAAGGCACTATTGAAAATATATATATACAACTGGCTAACAATGAGCTGACTAGTCACGTAAATATCAATATTACAACAATGACTGTCTCTTCTTTGATATCGAAATAGCAACTATAAAAAAACTTCTGCTAGAGTCATTTGTTTCCACAATGATAGGAAATGGGTGGAGTATACTTTGTACAGAAAATTACGTCGAATTTTCCTAAGAGCACCTGACCAACTCCTGACACGTGTCTCGGTTGCGTGTTCATGCCTCTGACTGCCTGCCAGTACTTCTTTTGCCGAAGTGGGAAACCTTATGTGCGTTGTGGTGTCTCTGTGTTGAATAAGAAATCGGAGAGACGAGTTCGAATTTCTGTCGGGTTCACTTACGCACAGATACCGTTTGGAGTGATATGAATCCACCTCAGATGTCCCTCAGCTATTGAGGTATGGTCGATGTTCATGTATGTGGTTGAGTCATAAGTAATATACGTTTTGGGGTGTCAAATGTATTGACGAATATAACATCCTAACCAAGTGTTTTTTTAACTGATTCTTTTTTCTCAAGGTTTATGTCATGTACTTTATCTATTTTTATGTTACTTGTAACAGTAAATCATTGTCTTCAAATGTTATTTTTCAATCTTCAGAATTTTCTTTTTAATCGAAAAATGTTTTCTGTCTTGAAATAACCTGAACAAGATTGATAAGCCGAGAAAAACAAACAAAAAAAAATCAGTCGATAGGGTACTATGAAGGATTGTCTTTTATAAGACAAAGACAATTCATTCGCTTGAAGCTTAATTTTTAATCATTGATCTGAAAACGTTTGTATATAGTTGATGTTTTGAACAATTCTGAACAAGTTGACATTCGGATAAGAGTCTAGATCTGACGAGAAGAGACCCCATGCATCGGTAAGACCATAACGTTACATTTATTAGGTGAATCTTTTTATCTGATATTGCAATTGCCTAATATATGATCGCAAAGAGAGATGGAAAAGTTTGGAATAAATACAATAACAAGGAATGTAATTACTTTGAAAAATATTTACTTTCATTAATTCCAAATATATTGATATAGCTGTGTATATATCCCTATCTGCTTATCACATGTTATTTATCGAGAAATAGGCAGGTTTCTTTCTTTCTTCATTTCTTTCACACACACACACAAACACACACACACACACACACACACACACACACACACACACACATATATATATATATATATATATATATATATATACTTACATATATATATGTATGTATGTATATTACAAAGTAAGGAAGTCTCTTATTCTGTATCTCTCTCCCTCTTTCTCAAATATATATATATATATATATATATATATATATATATATATGTATATATGTATATATATATATATGTGTGTGTGTGTGTGTGTGTGTGTGTGTGTGTGTGTGTATGAAAATTAATTAATCTGATATACTCTGTGAATTTCTGTTCCGATTATTTCACAAGAGGATTTTCAGCCCGCTGCCGTCTAATATCAAATCCTCCTCGTCAAATTCCTCGGTTCAGTTCAATCGGTTCCTGGATTTGGAGATCGAGGTTTAAAACCGGATTCTCGAATAATCTTCCTGGATTTGAAAGATTATAGATGCTTTCGAAATATTTTTAGGCCAAAAGATTCGATTTACCTTATTATGAGAACCGAAGCCGAAGTCAGATCTTGTCTCCCAAACTACAACTCATACCTTAAGAAAGGGGTATTGTCAAATACATTCGCTAACCCAACAGCCACTGAGAGCGGAGACAAAGGGAATAGAAGAAATATAGATTGCTCGCCAGATAAAAAGATTCTTAACATCAAAACAGAAAAACAAGATTTATTGTTATGAATTTCAACTTTCATATTTATTTTTCCTTCCCCCCTCCAATGCTTGTGTCGTTATGTAATACCTCTATTAAGAGAAACTAAAGATTTCCGGGGTCAAATTGGTATAGCCGATATGGAGTCATGAGTAATATAGCTTTTGGGGGAAGAAAGTGACAAGTTTCAAATCCTAACCAAATGTTCCTTAGATATATTATCACAGGTGGAGAGTAGGTTAAATACAGGAAGGCAGTAGACGATACAAGAATACATCGATCATAACTGGTTCCAAAAGCAGAGCTCTGTGGAGATCGAATTCCAGTCGGCTTTGTTACATTCCTGTACACGCAAATTCGCGTAAAAACGGTACGAATCAATCTCCTTTCCTAAGGAATAGGAAACTAGTATAAACTTAAACAGTAGGACTTGTATCTGAAAATATTAATGTTCTCAAAAATATTGTTAACCCCCTTCCGCGATAATTATTTTGGGAAAATATTTGATTTTTAAATGATCTATTTTTAATTGTTTTTAATATACTAACTAAAACACTGAAGTGGCCGAGCGGTGGCTAACACATCTACTAGGCGCGTATGAGGTGACAATTGGACTCGTTTCGAGCTCAGGCAGGGCATAAAAAGAATCAACAACGTCAATAGCTGTTTTTTTGACGTTATGTTTCGAACGTGTTTCTTCGTCCGTGTCTGAAAAAAATCACTTTCAGTAAAAAACGTATGTCCACGTCTAAACCGGGGAAAAGGCTAATGCAATATTCACTTCATTTATTAAAAAAATAATGTTTCGGCTTTAAATAAGCAACAATGGATAAATTAAGTAATCATCGACGAAAGCCAATTTTGCGCATGTGGTGGGACAGTCGTGGCGTTTTTTCATTTAGAGCTAAAACGCAAAGAGATATTAAATGCACATTTATACGTCCAGCAGCTGCAACATGTCCATATTTTGTTCGAAAAGCGCCCTGCGTTAGACAATAAGAAAAAAAAAACTCGTTCTCCATGACAACAGCAAGAATAACAGTTGAAAATGTTTTGGAGCTCGGTTAGACTGTTCTAACCCAGTCACTATATTCGCGTGATCTTGCACAAACAGAATATTAACTTTCGATCGCTGCAAAAATGAATAAATGAAAAATTAAAAAAAATATCAATATCAGATTCAAGAATTCCTTGAAATATTTTCCACATCAATACTTTAAATTTTGAAATTTATCTTAAAAAATACCGACGATCTACTGGATATGTAGCAACATACCATTAAAAATAAATAGTGATTTTTACAAGCGTAGCTTAGATGTGGCACAAGGCCGAAAGTATGGGGCCCCCAATGAAGATCGAACTCATTACTTGGTCGTAATTGTTCTAGCGAAACAAGCTTGCTAACCATTACACCACCTCGAGGGTTTCAAGTGGATTTGCTAAACGTAGCTTAGATGTGGCATAAGGCCGAAAGTATAGGACACCCAGTGAGGGTCGAACCTACTAATCAATCGTAATTGTTATAGCGAGATAAGCTTGTTAATCATTACACCACCTCGGGGTGCCCTTAAGTTATTTTCCAAGCGTAGCTTAGATGTAGCACAAGACCGAAAGTATGTGGAAGCCAGTGGATTGAACTGACAACTCAGTCGTAATTGTTCTAGCGAGACAAGCTTGTTAACCATTACACCGCCTCGAGGTGCCCAAGTCATAACAAATAAATATGAATATAACATTAATTGTATTTTATTTTGTGAAGAGTAATATTGACGAACAAATACTGAAAGAAATTATGACTTAAGTTAAGAAAATGATTTCAAATTATTTGATATGATTTCGACGTGGACGGTAATAAAGTCACAGTTTTGGCTAGGAAAATGTCATAATTAATATACGATGTCCGGTAATAAAGTCATCTATTTCTGTCAGGCATTTCACCAGTTTGCTCTGTTTGTGACAAAAATTCAGAATAAATCGATTTCAATGACAGATCTAAAAATATTTTTTCGTCATTTCATCCCAAGCAAGACGGGAATGCCACTCGTACGCCTTTTCAGAAAGTAAGAGAAATAGCTGGGTAGAGTGGGGATTGCGGAAAGGATAAAAGATAAACGGGATCCAAGAATAAAGATGGCGATTGACGTTGCATTTAAATTTTTAAAGATTATAGATTCCGGGGAAGCCAGTAAGCGGAAGGGAGTTTCACTGTTGGGAAGTGCGAAAAAAGAAACTGTTGGAGTAGAAGTGACGGTTGCATTTAGCTATTTCAACAGTAAACAGGTGGGACCTAGACGCCAGTCTAGTATCACGGTTAAATTCATGTAATCGGGGCAATAAGTTTGTCAGAGCAGTTGTAATGAAAATATTTGTAGAAAAGACATGTGATAAAAAAATGAAAATTATGCATAATTTAATCTATCAGCAAATAATTTCCTAAAAGTTTTTAAAAATTTTATATTTACATTCGCAACTATCTCATCGAAAAATTGGTACAGGACCTACCTTTCGACGCCTCAGCCAGACGAAATCTCCGAGTTGGTGGTAAGGGGAGGGCGGTAGTTATTAGTCTTAAAGGGAAGAGACTGCACAAAATCAACCCGGATATTAAACTTATGACACTAAATTGAGTTTATAAGAAGAATGAGGTGTTGATTTGAAACTAAAAAGTACCAAAAAGGGAGTTTTATATACAAAAAAGTAATTATATATAAAAGCGTTAAGTTCCCACTTAAAAAATGATAAATTATACTTACAAAAGACATATATTAACAGGGATAACAATAAATTATATTTAGATAATCTTTATTAAATAAGAATAAATTTTTAAAAAATTATATTACAGAATAAATAAAATAATGTGAATTAAATTATCCGTTTATAGCTTAAAAGAGGTTAAATTGTGAAGAAAACCAAACCATACCAAGTATACTAAAACAAAACAAAAAAAAAAGAAAAAGAAAAAAAATGGGTATATCGGTAAAGAAGAGAGTTCTTAGAACAGGGTGCAGTTATGAGATATGATTAATATGGAGAAGAAGAAGAAATAGAAACATAGAAATTAAATATAATTAATACATATACATTCAACATTTGAAGAGTTCATTACCTCTGTATATACATATATATATATATATATATATATATATATATATATATATATATATATAGGGTGACCCCAAAAAATGGGATTTTTGAAGTGCGTATTGCCAGACACTGCGAGACAGTGACCTTGAGCAAGTAAACATTTCACCATTTTATTAACAAGAATGAAATTCACAATATCCCAGCTGAGATGTTGCATCAGTAAATAGGGGTCTCAATGCATTCGTACAGGAGGACGCCATCTACAGGACATAATTTAAAAAAAATGAAAATTCCATCATTGTTTCTTAAATGGCATGTTTTAAGGTTTCAATTACTATGAATTAAATATTTTTCTTCCATCACTCTTGGTTTTATTGGATTGTTAAAAAGTTCCCTTTTTTTTTTGGTCACCCTATATATATATATATATATATATATATATATATATATATATATATATATATATATGTTGCAAGAACATTGTTAAATTCATATTATTTTATTATCAGGTATGTTTGTGAACATTTTATTGCACATAATTCATAATTTAACGTTTATCTTCGGACATAGTCGGAGAGATCGCTGAAATACTCTCAGCCTTACCAATAAACTCTCTCTAAAAGAAAATATCGGAACATCTACCTGCCTGATAAAAATCAATACTAGTAATGCTGGTCTTTTGAGGTTAACCTTGACTCGAAATCTGACTCCTAGCATGAAGTGGAAACGTTCTACTATAACCACCGCAGGGTCAGTCATAATTATTTGAATCTGTTAAACTGGCGCATACTTCATCCTTTCTTTCCCTGTAAAAATAAATATGGATAAAAGTTCAAAGGCAAGTAAAAAGAAGGGTAAAACAGTATTAAAAGCGAAGGAATTGGAGACGAGATCTTAAAGTGCCGAGGGAAAAAATCAAAGATAATCAAAAGAGATGTTATAAAAAGATAATCTTATTTTTTCTCTTTCTTTCTTTCTTTCTTTCTTTCTTTCTTTCTTTCTTTCTTTCTTTCTTTCTTTGTATCTGTACCTTTCTCTCTCTATATGTATGTATAATTATATATATGTGTATCTCTATATATATCTGTCTCACTATCTATATCTGTATTTCTCTCTCTCTCTATCTATATCAGTATATTTATCTCTATCTATATCTGTATCTCTCTCTGTATATATCTGTATATCTGTCTCTATCTATATCTGTATCTCTCTCCATATCTCTATCTTTATTTCTCTGTCATTATTTTTATCTCTCTCTCTCTTTATCTCTCTCTCCATCTTTATATCTCTCTATCTTTCTTTATTCTTCTCTTTTTCGCTCCTTTTTCCTCTATCTCTTTCTTTTACTCTCTCTCTCTCTGTGTGTGTGTGTGTGTGTGTGTGTGTGTGTTAAAAGAGGTACAGTTATTGGTTTTTGGCTGTTTTTCGCCTGGGCACAGTAAAACAGAATGGTGAGCACTGGAATCATAGATCTAAGGAATCGAGTGGACAAGGAAACCACGTTAGTCAGAGGACGAGAAGGAAAAAGTTTCAGTTATGTGCTGCGGTCTTTAGGAATCTGCTCTCGCTTTGCTTACTACTTGTGCCTATTGGTGAAAAAATTATTATGGAGACGGTGAAAAGCATAGAAGGGAAACACAAAAACAAGGAAGAAAAAGAAAAAATATGTAGACAAGTGAAAATGAAGATAAAAAGAAAACGAGTAGAAAAAAATTGAAAGCAAGACAAAAAAGAAATAAAGAAAGAATAATGTGAAAAAATGCCAACGATAAAAAGAAATAAAATAAAAAATAATAAATAAAACAGGAGGAAAGAAGGAAAGAAAAAATAAGGAGAAAAACGAGAAAAAAAAAAGAAG
>OZ038497.1:73899437-73911937 GCA_964036315.1 Acanthosepion esculentum | reverse complement strand
CCATGTTATTACACTCACCATTTCTACGAAACTCAGCCTAATCGTTATTTACCCTGATGACTTACTCAAAAAGTAGAAAGATTGGACCACATTACTTTCAATATGATTTATCTGAGAAGGATTATTCGTATTTGGGAAAGTCGAACAATAAAATTAATCGACACAAAATGTATAAAGTCTTGAATAATATTTGCCTTTACAAAAACTTGCTGTCTAAATAGACACACACACACACAAACATATATATATATATATATATATATATATATATATATATATATATATAGGTAAAGCGCTAATTTTTAAATAGTGACTCCTACTGCTGATAATGGAAAAGCTTTTCTATGAGTCGAGCACTCTGAGTCACTGGCGTGTTTATTCAGAAATAAATACGTACAAATTCACCTTCCTCTCTGCCGGGTGTTGGTAGAAAAGGGGAAAAATCTCCGACTGTTACCAAATCCTGGGTTGAGGCAATGGGACGTCTAGGCAAACTGATGAGCTGTGATACAAAGGAACGGTTTTTCCATGGATGATAATATATATATATATATATATATATATATATATATATATATATATATATATATATATATATATATATATATATGTATATATATATATATAAAAATAAAAACAGACCACTTTAAGTTTCCATGTAATAAATTATTTCACCACAGCCCTTTTAAAGGACCGCGGATCATCAGACTTTACCTCCAAAGGTTGAAACGAAATATATATATATATATATATATATATATATATATATATATATATATATACGAACCCCATTTTCGAAAGTCCTAATGGTCGACTTGTGATACAAAAAGCAGATTCCTTGATTATATCGACTTGGGAACCGCTCCCAAGATATGGCGCCGATAGAAGCGACTACAAAACCATGCCACGTGTTGACCAAATTCATAGACGAAGCTTTTCTCTCCGACGAAGCCATCATGACAGGGTGTTTTTGCACACTGGTCATGTTAAAATCCAGATTGGTTACAGTTTTTAGAAGAGAACACACATTGACTCCTCAGCATTGTTGCAGTGTAAATCCCAGCCTGGCTCCTGAATAGATAGAATACGGATGAGCTAGCTGGCATAACAGGGGAAACGAGATTTATTTTTTATGGCTTATCAGCCTATTGTGTGTTATATATCTCCGAAACATATTGTATTGTAATAATAAATGGATATTACATTAAAAATGTTTTGACAATAAAAATGATTTTTTTCATATACAATTCGTATTATTTAACCTATATTTGGGGGAGATATATTCATAATTTTACCTTTTTATTTTGTAGAAACGAGAATAGAAGCATTATAGAAAACAACCATGGTAAAAGCTGTTATAGAAGTGACAGAACGAAAATAGAGGTGGGCGAGCGACATCGCATGAACGAAAAATAATAAATGGAGCAAAAGGTCGGTTGTGCGCTTCACAGTAAATAGCAAATACGAGAGGAGTAAAACAGATGGGGAGATATGGAATTAGGTAATAAAACCTGGCACAGTCATTGCCATTATGGAAGGAGTTGTAAAAGCCTTCATCCAGTAGTGAGCTCACAATGTCGAATGATAACAACGCATATATATATATATATATATATATATATATATATATATATATATATTACTTTAAGCTTTAAACTTTGTCTTTATTTGAACGTACAGTGTAAATATCTTCCTTAGCAAACGCGATGATTTCTTCTATCTACCTTGCAGGTATCGAAGCTGTAATTTGATGTTAACGTTATCAAATTAACTCTGGCAAAAACAAAATAAAAGCAAATATTCGCTTCAAACTGGATTATTTTTCAAAGCACCACGAAAACCTTTACAAAATGATTTGGAAACTTAAAAATACACCTGAAAAGTTTCGCAAAGTTTGAATCCTTCAACATTTCTGCTTACCGTTTATAGTGTGAGACTAAAAGTGTCTGGCACCGGTAATATCGGCAGATGAACCGAATAACATTTTCTTCGCTTTTCAAACAATGATGGACCTCTGTCATCAGTTGTGCGGGTCTCGCTGTAGATCACGAAAGAATAGATTACTATATTTCATTGACATCATGGACCGAGTCAGGGACATTATTGACCAGAGTTGACCACTCACCCACCCACCGTGTGTAAATTCCTGTGACCGGACCAGCAAATATCATGGGTTATCAGTCAGTTATGTGACATGCGGGATACACGCTTAGGCGATCATCTATTTTTCGATACATGACTAACGAGGCAGATTTTTTCCCGAAGTCGGTTGCCATTTCTTTCTGCGGTAGACCAGTTGTCATCCAAGGCTATAGAACCCGGTTTGTCCTGTGCTTATCTTCGTCTTCACCCCATAGCTGGGGTGAAGACGAAGATTCATACCTTACCCAAGGGTATTAGCACGTAAGTGAATGTAATGGATTCGACTGGAAATCGAACTCAGCTCTCCGATTCCTCAATCTGAGCCCCTATCCATTACTCCACCATGCCTCCCATCTCTCGGGTTGTAAGTGTCGGAAATAACTGTATTGCACAAAGCTATAGAAATACCAACTCCAGCGGGAATCTCTTAGACATTGCAGACGAGAATGCAAGCTTTCACGTTTCGGAAGAGGCACTACGGGACCGCATATACTCGTATGGGGTGTCTCCATTCAGGGCGTGGGTGATCATTTAATTGATTACATTTTGATATCTGCAAATAGGCTAACATAAAAACGTTTCATTTTGGTATTGCTCAATTGTTGTTTTTTTTTAATAGAATTGATCATCTGAGTCAGTCGTATAACTAGCGAAACATGTCAACTTGCAGACGAGGAAGAGAGAAAGATGTAGGGGGAGATGTAGAAATATATTCAAACAGGGACGCACATATTCATCTACATATACAAACGGAGTGCTGACTAAGCATAAAACGATACAGTAAAATGCATATCTGTGTGGGAACCGAAAGATAAGGAAGTTGTATAATGTTATCTAAAAAAAAGAAGAATAATAAAATTTTTTTATGTGGCTTTCAATAAAAAAATTAGTGTCCATTAACAATAATTTTTTATTGGTTATTGTATTGGGAAATGAGATAAGGTCGAAAATCAAGGTTCTTTGATCGGAAGTAGCCGACTTTCAAACATTATTTCCGGTAGTCAGAGAGAACAGTTCTTTAATTATAATTACATGTGTATGGTGCGGGAGAAAAGTGACAGAGCAAAAAAAAAAAAAAAAAAAGATGGCGCGTGAGAAAGAAAATGAAACAACGAGAAAAAGAAGTTAAGGGAAAACGAAAGAAGGAGCGCAAGGGAGACAAACGAACGCTAAGAGAACAAGAGAAAGCATGAGGAACTAGAGACAATAAAAACTAGAGACAAACTAGAGAAGTTAGAAAAGAGAACCTGGCATACTTCTGTATGCAAGGTTCTCTTTTCTATATCTTTCTCTCGTTGAGAGAGAGGGAGAGAGAGTGAGAGAGAGATGAAAGGAAAAAGGGAGAACCAGAGAGAGAATGAAAAATACTAAGAGAACAAGTAGAGTTAAAGAGCAGGAGAGAAAAGAGAAGCAGAGACAGAATCAGTGTGGAAGAGGAAGACAAGACATAAAACAAGATGGCGAAAAACACGAAAGAACCCGAGGATGATATATATATATATATATATATATATATCGAGAGAAAGCGAGAGAGAGAGAGAGAGAGAGAGAGAGAGAGCAGTAGAAATTGACATAAGAACTAGAGGTAAAAAAGAGATAAATGTAGACAAGAAAACTGAAATAGGACAAGGAAAATGGCGAGGAAAAAAGAAAGAAAGAGCAGCAAGGGGGAGAAAGAAATCGCGAAATAAACAAAGAGAGAGAGAGAGACAGACAGGCAGAAAATGCAAGAGAGACTGACAAAGCGAGAGTGAGAGACTGACAAAGCCCGAATGAGAGAGAAAGACACACACACAGGCAGACAAAGAAAGAGAGAAAGAAACAGGCAGACAAAGAAAAAGAGACACAGAGAGACAAAAAAAGAAAGAAAGAGAGACAGAGAGACAAGCAGACAAACCAAGAGAGACAGACAGACGGGAAGAGAGAGAGAGAGAGAGAGAGAGAGAGAGAGAGCAAGGGACTGACAGATAAAGCAAGAGAGAGGGACAGTAATATCTCTCCATAACATCCTATCCTTCGTAAGTGATTTTACTCACCTTGCTATACCTCCCAATCGTTGTTCTGCCGTCTATTCATGCAAGATTGTTATGTACGTTATTCGTTGATTAAATCTTTTTCGTGGGAAATATTCTGACTTTCTTCATTTCGTGTTTGAATATAATTTGCTTACTACTTCCTTGTTGCTCTTATGTTCCATCGATAGCATTCTAAGCATCCTTCTGTAGAACCGCATTTGTTGTTTTTTGTCTCCTTGTCTTTGAGGAAATTCTCCTGCATTCACAGTCATATAAGAGGATTTATAATTGCATAGCAGTTTGGCACACTTCTCTTTGATGAGAACGAAATTTTCCCGTTTCTTAATACATTGTTTAACTTTTGCAATTCATGTTTTTTTTTATTACCATGCATCTTCGGATTTCGGTGTCACATTCCCCTCTATTTCTTAAAACGTTTCCCTGATATTTCCGTGCTTGCTTGCACTTGATGTCTCCAATCATTATCTCACATCTTGAGCTGTTCCTCTTGCTAGCGACCATACGTCTTTTTACAATTGAAGGTTAGCCCTTCTCGCTTTCCTTTACCACCTTGTCTACGATTTCCTGTGATCGCTCGGTCACGACATTATGTTTACTACATTTGCATTTCTTTCATTTAAATTCTGATGTCTGCTGGTGCAGTCATATTCTCTATATGAGAAAAATATCTTCTTGTCTATGAATACGACGCGTGAGAACCTGATAATTTTTATTAAGAAATCTGTCTTGTTTTGGCACATATATTGTGCCATGTGGTTAAATGCCCGTATTTCTTTTAATAACGTTCGATCAATACGAAGCCGAAGAACTAATTAAGGAAGATGGTTAATTATGTGTATGATATAAACGTGAGAAGTAAGAAATTAAGTTTACGTGGATATAGTGCATTGACACTAGGCATGAAGCGGTTAAAATTGTAGCGTTCGGAGGAAAAAATTCACGTGAGAGTCTTCCACAAAATAGCGGTTTTTGGAAAGAAGCTTCTTGCCAAAAGAAGCTTCTTGCCAAAAGAAGCTTCTTGCCAAAAGAATACGTAAGAAATGAGGATGATTCAATCCTGTGTATCTAGCAAGGCGAGCGTGTAAAAATAAAGAATGGAGCTCGTCTGAACATTTGTCAAACAAGTGCCGATAGAGTAACGACACGCCTGCGACGTTGTTGAGAAAGTGGTGGTAGGGTGTCAAATAAGTAATTTCCTCCAAGGCAACATAATAAATTTTAAAATTTGTCATGTCTGGAAAATTTAAATTTCACAGCCTTACGCCATTGCACGACAGTTTGCTGAAAAGTTATCGGACAAAGTTCGATAAAAAATAGACAAATGACGAAACAACGGAATTTTTTTAATTTGTTAGATCTTTTTTTCTGGGACCCAGACAATTTCGGAACCCCTCGCAGACATACAATCCTCTGTCTTGATGAAATTATCTAGAACGAAACAGTTAGCAAGAGGTATCTAGTTTTTCTTCTCAAATGTCCTCTGCGCATCCATGACCACGTTATCTGAACTGTATATCCTTTTGATTACCCTCTGCAATTTCTCTTGTAGTTGAATTTCTTCACGTATTTAACTGTTTGTGAGAGTCTGCACTCATTATAGACAGATAATGAATATATATGTATTTATACTAATATTATTATTACTATATATATATATATATATATATATATATATATATATATATATATATATATATATATATATATATATATATATATATATATATATATATAATGTTCCTGTAGCTGAATAACAAATAAATGCTATCGTTTAATTTGTTTGCTTGTAAATCCGCCTATTCCCGGCAAGCAATTTGTTTTATGTGTCTGATGAGATGGCCACATTCTGTCAAACATTCATATCTTTCTTTCTTTCAATAGAAAACTGCCGGCCATATTTGATGAGCAATGAAATAGAAATTGGACCGGGAACATCTGTTCGATGTCAGACACAAATGATCTGTCGCTTAAACCTATTAGAACTGTTCGTATGTATTAATGGGTTTGTTAACATCCTACAGAGAAATAGAGCGAGAAAGAGAGCGATAGAGAGAGAGAGCGCGAGAAAGAAAGTGAGAGCGCGAAAGAGAGAGAGCGCGAAAGAAATTGAGTGAGCGAGAAAGAGAGAGAGAAAGAGAGAGAGCGAAAAAGAAATATAACGAGAAAGAAAGCGAGCGCAAGAGATCGAAGAAGCGAGAAAACGAGCGCGAGAACGAAGAAGCGAGAAAGACAGCGAGAGAACGAACAAGCGAGAAAGAGAGCGAGAGAACGAAGAAGCGAGAAAGAGAGCGAGAGAACGAAGAAGCGAGAAAGAGAGCGAGAGAACGAAGAAGCGAGAAAGAGAGCGAGAGAACGAAGAAGCGAGAAAGAGAGCGAGAGAACGAACAAGCGAGAAAGAGAGCGAGAGAACGAACAAGCGAGAAAGAGAGCGAGAGAACGAAGAAGCGAGAAAGAGGGCGAGAGAACGAACAAGCCAGAAAGAGAGCGAGAGAACGAAGAAGCGAGAAAGAGGGCGAGAGAACGAAGAAGCGAGAAAGAGAGCGAGAGAACGAACAAGCGAGAAAGAGCGCGAGAGAACGAATAAGCGAGAAAGAGAGCGAGAGAACGAAGAAGCGAGAAAGAGAGCGAGAGAACGAACAGGCGACAAAGAGAGCGACAGAACGGACAAGCGAGAGAGAGAGCGAGAGAACGGACAAGCGAGAAAGAGAGCGAGAGAACGAAGAAGCGAGAAAGAGAGCGAGAGAACGAAGAAGCGAGAAAGAGAGCGAGAGAACGAAGAAGCGAGAAAGAGCGAGAGAACGAACAAGCGAGAAAGAGGGCGAGAGAACGAACAAGCGAGAAAGAGAGTGCGAGAACAAACAAGCGAGAAAGAGAGAACAAAAAAGCGAGATAGATAGAGAGAACGAATAAACAAGCGAGAGAGAAAATGGAAAAAGGAGAACGAATAAGGGAGAGAAAATGCAGAAAGAAGAGCGAATAAACGAAAGGGGAAAACGAGGAAAGGGAAGAAAAATTACGAATTCCATATATTTTACTTTTTATTTTTCACCTGTTTTTCTATTATCGCTATCTTTCCAAAATTTTAAATCTATCTTTCATTCTCGTTTAGAAACATTTAAATGTTTCTTATTTAAATTCGTATTTTGAGGTATGTCTTATTTTCCACGAATACTAATTTCCGACAAGAATTAGTATTACTAAAATGCGATGAATTAACATTTTCGAAATAAACCAAATGTCAAAATAGAAAAATATTAATTGTATGTAAAAAAAAAAAAAAAATAATTAGATGTACAGTAATCTGCTTAACAATAAAATCTAAACATTTCCGGAAAATAATGTCGCATTTCTGGAATAGTAATATAACAAGAACAATATCTGTTTTTATCTCGGAGATGAAGTATTATGATTGACATTATTCGGACTGTTATCCTCATCTTCATTGCCTTATTCACAACGCTCCAGCGTTCTTCAGGCGATTGGAATTTCGAACAGAACCCATTATTTCGTCCACCGGGATAGATTGTTCTACTTCCAGGTGCCATGCCTCTTCTGGATGTCTCACTTATTTCTCTTTAACTCAAATCTCCAAGTTTTGGTTCACCACTGCTGTAGCCTGACATTGTCTTCATGGACCAGTGGATAAAGGCGTTGGTTAGATCCAGGGACAAGACCCAGGAGGTTGTGAGTTCAATCTCGCCTTTAAAAATAACGTCGCTGATTAATTAATATATATGGAAATTCATACTGGAGCCGATTTTGAGCAATAAACAAAGTAAACTTTTAGTTTTAGTAATATTGCTTAACTGTTATTTTTTCTAACGGAGTTTCACAAATACCAGTCAGTTATGTGCCATTCGTGATACACGCTTAGACGATCATGTATCTTTCGATACATGACTGACAAGGCGGATTTTTCCCGCAGTAGGTTGCTAATTTTTTATTTTTTTGCGGTGGACCATTTGAAATCCAAGGCTATAGAACTGGGTCTGGCCTGCTGTTTATCCATCTATTGACTTACTTGCTTATACCTTTGAGAAAGGTATGAATCCTCTTCTTTTGCCCCACCTCCAGCTATGGGCAAATAGCAGGACAGACCGTGTTCTATAGCCTTGGGTGGCATCTGGTCTACCGCAGAAAGGAATGCCGACCTACTTCGGGAAAAATCTGCCTCGTCAGTCATGTATCGAAAGATACAAGATGGCCTAAGCGTGTATCACGCATGACACATAAAGGTCTTCACAAATATATGAGAGAGAAATAACATCAATGTAAACAGAAATCCATAGAAACCAACGCAATGTTTTGCTTTAGAGTTTTGAAACATTTTCCTGGTTTTAGACCAGCGCACAAAACGTGTTACAAAACATCCAGATATTTAAATTTTTATGTCCTGATTTTAGTACATTTTTTTATTTGGTCTTTTGTTTATTAACTGTTAATCAGGCAAAAGATAAATTTCACCTGAAGCGATATTATATTCTTCTTGATTATTTAGTTACGATGCGGCTTGAATACATAACTATAATTTGGCAATGGAATCAATGGAATTTTCATTAGGTTTTGGTAATGTGGTGAATAAAAACATCACAAATAATTGGCTTACATTTTTTTGTACAGTAATGAAGCATTGATTACCTTATATTTAGAGCAATGTACTTTTGTTTCTTTATGAAGAGAGAACGAGAGAGAGTGAGAGAGAGAAACAGACGTTGTTAGGGACTGCTTTTAAGATAAAATTAAGATGGCCTGAAGATTGCGTTCAAGCATGAAACAGACTGTCGTCCCTCAGTGTCCGCACACACACACACACACACACACACATACACACACACACACACACACACACACACACACACACACACACACACACACACACACACACACACACACACACATATATATATATATATATATATATATATATATAATGGACTATCACTTCGATTTCGACCTATGAGAATCCAACAACCTCATTCAGTTTTTATATTTGTGTCGAATGTGACACTTCAGTCCCGCTAGTGACCTCCTGTGCAACAACTAATGCCTCGGTACATAGCAACAGGAATATTTTCTGACGGTTTTCGCTGTTGTCTTTCGTCGATATATATATATATATATATATATATATATATATATATATACAGAGAGAGAGAGAGAGAGTGAGAGAGAGAGGGTCGATCTAAAGCTCTTAGGAACTAACAGAGGTTTGAGTCTTGCCGGAAGGCGTATCCTTAATAAGATATATATTCAGGTCAGTCGACGAAAATAAATATACAGTGGGCTATGATAAGTTATTAGCTACCCTTGATTAAAGCATTTTTAGCTTGTTTAATAACGTACTTTTTTTTTCAGACAAAACCGTGTTAGTATCAAGGTATACTCTTCTATGGACAATAGTTGAGTTATATTTTGCAATGAAAGTTCGTGGAAGTAAGGAAATTAGGGTAATTCAGCAAGGGCAAATAATAGGATGGCATCAGTGTGGCAAGTCAAATAGAGAAATTGCTAGTTTTCTCCAGGTCAATTATTATATGGTTAATAATATTGTCAAGAAATTTAATAAAGAAGGCCATTGTCCTGTGGAACAACGTTCAGAAAGACCAAGCATAATGACTGAGCAAAACGAAAAGGGCACTGAATAGGGAAGCCATTAGAAACCGTCGTTAGAGCGTCAAAGAAGTCGTCAACAGCATGGAAATGTCGCCATAAGCGGTGAGAAAGACTCTGAAAAGGCTATCAAAAAATAGTTGCAAGAAAGAAGCCCTTGATTTCAGAGGTTAACAGGAACAGGCGTGCGGGCTGGGCGAGAGAATTCGAGAGCGGAGATTATGAATTTTGACAGTCTGTAATTTGGTCAGATGAAGGCAAATTCTGAGAATATTCGAATTCGAGATAGGTTTATGTTTTGGGTAATTCAGAATGAGACTTGGAACACTGAATGTCTGCAGGCGACCGTGAAACGTGGAGGGATTGGAGTAATGGTGTGGGTTACTGTCTGCTTTGGAGGGAAATCTGAACTGATTCTTGTTGATGAGCGGTTGAATGGTTCAAAATACTGTCAAATATTAGAGAAAGGACTACTCCCACTATTTGAAACCAATCAGATTGACAAAAATGCCTAACTTTTTCAAGAAGATGGAGCGCCATGTCATACGAGCAAAGGCCTGGAAGTATTCGCAAAGAATCAAGTCACTGCCATGAGAAGCCCAAAGTCCTGATATAAATCCAATAGAGCACGTTTGGGAGCACCTTGACCGAAGGCTTCGAGAGCGTGCAACCAAATCACGTCAGTGGCAACCCTTAAAGACCACTGTTAAAGGAAGACCAAATATGGATCAGACTGTTGTTGATAACTTGATCAAATCCATGAAAAATCGAATACAAGTACTCAACTAGCAAATGGAGGACTTACTCCATACTAGTTCCAAATACCCTTTACTTATGTTGAATAGGGATTACGTAATTAAATTTTGAAATTGGATGTAGTATTTCTCCTGGCTAAAAACTTTTCTTAGACTACTGTAGTAATTAAAAAATAAACGGGGCGTCTACTCAAATATGGGCATCAACTAAAAATAATGCTTAAAATGCTAAAAATCTGTCGGATTAATAATTAAATCACGCACACACACACACACACACATATATATACATATATATATATATATATATATATATATATATATATAATTAATCAAATGGCAAAAAAAGAAAATTGTTCTAAGAATATATTGGTCTCAACAAGAATTCATTAGCGAGGAAATCTGAAGGTATTAAACGATGTCCTTCAGTATAAGATAACATTTTCTCTTTATTTTTCTTAAATACGTAATCTTTGTGCCTTGATTTGTGGGCAGACATTTATAGAAAAAAACACTTAATGCCTTTCAGATCCATGTTGATGCTTCCAACCATTTGATATCTTTTCCCTTTGGTTTGTGGTTATGTAATTTCTATAGAGTTCAAATTTCTTTTCTGAACAGGCCTGAACATGATCCTAATTTATTTGTTCTTCATATACTTTTTGCAGTGTAGCCAGGGGTCATTGTCTTATTATAAAAAGTGATACCAGATCATTCCGCTTTACAGAAGATTGCTTGGGGTAAAAAAAAAGACATTGCAACATTCTCCTCTATTCTACAGCATTAAATGCCTTTATACATTTTGAAGTCAACCCACGTTAGCCATCTTATTTGTTCATGAGTTCTCTCTCTCCCTATATATATATATATATATATATATATATATATATATATATATATATATATATATATATATATATATATATATATATACATATTGTGTGTGTGACCAAAATAAAAGGGATACTTAAGTTTTAAAATACATTTTTAAAATAAAAATTTTCTTGAAACGTATTTCAGTTTTAATTTCAATCCAATAGATTAAATTTTTTATTTCCAATAAGTAAAATACTTTGCTGTATTTAAAACTGAATTAAATATTGTCAAGTCTCTCATCAACGTAATTTTCACTATTTAAAAAATCTTTCAAAGATAAAATATACTTTTCGTAAACTTTATTTGAGGAAGATTAGCTGATTTAAAGTTTAATTAATCTGACTGGAAAAAAATATTATTTTTAGTTCAAAATACTGAATAGCAATTTTAAAACAGAGGCAGGTGTTTGTATGACGTGCTGACAAATTTTTCGAGTGACTTATGTTTGCGAATTTTTTCTGAGGACATAACTATAACAAGTACTTGACGAATATAGTGTTAAGGCTTTTTTATATAATTTTTTTACCTAACCAGTAATCTTAAAATGTAATATTTTATTGACTTAATTAAGTATTTTGTCTTTATAGTCTAACTTACATTTGTTGAGGAAATGTTAGAAAATTACCCATACATTTTAACATTACTATAGTTATTGCTCTGATTTTCTGTTGATGTCGCATTTTGAAATCCAAAAAAAAATTTGACACGTTTATAGGCGAATAAAATCAAATCAAAAATATCTTTAAAATATTGGGGTTCGTTGAATTGTAGTAAGATTTTCAGTTTATGATTAATAGAGTCATAATTTAATAACAATATAATTTGACCACTATAAATTAATACAGGATTTTAAATCTTAAAAGTCTGTAAATTATTCTACTCAAAATTAAAAATAAAAAAAAATCTTGTAAAAATTCATGTTATTAACTTTTTTTCGTAAGACAATCTATTTAATACACAGAACCAATTAAATAATGTCTTGGCTTTATTACATTCTTATTTTACAATTCAGAGCAGATTTTCTGTAACTGAGGGTAGGGGGTCCTGTTTGAAAAGAAATTCATTTAAATTATCCGAGGAT
>OZ038497.1:73821937-73896937 GCA_964036315.1 Acanthosepion esculentum | reverse complement strand
ACCATGCCTAAAGAATCTAAGATCCGGATGCCTGCAGCTGACGTAACCAAAGTCTTTCACCCATAAACATCCACCAATCCAAATACCCACACACTTAGACAGAAACAACGATCTCCGCGAGACACGCACACTCATTAGCACCCGAATCGTATAAAACCAACTAGAAATATGATACCCAAACACGGACATTCCAACATCCCACTACCATCTTCAAAAATTAGATATTACCAGACCGACACCAAAATGCCCACACACAATTATGATCACTACAAGACAAAGATACATGAGGTCTACCTGGCCAGTGAAAAACAAACACAGAACTAAAACTTACTGAAACTCTCTGTTCCATAATTCATTTTCCCCCAAATTCTGATGAAGCTTAAATAAAAGCGTAACCTATAACTATTTTCCCTCATCTTATTATCAGGCAGAGTCGTATATTTGCACATTCAGTAGTCAATTCAGCAACTTTAGTCGGTATCAAAACAGTTTTGAACCAACTACTTTAGTAAACAGGAATTGTTTTCTCATAAATTCTAATCTAATAACACAGGTCGAAAACACGCAAGAGTTGAATATATTTACACAAAGCTTAACATATTGTAATCTTTAGACAGTGAGTTAGCTCTTATTACGAAATTCTACTTTGTCAGTACACGTGTTTTATTAAGTAGGGAAATTATCACGACATATTGTGTGGTTTAGTCTGTAGGTCGTGATCCTAACAACGAAATGTTTGTACAATTGGTAATGGTCGTAGTGGCAAGAAATGGTGAATGGTGACCGTTGTTGTATAGAAATATACCGTCTCAGTTGGGTTATCGCGTTCGTTTATATTACTTTCCTGGGGCCTATACACTAAGGTTTGTCCGACGGCCGATTACTGACAATTACCTGGCGAAATGTTTCTTCTTGTCGTATTAAACATCACAAGTCAAATAGTATCAATTGGCTTGACCATATAGAACTCACTAGAAAGGAGCAACATTTGAAAGCGTCGAATATCCAATGCGACGAGGCAGCAGCTTGCTATCCCAATAAAGGGGTTCCAGATATATTTCCATCAATGGAAAACGGTGCTGGATAAAGTATGTGATTTCAGAAAGGGACTTCTTCGTAGGAGATTTAAAGAAAGTACATAAGTGGCAGCAACCTCTCATTCTTTTGAAACTGCTAGCGGTAACATTAAGTTATGTGCTAACGGTTTCTTTTCTCAGACTTCTCGTTTTGGTGTTTGTTTAGCGTCATATCAACAACTTATGGCTCATTTAATGCAGAAATTTAATTTTCTTGCGAGCATTACTAATTCCTTTGACAAAAAATATGTTGCTGGTAATTTATTTCATTGACAGTATCACTTGTATTTTTTCTTTTACAAACATGTATTTTTTTACGCCTTGTTTACCCAAAGCAAGGCAGTAAAGCCACTAAAACGCAAATGGTTGAGGAAGAATTAGGAAGATAAGCATTAATGAGCAAGGAGAGAAAAGAGTAATGAGGATCACAGTAGATAGCGATTGACATTGCATTTAAATTTTTACAGAATAATGTTGGCTGGAAAGTATGAAGCCGGAAGGGAGATCCACAAGCGAGAAAAGAAACCGTTAGCATAGATCTTAGGGCGACATCTAACTATTTCAACTGTACAATGATGAAATCTCGATGACAGTCTAGTAATTGGCTTGAATTCATATTGCAGGTAATTTTTTTTCTTTTACAAAAAATGTATTGCTATTTTTTCTTTTACAAAAAAAAATTTATTGCTATTTTTTTCTTTTACAAAAAAAAAAATGTATTGTCGGTAATTTTTTCTTCCAGAAATGTATTGCAGGTAATTTATTTTTTTACTATGAAAATGTGTTGCTGGTACTTTTATACATTTTTATAATTTCACAGTATTTTGTCCCCAGTTTGGAGTTATCTATTTGCCCATGTCTCGAACGCTAACAGATGCTACCACTCCGGGTAAGGGTGGACTTGGGATCAGCAGCTATTAAGAGATACGCACGCATCAGTGACGTTTCTGCCGGATATAATTTATCGTCATACTCAGGATAAACTTCGCGTTTGTGAAACGCTTTTTATTTTATAATCAACTTTGATTTTAAAAAATTAAATGCAATGAGAATCGTCATCTCCCGTCTTAATTCCTGTTCTTTTGCTGGATCTAAAGTTTTTTTTTCTGAGATTTTCACTCAATAACCTAAATGTCTTAGCAAAATGCAACGCCTTGCATGACGAGAAATAATCAGAAGAAATCAATACAAAAACAGTGTTTTACATTCATCTATTCCTTAAGATGAAGAAGTGGTATCTTTTTAACGCGATTGGGGATATCCAGGTTAGATCACAAAGGACCTAGCTTCATTTATACGCGTTTGGTTAAAGACAAATGAAAATATTTACAATATTTACATGTCCTAATTTTTGTTGTCATATTCATGACGTTTCGGCCGTTATACGCTCCGGCCTTCTTCAAGTGATTAGAATTTTGAATAGAACCCTTTATCTCATCTACTGGAGTGTTCTAGTTCCACGGACCATGCCTCTTCATGATAGTTTCAGTTATTTCTCATTAGTAACTCACCCAGCTTTTGTTTATCTTAGCCGTGGTCAGGTATTGAACTCTTTGGGTCAAGTTACTGGATTAATTTAACCAAAGCTTTTATCCACTGGGTCATATATTCTTGGGAATGAAATAAAGGGTTTGGTTCGAAATTCCTATCAACTGAAGAATTGCGTAGCTTAAAACGGCCGAAACGTTTTGAATATGACAGCAAAGACAAAGACAACAGTCTGAACAATGTAAATGGTGTAAATAGTTACAATGTCTCATCTCAGAAATATAGACAGATACCAATGAAAGTATAAAAAATACTATAGATACTAAAAGCATAAGAATTTAAAATCCATATAATTTTTGAAAAATTTAGTAATAAACAATTTAATATAAAAATAAAACTAACTAGTAAAGTCAATTTGAATATATTTAAGTGGGCTGATTTTCTCATACGAGAGAGTAGGAAACTGACCAACTCCGAGCAACCCTTTTATCGCTGACGAAAGTTCGAGGCCTGTCGCTGCTCTATCGCTATTTCAATGGGAAGTATTCAGACGAACTACATTTTTTAGTTCCACCAGTTCTAAACTTCACAGTTAAGACTTACCATGCCACGCACATTGTAGCGAACCATCTTCATTCCTCTCCGTATTCAGTTGGTGAGATAGTTTCACGAACCGCTGCTTTCTGGAACTGACTCCCAAGAAGATGCTTCCCCCGTCATTGCAATCTTAATCTGTTCAAATCTAGCGCCAGTCATTATCATCCTCATATATAAGCATAAACTGTGAACTGTAACCCTCTACCTCGAGTGGTACTCGGGTCTTGTCCAGGGTAAACATTGTAAAAAAAAAGAAAGATCATATATTAAATAAAAAAAATAATATTCTTGCATATATTAAGTGTCACCGTTTTTTTTCTCAAAGTTTGGAAACATTTGTCCCTTGCACATTTAAAATATCTTTACGGAATGACTATTTTGATTTATAACCGTGGGTGGCCATAGTGTCACTATGCATCTGGGTAACTTACAATTGTCCGCACCCAGCTTTCACATATCTTGAGTTGAACACCGTACAGGCATTCACTTATGTGAAGCGTAGACCAGGCGAAGCCTATTCTGCAGTCCACAGCGAACATCCTCAGACTTGAAGGTTCAACTTAGTCACTGATACGTGACCGTTTATTTCATTTGGTGCTCCTTCCGTCCTGGCTGTCGACTGCAATCTGAGAAAAATTCCGCCCCACGATGGCGTTTCGAAAAAAAAAAAAAAATTACATAAATTTAGTAAAAGAACTTGACTGCGTCTACAAGGTTCAATAGACATGCAAGAGAAAAACAAGATTTATTATTTGGGAATGGCAGCTTAATTCGTCAATTACTAAAGTCAAAGAATGTAAATTTACAAAAATCTACAAACGTAATATGACATTGTTAACGGACACCATTGCCGGTAGATTAAATGGCTAAGCCAACAATGCTAATCACCAAACGATAATTCAGCTAAACTATAATTTATATACTGCAGATATTAATAATATTAAGAGGATGTACCCAAGAATATCTCTACCCAACTCACTTCACAAAATCTGAGCAGTTATCTTTTCTTTTAAAGGCCAAGATCTTGTCAGATTTCCTTGTTTTAGGTCCAAACAGTGTATTGTGACTGAAGATTATGTAAATCTTTTATTAAACATGGAAGATTTGCTATGCTAAGACCAATATTCAAAAGATCACATATGTAAAAACTTGTTAGAGTCATAGAAAATACTACCGAGTCAGCTGTTTTAACTTTATACATCACAGATTTCAATCATCCAAAGCTGATAGACAAGTGGATGAAGATGTATTTTTCACTATCTGGCGGTTATTTCTTTTTGTATTTTTCTTGTACTACATTATTGTGAAAACTACTCCGTTAGAATTTTACAGGAAAGAAAAAAACGTCACATGAATAGTTTGAAGCTCAAAACGCAATGATAATCGTATAAAAGTCATTCATTTAAGTACGAGACCTACGCTATTGCTAACGTTTAGTCGAACAACGCCAAAATCAAGAACCGTGACTTTCGGAACGTGTACCAGTGTATACGATGCGCCGTTATTTTGAACAAATATTTTGGCAAAAATTTAGCTGTATTTGAAATATTTTATTGAACAAAAATTCTATTTTATTTCTTAAAATAGTATATATTGTTCTAATGAAAAATTAAGCTGAAAACGACAGAATAAAACATACTGAAATGAAGTTTACTTTTAGTGAGTTTGGTTCAGAAGCGACAGAAAATCTTATTGCTTTTACTATCGCTTGAAAAGGAAACACAGATTTCCATATTGGATCCAATATTATGACCAAAGAGAATGTCATTTTTATATCATCTATTGCGATATTGGTACCAATGTTTTAGAAGACGTAAACCCTATATCACTTCTTACTTTATCTTCGAATTCTTCAACCACATCTTAGCAAGCTTCTGTTTGTTGCTTACTCAATCGGTGCGACTGGTAGTTAGGAGCCCTAACTCTTGCGTAGCGTCTTCAGCGGCTGCTCTGATCAACAGTTGTATAATATCGGGGTGTCTGTAGTGCCATGTCGTGCATGGAAAGGTATCCCTGCAGTGACCTCCGGTGGGCAACCCTGAGGCCACATTATGATGCAGGCTGTGCCAAATTCCCTCTGCCCAGGTCACGGCCGATAACCGTTGGCTTCTTTTACCTCAGGCCTTCTCATCTTCCAACCATAATTCCACATAATGATAACTTACAAAGATCGAAAAAGTAAACCTAACCCAGCCATCCAAAAATCACCTAATCCCCTCAACATCTCGTTCTCCAACATCCGTGGCATTAGAACCAATTTTGACAGTGTGGAATCTTTCCTCACTGCAAACTGCCCGGACATACTGGCTCTGTGTGAGACCAATCTCGACTCATCTATCCCCTCCTCTGAACTATCGATCCCTGGCTACCTCCCTCTCCTCAGAAAAGACTCTCTAACTCATATGCATGGCCTTGGTGTCTACGTCAACAACCATCTCCCTCTGGCTAGAGGGTTCTCCCTCGAATCGCCGGACCATTCGTACATGTGTCTCCGGCTATCTCTTCTCGGTGCTCTAAACTATCTCTTCTTCCTTTATCGCTCTCCATCCTCTCAGGACTGTGGAATACTTGATGTCGTTTCTGACAGCATAGACAAGACTCTCTCTCTCCACCCGTACGCTCACATATTTGTGTTTGGCGATTTTAACGCCCACCATAACAAGTGGCTTAAGAATGCTACTACTAACCTCGCAGGCCACACCCTCTTGGTAGCTCTGATCATGTGGTAGTGTCTATTAACATCGCCTTCAATCCCACCCCTCTGCAAAGAGCCTCCTACCACCCGAACCTCGTTCAGCTACCAACGAGCTGACTGGGACTCGTTCCGTGATTTCCTCCGCGATGTCCCTTGGGATGTTGTATTTAAGCTCCCAGTTCATGAATGTGCTTCAGAGGTCTCATCCTGGGTTAAAGCTGGAATTGACGCTTTCATCCCCTATAAGAAACTCAAGGTCAAATAGCGCTCCTCCCCGTGGTTCTCCCCTGCTTGCTCAGCCGCCATTGCCCATTGTAACCACTTCTTCCACCTATTTCGTAGCGAAATAGGTGGAAGCCTCTTTGCCTCCGCCCGTAACGAATGTAAGCGTGTCCTCAACGAAGCTAAGTCTCTATTTGCAGCTCGGATGAAGGAACACATCGCATCTCGTAAATTCGGCTCCAAGGATTATTGGCGTCTCTTCAAGGGCGTGCTGAACAATTGCAAACCATCTATACATCCTCTGTTCAACCAGTTTGAGGTCCTGACCTCCTCTGCCGACAAGGCTGAATGCTTTGCTTGGAAATTTACTTTAAACTCAACGCTTGACTTTTCCGGTGTACCAACACCCGATTTCCCTCTCAGAACTGAGGCCCTTTTGAGCGGGTTACACATATCCCCGTCATTGGTATTGGGTATTATCTCTAATTTAGACCCCCACAAGGCTAGTGGTGGAGATGGGATACCAGCCATTGTCTTGAAGAAATGCGCGCCTGAATTGGCGCCCACCCTCTCTAAATTATACAACTACTGCCTCAAGGAATCTTGTTTTCTTGACTGCTGGAAGTCCTCATCCATTGTTCCTGTCTTTAAGAACTCTGGCGACCCCTCCGACCCTTCTAATTACCGTTTATCAGTCTCCTACCCCTTTTTGGCAAAGTCTTCGAAGCCCTTATCAACACCGAATTGGTTAACCACCTTACATAACATGATCTGCTCTCTGACAAGCAATATGGATTCCGCTTTGCCCGATCTACAGCTGATGTGCTTACGGCCATCACTTAATTTTTCTGCCAAGCTCTTCATAATAACGGAGAAGCTCGCGCCGTGGCCCTTGACATATCCAAGGCATTTGATAGGGCTTAGCATGCCGGCCTTCTTCGCAATATCCAGGGCTATGGTATTACAGGTCGATTGTTTGACCTAATACAATCATTCCTGTTAAACCTCGAATTGAAGGTCGTTCTCTACGGATTCTCCTCCATCTCCTATCCCACGAACGCAGATGTTCCGCACAGCTCCATCCTAGGCCCTACCATGTTCCTTATATTCAAAAATAATCTTCCAGGCGCCATAGATTTCCAAGTTGGCATCTACGCGGATGACAACACAATTTACTCCTGCCTCAGGAACAAATCTAGTGTCGCTGACAAAATTAACCTGGCCGTTCGTCTCGAAAAGGACCTTCAATCGGTTGTGAACCGGGGCAGGAATTGGCTCGTTAACTTTAATGCCTCCAAAACAAAACTACTCTCTATTAATCACCACAAGAATCCATCCCTGCATCCCATTAGAATGTCTGAAGTTCAACTTCTCGGGAGCTCCTCTCTGCGGCTGCTCAGTCTCACGCTGTCTTCTGACCTGAGATGAAACAAATACATTGAGTCAATTGCTTCATCCACCGCAAGGAAAGTTGGCTCCCTGTGCCGGGCCAGGAAATTCTTCTCCCCGGAATCGATCCTCCAAATTTACAAATCAACCATCCACCCTGGCATGGAGTATTGCTGCCATATATGGTCTGGAGCCCCTTCTGTTTGCCTCGGGGTTCTTGATAAGATCCAGAGACGGGTATGCAATGTAATTGTCCCTGATCTGGTTTCTCGTCTGCAGTCTCTCTCTCACAGACGCGCGGTCGCCTCTCTTTGTCTCTTTTACAAATACTTCCATGGTAACTGCTCCGATGAGCTGCTATCGCTGTTTCCCAGGCTCCATGAATTTAAGCGTAATACGAGGCTGGCATCCCATTCTCACCCTTTCACTGTTGAAACTGTTAAATGTAGACGTCTCTTTTACTCCAATAGCTTCATATCTTCGCGCATGTGCTAAACTGCAAATTAACCCAGAAATGTGGTTCTACAGAAGGATGCTGAGAACACCATGGACTGAATATCTGAGCAATGACAAAGATTTAAAAAGAATATGAACAAACACAACACTTATTCATAACATCAGGAAGACACAGTTGAGGGCTTAGAGAATTTGACAGGTTTAAGAGGGACGGTAGAACGTACTGCATAGCCTACCTAACGAGTTTTTGTAAATGGTTAGCAAAACAAGCGTAAAGAGATAACGAAAAGATACACAATACTAAGAACTACAATGTACAGGAAAGAATCTTGATCGCCCACGTCCAAAATGGACACATCACATGCCTTGTAAAATATTAATTTTGATATTTTAAATTTGTATGCCTTCTAAAATAATGAATTTGTTTTTTTGTCGGAAGCAGTTGAAAATAACCATTTATTTGGCCGCAAGAAATTTATTTCGGGAAAACGCAAGATTTTTGCAATGCTTCCACCATATTTGTCTGATTTCTCATGCAAATATGGCCGTGTTCTTGTCATTAAACATTAACGGATTTTCCATAAAAATCCAACGTCTGCATTTCCAGCATAGCTTTAGCGTTTCAGCGATAAATATCTGTATAAATATTTATCATTTAAATATTTGTCATTTTTTTTTAAATTTAAGAAGTTTCAAGGATTCAACCTTGACTAGCTTTTCCATAAGCAAACCAATTCGACGCGGGAAAAACGAAGAAAATATATTTGGTAAATTAAAGACAATTTAAAACTTACGTTTTTACTTCTTCAAGTATATTTTTATTGCCGTTGAGAAAAACTTTCAAAATCGTTTAAGAAAATAAAAACAAATTTATTTTTGAAATTGCTCCATCTTATCCATACGATATTTTAGCAATAACATTTTATTTAGTCTGAAGAAATTCAGACAGATTGGCACGAGCGATTCAGAATCCTTCTGCTTGAATCTCATTGCGTTCTAGAAGATAAATATACATAGGAAAATAACTCTTTAAAAGAACATCAACTAGATTCATTGAAATCCTGTTGTATAAAGAATGAGTATATTTATAACCGATATATTCCGTTCATGTTAATTATTTCATGACATTAATATATCTACATTATTAACTTTAATAATTTTTATATTCATTCTAGTTTTCATTGGAACTACATACTTCAGCCTGCTGCCATGAGTAAACAGAAAGAATCGGAATTATTGGCTAAGATTTATGGCTGGCTGAAAATCAAAATCTACAAACTTGTAATTAATTTTTTTACGGTCGACATTTTTTGTACGTATGATAGTACATGTAATAATATTATAGTTGTACTTTTACTTTTTAGTGGATGATGTAAAAATCAAACGGATTTTTTACTATAATGTCTTTCTTTTTAATAAATTCGGGATTAAAACGACAGTGTCTCATTGATAATCGAACTCTCGCTTGTTTGCTGAAAAAAATAATAATACAACGTCACCAGTAAGTATGGGGAATGGCCTCAACTTATTCAAAACCGGCTGCATAGCTTACGTGACTACTTTTTAGTAAAAAATAAGAAAATCAAAGTAGGTATCATTGCGCCAACTGAGCCTGTCTACGTAAATAGTTCTCATTCGCAGTAATTGAGACAAATTTAGACAAGAAGGATTAGTTCCACGCTTAGCTTTCCGTAGAATTCCGCGTTTAGCTTTTCGCGGCGAATGTATGCAAACAAGGACAGTAATGGCTGCCGTCAACGACGCGAACGAATCCTAACTTCCACTGTAGATAACTCCAAAACGGTGGATTTTATCAAATTTATCAAGCCAGATTCGAATGGAGCATGTAGAATTACACATAAATTTAAGTATTCTGAGAATTTTTAATGCGAACTGAGCGCGGGTGTTACACTGCAAATTAACCATATTAAGTAGGAATCGCAAACAATAAGAAGTCTTAAATAATATTTAGTATTACTGATGATGAAGAAAGGGCGCGTCAATATGGGAGACGGGTATAATAGTAAACATTTAGCAAATGTTTCTGCAACAATCAGATTAGACCTGATTTGATCACATCGAAGTGGGGCAAAGATTAACAAGCTTGTCTCGCTAGATGAATTACGACTGGGTAGCGAGTCCTATGTTCACTAGGTCCTCCCTGCACTCGACCAAGTGGGGGAAAGCGATACTTATTTCTGAATTAAGAAAAAAATAACAAAATGGAGATGGTGGGGGAAAGGCTGAATATTTATCTGTCTTATATTTAAACTTAGCTAGCCACGATCACTGACCCAAATATACCACAATATTCCTTACGCCAAAATTTATTTTTACTTACCATTCTTACTAAAGTCACCATAATACCTCTAGTCTCGATGAAGTCTTAACTAATCGTCATATGTACAATTCTGTCTGTGTGAAATAAGGAATAAAAATAACAAGTTCTTTTAAAATGTAACTGCCAAGTGGGACAGAAATTGGCGCGAAAATTTCCATGACATTAAATAAGCGGACGGAGAACGCAGTAAACGTCAAAAAAATGAAACAAAACAAATTTCATTGGTTGAATTCCCAAATAATCAGCCCAATAGAAACACAGGTCAGATTTCGCGGATTCAACTCGCATAATTTAGTGAATTTTCAATATTTTTATTCCCATATCTCCCCAAAATTATGTAAATGGTACTGTTTAGAACTTCATAAACAAATTGTGGTTACTTGGTATTGTTTTAGTACAACTGATAGTTATATATAAAGTTCTCGTGCTAAAGAAATATTCGTGTGTTTGCGTCAGTGATTGCGACATTCCTGTTGTTGGTCTTGTGTCGTATTTATATATATTTATTCAATTGCAGTTTTATTTCGTCTCCATTACGACTGATAGTGTAAATCTGAAGTTTTTGGTGCTAGGGCAAATATTTGCATAATTGGGTCAGTGAGTGTAAGTAGGTATGTAAAAATTGTGGCCTTGTGCCATATTTGTATGATTTTCTATTGACCGGGAACCTAACCTGAAAGGGATCGCTTCCTGCACGGCCGAAGTATTACTGCCACTAATCCCACATAAAAAAACACTGTCAACCAGATAATAAATAAAAAAAAAACTTGTTTTATTGTTTAATCGTCTTGCTGTTTCTAATTTTTTACAATTATTTTTTTTGCATAAACATTAGGGGTTTACAATTATTTAACCAGCGTTATAATTCTTCATAAAATGTACCCCACACACAAAGACATACTCACACACAAACATATATATCGGTAGTGGATGCGCACTGCTGATGAGTCCCAAATATAGGACGAAACGGCCGTCCAGTGCTTTCTGCATTCTGTGACAGTGCTTTCAGCATTCTGTTGAGGTTTCAGACTCGATGAATTACTTAATTACATATATATATATATATATATATATATATATATATATATATATGGTTGGATTGATGTGTGTTTGACGCTTTTGCGATCGTCAGACAAACGTTTGTCTAACGATCGCAAAAGCGTGAAACCCAGGGTCACAAACTCACATCAATCCAACCAAATATATTAACTCCATCTCTGATATTGAGCGCTTTCTAATAAGTACCGCACATATAATATATAAATAATAATATATATAACTTATTATATATATATATATATATATATATATATATATATATATATATGTTTATATTTATATACACAAACTTTTCACACACACGCACCCCCCATATATATATATATATATATATATATATATATATATATATATATATATATATATATATATATATATATATATATATATACAGTGGTTGGGTTGGACAAAATAATTGAAATACTTGTTAAATTCAAAGAAGATTTATTTAATATGGAGTTGGTCCTCCTTTAGCCTCACATACAGCTTTAATACGTCTAGGAATGGAATCATACAGCTTCCTGACTTCATCCAGAGGAATTTTCAGCCATTTTTCCATTAATACCTGCTCCGGCTCTTTAAGACACGACGCTGGAGGATAGCGTCTCCTAACTTGTCGCTCCAAAATGCACCACAAATGTTCAATAATATTGATATCTGGAAATTGGGGAGGCCACTCCATGTGTTCTAGCTCACTTTCATGCTCTTCACACCAATTCTTAACCACTCTAGCGGTATGTATTGGAGCATTATCTTCTTGGAAGATGCAGTCACCATCAGGGAATAAAGTCTGGGCCACTGGATGAATATGATTTCCCAAAATGTTCAGGTAATCTTTGCTGTTGATTCTGCCATGCAGGGCAACTATTGGACCGAGACATTTCCATGATATGGCGGCCCAAACTATCACTGATTCACCTCCATGCTTCACTGTTGGAAGAAGGCAGTCAGTGTTTTAAACTTCTTTCGGCTGCCTCCACACATAAACTCGCCCTGAAGTTGCGAAAAGAGAAAAATTGGACTCATCTGAGAATATGACTTGCTTCCATTGGTCTGCAGACCAGGCATTGTGATCTCTGCACCACTTCAACCTCTTCTGAATATTGCGAGTGGAGAGAAGGGGTTTCCTTACGGCCGCTCTTCCATGATATCCAGCCTTATGGAGCTCACGACGAACAGTTTTAGTAGAAACTCGACTATGCAGGTGATTATTCAACTCAGCAGTCACTTTGTCCGCAGTAGTCCGATTATTTTTTGCCATATTGCGTTTCAATGCATGTCGGTCCCTGTCAGAATGTTTGCAAATCCGGCCCGAATTGCTATGGTTGCTAGAGGTTTTGCCCTGTTTCTCGAATTGCGTCATAGTTCTTGATATGGTAGCTCTTGAAATACCAAACAGTTCAGCAACCTTAGTGATCGAGGCCCCTGCCATGCGAACTCCAACAATTTGCCTATTTTCAAACTCAAAGAGGTCGCGCATTTAGCTTAAATTTTACTAAATTCTAAAAATAAATAATGCAAAGACAGTAAATTAGATAAATAAACGTATTTACAATAGATATAACCTGTAATTACAAAGTTTTAGTTAAAGTTCTTAATATAATAGGTCTTTGAAATATAGGAGTGGAATTTGCACCTGTTCCAATTATTTTGTCCAACTCCTGTATATATATATATATATATATATATATATATATATATTTTTTTTTTTTTTTTTCCAGTAAAAAAGCGGAAAATTTATTATCATTATTTTATCTTTCAGGAATAATTAACCTTGAATAACCTTGAATAAATTACATGAATATTCATGACCTTGAATAATCAGTCGACTCTCACGTAATTACTTAAATCTGATTGCTTCTTTTATGATTGATTAATTGCTGCTCGGTCTTGTGACTCGTCATATAATGGTTATTTACAGACAGCTTTCGTCTATCTTTCTTCGTATACCTAAAAGACTCAGTGATTTTGAGCCTCAAGTCATCGTGCTTTTCAAAGAATATCCGGCGTGGGGATTGACGAAATGTGTAGAAATTCTTCCTGAATTGTTCAGTCAATCAGTCGTCACCAGTTTTTCACATTGTCCCGCGTCTTTCCGAATTTAGCGCTTTTTTTGACTGAGCAACCAGTATATGTCATTCATATATTATATATCTATATATATATATATATATATATATATATATATATATATATATATATATATACATATATATGAAGAAATAAAGTTTTAAAGTGTGCTATATTTATGGGATAAAGTGCTCAATATAGATAGAGCGTATGTAAATATAAATATAAAAGTGAACATTGAAGTCAACACTCAGAGTCCTTTAATGTTCACTTTTATATTTATATATATATATGGGAATGGGGAACCTGAACTGTGCTTTGTTACCCTCTTCATATTACTGGCATTTGCTTTTTCTGCCGACATTTATATATGTTACAAATTAAACTCTGTACAACAGACTATTAAATGATTAAAATTTTCGAATATTTCAACTTCATTCTGATGTTTTTATTTTGTCCGAATCCGTGCATTTGTTTTGCTCATGCTAATCTCGGAAAAAAACAAATAAAATTCACTATTTTTTTTATTCAACATTCAACAAGGAAAATATCAAGTTGATGTTAAAAATTACCGCAAAACATTGATTTATTTAAGTGTTGTGGATTCCGGGATGAAATCCGGTATCAAATAATGACAAACGCCAAGAATGAATATAGGAAATGAATGTATTAACGTAATAATACAAACTGGTAATACAGGTTAGTAGTTCCAAAACTTAAAGATATAAAGCTGAAATAGACGTGCAATATATATATATATATATATATATATATATATATATATATATATATATATATATATATATATAGTTTACGAAAAACTAGGTAATCCGTATGGGTAGACCCAAGGAGGATAAAATCCAGAGAGCTCAATGTAAATCAGAGCTAATAATTTAAATAAAAACAGACCACTTTAAGGTTCCATATAATAAATTATTTCACCACAGCCCTTTTAAAGGACCGCGGTTCATCAGATTTTATTTCCAAAGGTTGAAACGAAAAATTGTTGAGTCTTGACTCAATGTTGAATCTCGCCTAATGCATGGAATAATAATGCAACACAAAATGTACTTGGAACAAGAATGTATTATAACAAGAAAGTGTACACAATAAGTACATATAGTATTTCTGTATATTTCTGGGAAGACGTTCCTGGAGAATGTGTTGACTAGTCGCAGTCGATCAGAGTCTCTAGTTGGATCTCGTGATTCTCACTTCCTCCTTCTCCCTCGTCTTCCGGTATCAACCATTATTTATATAGTTGGTAGTCACCTATGCAGATTAGGTGGATTCCACCACAACAAAAATGAAAAAACAAAACAAAAAAAAAACTGTTTCTTTTTTCCTTTTTTTCTTTTTTCGTTTCAACCTTTGGAAATAAAATCTGATGATCCGCGGTCCTTTAAAAGGGCTGTGGTGAAATAATTTATTATATGGAACCTTAAAGTGTTCTGTTTTTATTTAAATTATATATATATATATATATATATATATATATATAAAGAGAGAGAGACATAGAGAGAGAGAGAGATTGACAAATTTGCAAATTAAAATTGTGACGCCTTTCATCCTTTATGATTTCATCGGACTGGGATTTGTTCATGTTGCCACGTCTACACATGCGCACGAAACGAGAGATGCTGCTAGTTTCAAATTTTTGGAAATAATATTTTTTCAATAAAGCCAAAATCATTTGTACACTTTTCTTTTTCTCTCCATCACCTTTGTCCCTGATTAAACCCCATTGTGACAACAGAAAATTGTACCAAGAATGGTGGAATGTTGTAAGAACCTGGATGCAAATTTACCGTGGCTGAACTAGCGATTAAGGTACTTTCCAGACATATTCTTCTCAGTGAATTATTTTCTCTATTACTCAAAATACCATTCTCTGTGTTAAAATGGTGGTCATTTTCGTTGCGGTGATCAACCAATGCGTTTTGTGCGTTGTTTTGTTTTCAAATGTCCCTTTTGTTTCATATTGTCTTTTGTTTAAACTTCTTGAGCTTTCTCCAATGTATTCATTCTGGCAATTCCTGCACTTGATAGACTAAATTCCCCCTTCAAGTTTTGGAATGTTGTTTTGTTTTTTATTGATTAATTTTTTGATTCTTTTAAATATAGTTTTGACAAATTTTATGTTGAGTTAAGATTAATTCTTTTCGGTTGTAAATGTGACAGAGTGGAATAATATATTTTTTTTGATTCGTTGGATTTGTTAGGAAAGACAGCTCTTCGATTTTGCAATATTTTACGAGCCGTTTGGTTTTCATTGAATATGAAATAATTAGGGTATTGAAGAGTCTTGAATATATTTTCAATATATTTCTCCTCTTCGTGTAAATACTGAGGGCTGCACATTCTGAGTGCTCTTAAGTAAAATCCAATGATCATTCCGGAATTTTATTTTGTTGCTATGATGGGAATAGAAGTTTATTAGATCATTTTTATTTGTTTATTTTCGCTGGACAATAAGTTTTACGGTGTTGTCAAATCGGTGTAACATTATGTCTAAACGTAAGAAAAGTAAAGTATTGTTTTTTCTATTTCGTATGTGAATTCTATTGTGTGTTCAGTTTTGTTTAGTTTATTTACAAGATCCGGTAAATTAGTATCAGCGGATGTATTAACAGAGCATTATCAATATACCGGAAGTAATTTGTTTGGGTAAAATGTTTTGGAAAGAACCAGACTCGAGAAATTCCAAAATGCTATCACTCCAGTGAGAGGCGATCTCATTGACAATCCAAATTTTTCTTTGTAAAAATTGTTATTGAATGTGAATTAGCATTTCTTGGTGATGAGACAAATGATTTATATTATTTTAGCTATTGGTAGAAATATTAGTATGAAATGATTTTATATCTAGATAGGACATGAGTTTGCTTGGCATATTTATTTCCCTTAGATTTTCAACGTAGTTGCCTGATTTTCTTTTATATGTGATGGACGTATTCTTCCACGTCGAAGGGTTAATATTTTTGTAATGCCTCTAGCTATTTATTGGGGAGGGTATCTGCCCATTCCATCAATTCTGGAATGGGCAGAGAGGCGCATAGGGATGCCAGTATAGTGGGTCTTAAGGAGACTGTAATGTTTTGGTGTCCGAGGGTGGTATTCTAGGAGTCTATACCACGATTTGTTTTCATTTTTAATCAGTTTCCTGATTTCTTTGTTAATTTGTTTCGGTATTTATTTTTTGTTCGTTTATTTTTTCGTATGTGTCGGTATCGTTGAATAGCGAATTAATTTTTTTAAGTATGTATTTTTGTTTATGACCACTATCCCTCCTACCTTGTCAGAGGGAGTTTTTCGCTAGGTTATTTAGTGCATTTAGGTGTCTCAGTAGTAAAGTATTTATTTGTTAATTTTTACAATAGAGTAGTGATTATAGCTTGAATGAAACTTTTGCTGAATTCGGAATCCTTTTCCTTGTGATTTTTACTATAGTGTCTACTATGTCTTCTTTTCGGATTCCGTTGGCAAATTTTAAACCGAAGCTGACGGCTTCCTAGTTTCGTATTGGAAAGCGTTATATCCGATAAATTTTCTATTACATTAGTCATTCCAATATATTTCCACTTGTTGTTACTGCGTAGGTTAGTAAGTTTTTGTCTCAGTTTGTTGTTTTGATTGTCACTCATTTGGTTGATAGTTTGGCGGAGTTAAGTCATTTCCAGCTTTGTTATAACGTACGTTTTGTGGGGTTGCATTCTAACAGTTCTGGGCTTTTTTTAGTGGTTATGAAATCCTAACGGCTGAAACAAGTCACAAAAACTATTTTTCCAATTTGTTATACTATTTTTCTAAATAATATATGTTGATAAATAAAATTGTACAAAATTATATATCATTATATCATACATACATACATACATTGTGATAGATAGATAGATAATGAGCATACCGAGATAGATAGATAGATAAATAGATAATGAGCATACCGATATATATATATATATATATATATATATATATATATAGAGAGAGAGAGAGAGAGAGAGAGAGATAGATAATGAGCATACCGAGATAGATAGATAGATATATAGATAGATATATAGATAGATAGATAGATATATGGATTGTGAGCATACCGTGATAGATAGATAGATAATGAGCATACCGAGATAGATAGATAGATAGATAGATGGATAGATAGATAGAAGGATAATGAGCATACCGAGATAGATAGATAGATAGATAGATGGATAGATAGATAGATAGATAGATAGATAGATAGATAGATAATGAGCATACCGAGATAGATAGATAGATATATAGATAGATAGATAGATAGATAGAAAGATAGATAGTTAGATGGATGGACTGTACTCGTGTGAGAAAGAAAGGAAGCAAAACAAATAGTATAATATGATTTGATAGCAAGTATTAGAGTTAGGGGGAAATGGGACGAGAGCGATTAAAATCATTTTCTTATTATAGCAATTGTTTACATGTAGATATGCACACATACACATATATACACAATTGTGGGGAAAGGGTGCTCATAATCGGCGCCATAACGTGCGTCTATATAAACATTTTAGAAACAGAAATAAACACTGCTTCTTAACCGTCTCTTTCACTCCTAGAGAGATATGATGTCTGAAAACCATTCGATGTGTGAAAGTGACAGTTACTATGAAATGTTCACTTCTATGTTCATTCCACACACACACACACACACACACACACACACACACACACACACACACATATATATATATATATATATATATATATACATATATATATATATGTATGTATGGAGAATGAGAAAGAGAGGAGATATGCAAAGAGATCAAAGATTTTATGCGAAAGATAAGCCGTGCGTGTGCTGTTAGTTCAATCAGCATTTAGCAGGTTCTAGAATTTCTTATCGGTAGCCACTGCAGTTGCTCCTGATTAGAAAACATTAAATTGTTATTGGTGCGGCCCACCTGAAGATGTACGCGAAAATGCATAATCCATAAATCCTCAAAAGGAACTTATTCGAAATAGAATTACGCGCATCAAACCAGATGTGGTATCATGGGAACCCCTCGTGGGAAAGAATATTAGAATATTTTTTTCAAAATAATGGCAAACACTCCGAGAATAACATGTGAGGAAAATTACAGGGTATAATAAAATAGTTAACCTTGCCTATCTATGTAGATATTTAGGCTTCCTATATATATATATAAATATATATATATATATTATAAAATAATAAATAATAATGGGTGGCCACTTGTATTCGAGGATACCCGTCTACTAAGGCGGCTAGCCAATCCCTAGTGCACATTTGTGCTTATTCAACACCCTTTGGTTTATACTGCAACTATGCTGAGACGTTCTTAGTTACAATTTTGGGAGAGAGCGTGTTATCTAGCGTGATCAACAATTTGAACAACACCAGCAAACTCAAACTAGGTCACGATGACTTGTAAATTTGTGCTATGATAGCTATCGACGGCCCGATGTGTTCCGTCTACCCAATTTGACTCACAAGGCTTGGGTCCACCCGAGTTATGGTTTTCAGGCAATTTCCAAAGATGTCGCACGCTAGGATCGTCCTCCTCCAGACCTAACATCAAGAAGTTTTTTTTCCTGAGTAATCGGCCATGGCGAGATTCGGTATATATATATATATATATATATATATATATATAAGTCACGGTAGATAGCGGATGGGATTGAGGAGTCGAGTTCGAATTCCATTTGAATCCGTTACATTCACTTACATATGAATCCTCTTCTTCTATGGGTAAATACCAAGACAAACAGGGTTCTATAGCCTTGGATGGAAACTGGTCTAGGAGAAGGACAACCCTGAATTCAAAACCTCATTGGCACTTGGTAGGTGAGTGGGCGAAACGTAAGAAATTTGTCTCTCTTGCAGTACTCGGAAGCAGCACCAAATATTGATTCATTTTGCATGCGTAAATTTCTCTTTAAATATAGAACGTGTGAACTTATTTTCGAAATATATTTTAAATCGTTCTTTTAGCATTTAAAGGAAGACTTTAAAAGACATACACATATATATTTATATGTGTGTGTCTGTGTACCAGTGTCTCTGTGTTTCTTCATAAGTTAGTGGGGTGTTTTAGCCAACATTATTTCCTGTGTTTGTCATCGTTATATTTTAGTAGGAAGATATGTTTGATTAGACATCCCTGTTTTTAATATAGTGAAATTAATGTCTACCGGCTTATAGATCAAAATAATGAGTAATGCATAAAACATGACTCTCCCGGAGTTATCGAAGCTGTATTGACTTTTGGAATTTGATTTTTAATTCAACCGGATATTAACTCCGACGAGTCATTACATCAAAACAAATCTGAATTCCACTACTTGATCATTGCGCATCTCTCAATTAGTCCGCTAGAAATTTATAACTGCTAACTTTATTGCCGTGTACGCAACATAAACAAAGAAATACATTTCAGTGTTACAAAAGTGATATCTCTTAAAACACATAAAATATAAAGTTTTCGTAAAATAGATTTATTGCATTTGCTCTCTTTATCCATGTTTTTATTGTGAATTCACATAGTTTAACAAGAAAATGTCCTTATCTCTTACAGGGAAACTCAATATCTACACGTTTTAAGCGACGTTCTAACGACTTATACCAAACAACCGGCCAATGTCCATCGCTGTTTGCCCATTTTTCAGACCATTTGGCTATGTCAAATTTCACTTCCAGGATGATGACTTTCCTTTACTTCAAAGCACAGCCATCAGAAGAGGTTACACTACGCTTAGAAGCCATAATTAAACGATATAAGTTTTCTACAAACGCAAAGCAAAACGAAATAGAGAGAATTCACAATAATACAATGAGGCGTACAACCAGAAACTGATTCGTGCCGCTTTATTTACGAGTCAAACGGCATATATCGAAACAAGATTAATATAGATTGCGCCGTAACCACGATTCGTCGAAGGCCGAGACTGTCGTAACCGAGGGACTTAAGTGTATCATATTTCTAGTTTGTTTTTGCGGGATTCAGATTATAATGTAAATTCGTTTGTTTTGTTTTGTTTTGTTTGTTTGTCTATTGTGCATTTTGAAAGACATTTCTGGTATTTTCAATTTTATGTTGATTTTCATTGGTTAATCCGATTTCACCTACATCAGTCTCTTCTCAAGCAACGTTCGTCTGTTGTGTGATTCGTGTGTGTATGTGCTATCATCATTTTAACAGATGTGCGCGATCACACAAACGAATATACCTTATCATCGAAATTCCAAATAAACAAACTAGACATGAATTATACAGAGAAATGATACTCGAAAAAACAGATGCACCTGAGTTCTGGTTAACTAATGAAAAAAAAAAAAACAACAGAAAAATTAAAAATAGAATTTAATTTATTTTTAATTTTCTCCTCCACATTTCATAGCGAAACATTTTCGATCTACAAAGATTTCCTATTGGATCTTTATATATATATATAAGTAGAGCGTTACTATTGACTAGTTAGCTCGATATTTACTCAGTACTCTAAACTTCTAGTCTTCTTTGGAAAAATAAATGCTGAGAACATATATATATATATATATATATATATATATATATATATATATATATGCTTATTCAAACTAATATTGTTAAATATAACAGGCAACAAATGTCTATTATATTTTATCATGAGCCTTTCCAAGCGTTGGATGTTGGACAGTATTTGTCTTTATTTTCTCTTGAAACTAAAGCCATTATAAGATGCTTGGAAAGGCTTATTATATAACATAATAGACATTTGTTGTCTGTTATATATAATATAATAATATATTGTTTTGAATATATATATATATATATATATATATATATATATATATATATACAAAAACACAGAAATAAATACTTTCATAAAAAAAACACCCAATTTTGTTTCATTTATTTTATCCAGATATTATATATATATATATATATATATATATATATATATATATATATATATATATATATATATATATATATATATATCCACATGCAGACTGTTTAGCTGTATTACATCTCATCAGTGTGGCAGGACATCCGATTGCTTCGATCATCGATGTATTTGGCACTAGTCAGGGATTCTACTCCTAAACTATCAACGCACCGCAGAGAAGGGGAATCTTTTAACGTATTATATACGTCATGTATATAAACGCTAAATCGGCAGCCAGGGCTCTCAATTCATGCGAAGGGCTGTGCCTTTAAACCGGAGCAACTACTAGTAAAAATCCTCTTTCTCCATTGTATATATCATCTGCGTATTTTATCGAAAAAATGCCTACAAATTTTGGGTAACGAGTGAACGTCCAACTAATTAGAAATTGATATTTTCTGCTAAACCAAATGAAAAGTGCATGTTATTAACCTGTCAAGGTCTAATTTTCGGGAAATCAATGAATACGGAACTCATTATAGCAATTGTGATTGTTGTATATTTATTCCGATTTGTGGATATTGGGTCAGACTCATTTATTTTCAGCACCCACTCGTAATTATTACATAAATAAAAGAGAGTGCTAAAAAGTCCTCGAATAATAGATTTTTGTATCGCTTTCTCCGGTTGAATTATTAACTCCAATTTTATGATTAATGGATTATACTCGGGGGTCGATATATAATCAAGTCTATACGTTAAGCATATATTTTCTTCTGCTGGGTAGAGTATCTGACAGGACGCAAAGACAGCGTACTTTATACTTCTCATTGTTTCAGATACGGTAGGGGCTGACACCGATAGGTTTTACTTATCATTTGTAATTAGAACTGAAAGAAAGTCTCTCGTTCGATTGTGAAGGACTTTTCTTTCTTATTCTGTTAAGCAGTCTAGGTTGGGGTGGCTTCCACAGAAGTCCTTCTCTGTAAGAAGTGTCTCTTGAATCGGTTCTGAAATGCATTTGGGTGAGGATGCAACTGAGACGAGGGCCATTTCAAACGCCTCTATATTTGAGCGTCATCGTAGCTGACAGATTTAATCAGAAAGATTTTAAATTAAACTAATTTACTTACGCCTTCCATTCACCATATTGCTTAATTGGGATTCTACTTAACTTGGGATAAAATAACCTTTGCACTTTCTTCGAGCAATACATGATTGAGGCAGGGGTCCTGCCAAAATTTTCATTACACTTCTTTCTTTCTCTCCCACTAATTTTCTTCTTCTTCTTCTTCTTCTTCTTCTTCTTCTTCTTCTTCTTCTTCTTCTTCTTCTTCTTCTTCTTCTTCTTCTCACGGATTTTTTTTTATTTTCTGTCAATTAGGTTCAATTTATACAGCTATGCGCATGTGGAGAGCTAGAATCTATTTCGCTGTCTATGTCTAGAATGCTCTCTCTCTCTCTCTCTCTCTCTCTCTATATATATATATATATATATATATATATATATATATATATATATATATATATATATATATAAAAGACACAGGAGTTTATTTAAGTAATAATTTTAATAATAATAATAATAATAATAATATATATATATATAATATGGATAAAACAACTGAAAAGTTGCAAATTAAAAGAAAAAATTCGGTGTTTTTTTGTGAAAGTATTTATTTATATGTTTTATATAAAATATTTATTTATATGTTTTATATAAAACATATAAATAAATACTTTCACAAAAAAACACCCAATTTTTTCTTTTAATTTGTAACTTTTCAGTTGTTTTATCCATATTATATACATATCAAGAAAGTATACGTGGCTTCTCATTATGCTATATATATATATATATATATATATATATATATATATATATATTGACGGCAGCCGACTACAACAAATTAATTAAAGAAAAACTTAACTAAGACTTATAAAAAAGCTCATAATTACAATATGAATATGGTAGACAGTATCAACAGAACTAGTAAAATTATTACTGAAAAATTAAAAATAAGTGATAGTGTAGGCAAACTGGCTGAAAGTGAATGCTACATCACTCTTAAGGACCACAAACAAGATTTCGAGGAAGACCTCACTACCATAAATATAAACCCAACCAGACCCGACATAGGAAAGATAAGCAAAAAAATCCTAGAAAGGATCACAAGGCAAATCAAAAAACGCCTTCGATTAACACTCTGGATTAATACCAAAGAAGTCTTTAATTGGTTTACCAACATCGACAATAAGCCTGATTGCATCCTAATACAGTTAGATATTGTGGATTATTACCAGTCAATATCAAGAGACCTCTTCACGACTGCCCTGGAGTTTGCTACAGTTTATTCTGACTTAACTAAGGAAGAAATGAACTTAATTCCTAGTGCAAAAAAATCTGTCCTCATCCATAATGGGGACAAATGGATTAAAAACACTAATGACAATATTGACATCCCCATGGGATCTTTAGATTCTGCAGAGTTTTCTGACCTTGTCGGTCTATTTTTACTGTACAATCTAACCGCGCATAAAATAGATAAAATTAGAAAGATAATATATAGCGAATTCAGAAAACTAAATTTAAAAACTATAGTCAACACTAAATTAAAAAGGGTAAACTTCCTCGACGTAACTCTAGACTTGATGAACAACATATACCTACCTTACAGAAAACCTGACACCAATCCCTTGTATGTACACCCTAAGTCAAACCACCCTCCATCTATAATTAAGCATATACCCACATCAATAGAGAAAAGAATCAGCATGAACTCCGCTAATAAAAAATATTCCGACAACAAACTAATTTTTATAACATAGCCCTAAAAAATAGCGGATACAAAAAAGCTAACATAAGTTATAGAAACAATAGTACTAACAGTAAGAAAAACAGGAAAAGAAAAATAATCTGGTATACCCCTCCATTCAACCAAATGGTTAGTACTAAGCTAGGACATAAGTTCCGAGCTTTAATTGAAAAAACACTTTCCTACCAATAGCAGACTTAGGGAGATCTTCAATAAAAACACCTTAAAATTAAGCTACAGTTGCACTGAAATTCTAGAAATAATCATAAAAAAAACATAATAATTGTTATGGTCTAAGTTCTTTGTACCAGGGTGATGGTTCAAGGTAGAACCAATGAAGAATAACTCGAACACATGTATGGAATAACACAGATATATTACAAACAGAAATATATACAGAGAAGTAGAAGTATTATTAGTAATGACTATCAGATTTGGTTAGAGTGAACTATGTTGTCTCGACAAGTATCACTATTCCAATGTTCTTACAATAATCCTCTCTGCTCCCTCTTGAGGCGTAGTATTAATAATGTCCGGAATAGTCCATTATTATTATGGGTAAGTTCCCATAACACCCCCTTCCGAATCTTTTGCGTGAAATTGTAGTTCAGAATAATTGTACACCATCTTAGTAACCTATTGGAAGAGAAGAGAAAGCGTATTCTAGACATAGACAGAGAATATTAAACAGCCCTGCAAGTTTGATCTTCCAACTTGATATTGAGCACTTAAATGCGTACGATGTTAACAAATATTTTACTGTTTGTTTACTCTGCCTATATATATATATATATATATATATATATATATATATATATATATATATATATATAATATAGAAATACGTACACGCACAAATACTTGGACGTACGTATGTAAATTTATTCCTCAGGTGTTATAACGGTCTGAATCTTCACACCTGAATAATTCATTAACTGAGAAGTATTATCGACGTTGGATATTATATATATATATATATATATATATATATATATATATATATATATTGTTTTAAAACAACTGCGGCATAAGGCCAAAGAGGACACTTTCTATCCTAGACCTAACTAATCTGATTCACGATCCATTCATTCATTGCAATTTGCTCACCATTCAATACTACATCCCTCACCATTCAATACTACATATACCACAATACAACAAAGTCACAGGGATTCTAAAATCCATAACAAAAGAAAAGAATGCGTAACACCAATCAGATAGATAAAATGGGGCGTCTATTTTAAATAGAAAATATAAATGATGACATATGAAAGTGAATATCTGACACATAGGGTTCTTCCTAATATTGGTGCAACTGGTGCTGTTCTTTCCGAGCAAGTGGCTGAAGTTTTGCATGAATTCAACAGTGTGAGCACTATCAAGGCTATCCTTGTTGACAGAACTAATGCCAATACAGACTGTGAAGGTAGACTTGTTGCACTTCTAGAAAGAAAACTTAACAGAAATCTTCACAATATTGGTTGCGCCTTACACCAAAATAAACTTCCGTTTAGAGCTCTTTTTAAACATGTAGATGGTACCACAAAAAGCCCTAGTACATTCAATGGTCCACTGTGTAAATTATGTGCAAATGATTGCCATTATTTACCCCAAATATCCTTTTCAGCTGTTGGCAGTCCTCTGGATTCTATTTTTAAAATTGAAAATACCGATACTCTTATACGTGACCAAAGATTCCTTTATGAATATATAGTGGGTATTTCTAGAGGCAAGGTGGACTCTAGATTTGCATCATGGAAAATTGGTCCATTAAACCAGGCAAGGTGGTTAACTTTAACCATCAGGCTGATGTTTTTATGGATTTGTGGAGCATAACCACGAAATATTTCCACCAAACTCCACAGTTTAATAAATTTTATTGTGAATGTGTATGCCATTTGCTGGTTTGAAATTAAAAGAAATAACAAGTTCTACAATCAGTAAATGTATATTTTGAATATGATCCAAAAGATTAGGAAGCAACCATATGAAATCCAACAGATCACATTGAAGAATATACAATGCCTTACTGCCTGAAAATATCTTATATTCAATGGTCAAATCTGATAAACTGGAAGTGAGGGAAGAAGCTATAAAAATAATTTTAGCCATTAGGTAAGTAAATATTTATTCATATAAACCTGACTAAATTAGTTATGCCGATTTATAGAATCATTTTAAGGATTTTATCTAATTTCACCATAAGTATTAAAGCAGGACAAAATTCATTTTTTAAATAACTGAAATTAATTTTTATATTCTTCATGAGTGGGGAGATAGCCAAGAAAAGATAAAAAAGAATCACAACTATCAATTTTAAAGCTATGAACTGGCCAAATTTAATAGATCTGTCATTAAGTGGAGATTGTGAACCACCACACACAGAAGAATGTTCTGAAAATGAACTTCAGGAATCATTATTAAATGGTACGAAGCTTGACTTGCCAGATTTGTCCTCACATTCTCAAGGCGTGGAACGGGCAGCCAAGTTAACAACAGAAGCTTCCCAATCTGTGTATGGCTTTGAAGCAAGGCACCAGCACATAATAGTAAACGTTTTGTGTCAGAAATTGAGACCATCATTTTTATCTAAGGACTTCAATATATTAAGCCCTATTAAACTATTATTTGTTTCTCGGTATTTGTTTGTTTGTTGTATTTTCATTCATAATAGAAAAAAATCAATTTTTTAACGTATTCAACTATTACTGCTTAATTCATTAGGTAAAAAAAAACAGCATTTCGAAGTCGTCACTGATAATTGAGGGGGGCAGATTTTCAATTTGAAGTCTACTTATAATTTCTTCATTTTATTACATTGTGATAAAATAAAATAACAAGATTCCCTGACATAAATACTTAAATTGTTTGGCTTTCTCATCAATATTTAGTCCAAATCTTGCAAATTCGAGGATTTTTCAGTGCATTTTTATGTATGATATTTGATGCCAAATGCTCAATGAAGTGTCAGATCTAATTTCTTGTATCAGTTCTTAATAGGTCTATACACAACTTTCGGTACAGTATTCTTTTTGATACAGTATTTACATTATTCGGACTATTGTCCTCATCTTTGTCGCCATATTTGTCACAACGTTTCAGCCGTTGTACGCTCCGGCCTTCTTCAGGTGGTTGGAATTTCGAACCGAACCCTTTATTTCGATCACTGGGGTAGACTGTTCTAGTTCCACGAGCCATGTTTGATGGATGTCAGTTATCAGTTATCTCCTGGTAATTTTTCCCTCTGAAAGTTCTCCACTGCCTGAACCGGGTATTGAACTCACACTCTTTTTGGGTCTGTTACTGGATCTAACCAACGCCTTTATCCACCGTACCATGTGTCCTTGAGGACATCTGGGTATGAATTTCTGAGTATTATAAACCTAATTTTTCAGCAACCATTTTTTACCAGTACTCATATTGCAATTTTGCTGTTATCATTGCATGTTCTTTACCAGATCTCATATTGCAACTTTTTGTTATCATTGCTGTTCTCTGGCACTCCTTATTACTGGTTCCCATATTGTATTTATTTCTATGCTTGGCCGACTCAGGAGATTTTTGTGGCCTAGCATATGTGCTGATTCCTTAAGTTTACGAATTTTCCAATGGTGTTGTGACAAATATGATGACAAATATGGCGACAAAGATGAGGACAATAGTCCGAATAATGTAAATACTGTACATAATACCTCATCTCAGAAATATAGACAGATTCTTTTTGATATTTTTAAAAAAGTGAAAAATCAACCCACCCTAATATATATATATATATATATATATATATATATATATATATATATATATATATGTAACGTAAATCATTCAAACGAAAAACAAATACTGAAGCTAGTTATATGGCGAGAATCACTCTCACAAACAATATTTAATAATAAATTACAACCAACTTCGAATCTGTTAATGAATGGTGTGATCCTTGTTCATAAATTCCGGGTTTATCTGGTCTTATTTTTTTGTACGAGCCGGCTTTCAGTCGTTTCGAACGACCATCCTCAGGTAGACATATTAGTGTGTTTTTGTTAAACTCCGAATAGTGATGCGACATCGAAAGATATTGTGGTCCGAAAGAGTGCTTTTTTAGTAATGAGATATTGTTAAATGTAAGAATAATTTTGGAGCGCTGCAGACACAACGCTGAGGTTGAATTTTTTTAAATTTGAAAAATGTGCGTTCTTGTACTGGAGAAAAGTGGCATGAACTAAATTGTTCAATAATAATAGTATTGTCACAATTATTATCAGGAATTTCGCACTTAGGATCAGGTTATTTTAATATCGGTTTTGTAGTGCGTATTCAATTTATGTAACGTATGGTTGTAATTTATTATTAAATATTGTTTGTGAGAGTGATTCTCGCCATATAACTAGCTTCAGTATTTGTTTTTCGTTTGAATGATTTACGTTACATAAATTGAATACGCACTACAAAACCGATATATATATATATATGTATATATATGACCTATGAAAATTTTGAAATTGCCAGCGTTTCTCGTTCATGTGTAGTCATAACAACGTCAACAATCCCATTCCGATTAAATCCTAACGGACGAAACGCGTCGCAGGTAAACTCTTCCATTTGGTCTTACAAATAAAACTTACAAAAAGAAACAAAAAAAATATGACCATGTATACATATATACATACATCGTGGGTGTTTTAGTAGGATCCCAGAGAATATGTTGTATTATGATATGATTGAGTGGTGAAGGATGCGTTCTTGTGGTGATTGAAGAATTGTTAGAATGAATGCGACGCGTGTCCCATCAGCTGGGTGCAGGATAGACAGTGTTGACTAGCCTCCACCACTCTGGTCGCGTACCACAGATAATGAATTTGATATATTATATGTACTTCAAAAAGTGTGGCTAGTTCTGCACAAATAATATGTGCTGGTGTTTGGCTGTCGCCTCCTAGGAACTGAGCTGCTTGACCATCATACGTCGAATACGACGGGAGAATCCACTATATATATATATATATATATATATATATATATATATATATATATATATATATATATATATATATCCGATGCGGTGGGAACGAAAGTAATATATAAATTATATAAATTCTAACGTTCGCAGCATTCATTCAAAAAAGAGCTCAATACAAGTAGTAGAGCGATAATTATTTATTTATTATAATTTTATCATATAGACAAAACCATTTTACTCACAACAAAGATGCAACTTGGTTTCAGCGCATTTTAACTGCACATCTACGGGTGAGGGTCGGAAATGTTTAGGAGGATCGTTCATAAACATTTCCGACCCTCACCCGTAGATGTGCAGTTAAAATGCACTGAAACCAAGTAGCATCTTTGTTGTGAGTAAAATGGTTTTGTCTATATGATAAAATTATAATAAATAAATAATATATATATATATATGTATGTGTGTATGTATGTGTGTGTGTGTTGATAAGACCTGTTTTGTAGTAGTTAAATGGCATTATAGATTTCTCCTTTTTTATCTTCCCTGTCTATGCAAGGCGACAAATCCACTACGACGCAGGAGGGTTACTGATTGTGAAAGAATATAAGAAAAAAAAACTTTATTAGAGAGGGAGAACAAGAAAAGAAGAAGAATGAAGAAGAGGGGATATAACGATTGGCATTACATTTATATTTTTGAATATCAAATTTGACTGGGAAGCAAGAAAACAGTAGAGAGTTCCACAAGCATGAATTGCAAAGAAAAAAAGAGTTACTGTAGCCAGTTTAACTGTAAAATGATAAGACCGTGCCGCCAGTCTAAGATTAAATTGGTAAATTCTAGGTTCCAATGAGGAAAGTTCATCAGAACAATTACCATGAATGTATTTATATAAAAGGTACAGAAAAACTACATTACGAAATAGACTAAAGGAGATGCCAGGTTTGTATCAATGCGGTTGCAGATTCTTGTTTGGATTTTATCAAGGGTCTCTAAATATATAGCAGGAGCACCACATTATATGTGGTCGCAATATTCAAATCATGGACGAATGCTAGACTTATAAAATTTTAAGATAGATTCTGGATAGAAAAAATTGTCTAGCACGACTCAGTGAACCGTGTTTCCTAACACCAGACCTAGGAATTGATTCAATATAATCTTTATATAAATAAAAACAAAAATATCGATCTCAGGTACATATATTTGATTAACACCGCATGTCGTCTAACTGAACAGGTTATTATTTTATTATTTTACCCGTTAATATGGGTCAGATGATATATTATATAACATTCATCAGTACGATTTTGTTCACTGTATTATTGTTTTAGCTTTGCCATAACTTGTAGCTACTTATATTTAATCTTTGAATATCGTTTTCTATTTTCATATGCATCTGTAATGATGGACCAGATACGTGCAGAGCCAGGGGGCTATTCCAATTAATTCGGTGCCTTTTATATCCTTTTTTTGCAAGATTGGCAATAGTTAGCTTTCCAGGTTCTAAAGGAATATTGTCTGAGATAAATATACACTTTGGCAGAAACGTTTTTGTTTCTAATCTATGCTACTCAAAAACGTCTTATTCAATAAAATATCTGCATTTAACTTGATTCCATAATCATCTTCGAAGTTGCCTATTTTCATACTGTCTACAACACTTGTCTAAAGATTGACTGTCTGTCTCCATAATATTATGTATCTATTCCTTCTCTTCGACACTAGTTTCATGTATTTTCTGTCTGGTCTTGTCATATATTTTCCGTTGCGCTTTTTCGGTGGAGGTATGGCCTTATAATATAATTTATTAAAAAATTCTAATATTTCTAAAAGCAGGTTTCTTTTTTCGTTCATAAGTTGCTAATATTTTCACTTTCTCTTTTGATTGCTCTTTGATCTTTGTTCAGATTAACGCAATTTCCAAAGTTGTGTCCCCGTCACCCAATAACTTTACACTATCTTGCTTATAAATTAGACTTATTTGTAAGATAGATTACTTATATTTGTAAGATAATGAGACTTGTAGATTTGTAAGATAGATAACCCGTAGGCCTCGACCGTGGTGATGAAAAGCGGCCAGATGGCATTATTATAATTTTCCCTTTTAAAATGTCGTTAAAGTCGTTGAATTGTGATGCGATTTGTGCGGATACTTTTTCGACCGGTAGTTGATCAGGTCCGCGCGGTTGAGCCGGGGTCCGTCGCCCAGGACGCTGGGAGATAAAAAAAATAGTTAAATATTCTTCTCTTACTGATAGATTTTTTTTTTACTCCTGTGGCAATGGAGACTGCTGGGGTTATTGGCCCTCGTTCGATGGCGTTCCTTCAGAGGATTAGCGGGATGGCGTCTCGATTTAGCGGTGAGCCTCGCGAAACGGAGTGGCTGTTACAGCGTGTCTTACTGGCGATAGTTCGAGACAATGCTTTCTCCATCATTGTGACTGGCAGAGGATAGAAAAAAAAAATTGTTTATAGGTATTTACTTGACCTCCCACAGGGTCAGGTTGTGACACAAGGTGGGTTTTTAATGTGGGAAGGGAGGGTGATTGACCCGAGTGTTTTCACCCGGGCCGCTGGTATTTGCTGGTCTTAGCTTGTCCAAGCTGGTCATAGCTAATCATAGCTGGTCATGGCTGGTCTTAGCTGGTCATAGCTTGTCCAAACTGGTCATAGCTGGTCATAGCTAGACGTAGCCGCGATACTACCAGCGCAGAGACGAATCCCTATGCCAGGCACGTATCAGTGATCGAATCTCAGCTAAAAGTCGATCATTCAGCGAGTAATCTGAGAACAGATGCTACACTTTGATCTTAGCCAATTTAGTTACTTTGTTCGAACATTTTTCAATATATAACGGATGTCCATCTTGCTTCTCTCATGACGTCGTAATATTCTTAACATGTCATATAATTCTTATCACAATGGAAATCGCTATTTTTATTTTTTTATTTTTTAAAATATTCTTTCCTAAAGCTCCGGATAGCACAGATAGTCTCCGGTGTTACAAAAAATGTGTGAACGGAAGGTCCCGATTCTTCGCTATCCCTTCCTAGACAGAGCATAAAAAACCACATTCTCAACGGATGTTGGCGGGGTTGTATAAGACGGACGAATTACGTCCAATATTTCTACTGGTAGTCTGGGACAGTCTGCCAGTATCCTGACTTCATAAAATTTCCGTACAGTCTTCGTTTAAAGGATTTAAACTTAAATAATGTCTATAAAGTTTTCTTGTTTTATTATTACTGTGTTTAGCTTTTGGAAAGCAGTTTTGGCTATTCCAATGCGATTTCGAATTTCACTATCGCAATTTCCCGCGATTTCTAATTTGCATTTTGGGCTCATCCTTTTGCTAACAACCATGCATTCTGTCTTGTTAATGTTCAATCATTTCTTCTCGTTTTCCTTCACTACCTTGCGTAAGAGTTTTTGCAATTTTCTTTCTGTGTCTGAAATCAATACTATGCCATCTGCATATCTTGTTAAGAACAATGTCATATAATTCTTTCCAATAATGAAACCTGAAAGATCTTCGAATTTTATCAGAATCGCCTGACTATATAGGTTGAATAAGTCCGGTGAGAAGACAACGTCCCTTTCTCACAGCTCTTTCTGTTTATATATATTTGCTGATCTCATCCGTGTGCAGGCAGTTTGCTGCCAGTATCGATTCTTGATTATTATTATATCCGTCCCAAATATGTCCCAGTTGCTGAGTTGTCTCCAATAGATCTTTGTGGCATAATTTATCGAATGCCATTGCCTAATGTGTAAAACATAGGTACACATCCTTCTGTATTTGGCTTGCTTTTTCTGATAACGTTCTGAGCATAAATATCGCGTCCCTTGTTGCAGTGTCTTCGATGAATCCACACTGTTGTTGTCCCATTACCTACCTAATTCTGCTGCGTGCTATATTCATCAGAATTTGGATATATTCCAAAATCTGATTTTGCATTTTGACGGCCCCTTGCGAAATTCCACGCAGAATTTGTTGCTTGAATTTACTGGTATAGTAAAGATCACTGAGCCGTTTCAACGCACGGTTACAAAATCTCGCGAGAAGATATCAGACTGACTCAGTAAGATGGGTACCAATGACCGTTACCTACGCAGGTATTTTCTTTGAAATTTGCTTGAACTTGTCAGCGATCGTAATGATCGCAGAGCCTTTCCAGTAGATTGTTACTAAATCTTGCTTAAATATTGGACAAGTGTTGATAACACGAATCCTATTTGTAGACTGACCCAGTAGGCTGAGTATCTACGTTGTTAGCTGCGCATGTATTTCCGTTGAGTTATACAGTCGCATAACATATAATCGGGAAACGTTTAGCTATCAGTTCGTGTATATTTTAGAGTAACTTATGTATATTTTAGAGTAAAGAAATTCTGTAGAACAGTTATGTTATTCATTGAATTTATATGTATCTCGTAATGTTTCCAATTAATTTTACTCTCTACAAGACCCAAGAGCCACTTACGATAGAGGATTGCAGCGTAAAATGTAAGAGACACAGTTTATGGGTATATGTGAGAAGATAACTGTGATCCTAGATTTGAACGCGTTAATATTATAGTGATCAAAGAAGCATCTACTTGGGAGTCGATTCCACAAGTAATTATTTCTTGGAAAGAAGCTTTTCGTGTGGAACTTACACATTACCTATGGAATTCGAAGGGAAGGGTGGTTCGCTACGATGGGCGTGGCATGTCGTGAGTGTTAGAACATGTGGAACAAAGGAATGTAATTCGTCTGATTACTCTCCATCGAATTAGCTATAGAATAGTGAACATTGCAACGTTTGGTCTGTGTAAAAGTAAGGTAGAAAATATTTCATCTCCCACAAGGCCGCCGAGACTATTTTGATCTCTATTGAGACTAGCAGTTCCAGTATATATATGGCGGCAGTACTCCATTTTTAGTCTGTTCTGGATCTTGTAAAAGTTGTAGATAAAAGGAGGAGTCACGTGTTTACAGAAGAGTTAGAGGGAAGCGACTATTTTTCCAGCATTTTAGGAATGAGTCATATGTAAAGATTTGGGTTGAACTTAACATCGTTCAGTAGCTGGTACTTCATTAGTTTGTATAACGAGTTTAAGCCTCACTGGGGCGGGGGGTCACAAAACTGTCAGATAGTAAACGGTGTTCCAATAACTTGGACCGATTTTAAATTTGAATTAAGTTTAAGCGTCTAATGATTTCTTCTTTCAGATTTAACAACTTAAGTCTTTGGCAATTTCAGCCCCCAAAAAATGATTAACAATCAAACAACGTGTTAAAGTTATTCCGAAAATAGACGTTCAAACAGAAATGCAATGAGAAGTTCCCAGGTTGCATCATCTCTTGAAACAGCGAAGTCAATTGGCCACCTCAATTATGAGACTTGACGCCTTTAAATTTCTTCATTAGGGTCATCTCAAAAGTAAGGTCTATGCCAACAACAATTCAACAGCTAAAGGATGAGATGATTTAAATTTCTTCATTAGGGTCATCTCAAAAGTAAGGTCTATGCCAACAACAATTCAACAGCTAAAGGATGAGATGATAAGGCATATTGGTGAGATCGAAGAGCAACAATGCAGAGACGTTATCAAAGATTTTGACCATCGAGTGGATGTATGCTGCCGAGACCTTGGCGGATATTTAGGCAATATTATTTTCGCGCATACTTCACTTGATTTAAATAACGTGACCCAATAGAGAAATATATATATTTTCGCCAATAACATTGATTTATTTACTGCTGATTTTGATCCGTCTTAATGAAACACCCTTTATTAGAATATGCTATACTTTTAGACTGTTTACAATCACACATGTGTTAGAGTTTTGTTTTTACTTCGTTTGATCCTTCCGTAGTAAATATCCTCCATAGAAATCAGTTAAATAATCGCTTCTGTATTGTTTTTTGTCGGGTGCTGTGCATTTGTAGAGTAGAAGTTGTAGTAGGAGGCTGCCGTATTTGTACATATCTCGAAAGTTTATCGGGAAATAAAACGAAAAAACAACCCCTGTCTCTCGGGGAGAAAGTAGAAACATCAGTGTGTGATTGATTTGCCCGAAAGCCAGAGGAACAGGCGTACATGTTGCATTTCGCGCAGGTTGTTATCGGGCTTTTCTGGTTGCTCTTAGTTTGTGAGACCGAAAACAAGAATAGAATTTTACAAAGAATCGTCTTTATTGCTGTTCCGGCTACTAAACATCCTCCGTTGTTGTTTGTCTGTTTAGGTAAGTTGACGCTGCTACTTTTCTCTTTCCCCCTCCCTACGAAACTTTTAAAAAAAAATACGGAGACATGGTGGAAAGAAAACTTTATTGCAACAAAATTTCAAAATTGTGGATGGGATAATTAGTAAAAGAGCGTTTGTAATTTTAATTGGTTTACGAAAAAATATAATTGGTTGTCGCCTTTTATGCCTTCAGTTCGTTGTTTTACGGAACTCCCGAAGATCTTTAAGCTTACATCTGTGAAAAAACGAAATAAAATCGATAAATAATAATAATAATAATAATAATAATAATAATAATAATAATACTAATAATGATGATGATGATGATGATGAATAAAAAAAAGAAATACATTTTTCCCATGATGCAAAGAGTAAAAGAAACGGAAATATGATTATCCCACTTGGAAAAAAACGCTGTTAGATGGCGCTCTTGAAGTCTATAAAAAGGCAAATATTTTCTGCCTCACTGTCTATCCACTCTTAGCTCCAGAACTGTAGAACCACCTGGTAATTACGTTCCAACTGGGGAATGGTAGTTCCAATGGTCCACTGACAACTGGACACTCTTTTCACTCATTAACGCATGACGGTCGAACGTGTCTTTCAAAAACCTCCACCTATGATGTAGTTCAAGCATTCTCTTTGGTTGTTCCAACTTAGCGCAATACTGACTTGAGCGCGACCATTTTAACGGTGCTCATACATACTTACCTTAACTTCTGGGCCAAGACAAAGCAAAGGAACATCACATAACCATGTTTAAGCTCCCCAGTGATTAATTAAGTACAAACTTTTCTTTGGTTGTTCCAACGCGTCTCAAGGCTGACTGGAGCGCAACCATTGTAACAATGCTTATACAAACTTATCCTAACTTCTCGAGCAAGTAAAATTAATCTGACATCACATAGCCATGTTTATGACTCCCAATGATTAAGTAAATAATTGGTTGTGCTTATTATACTTATCTACCCTTACTCCTGGACCAAAAGGAAAACGAACATGCCCAAGAGACATAAAGAACTTTGTTTCACTAAAGTTTATATGGACAAAAAGAAAGGTTGAAAGTAAACGTCTATGCTTCTTTTTTCATATGCAAACACACGCCTTCATCTAAAATACGAGCACACACGTGACCTTTTAAATTCCATACATCTTGATCTTCAACGCGCCATCTGTGTGGGCATCGAACATTGTACTTCTCTTTCATATGCTATTTTTCCATTGGGATATTCGACGTGGTGTAATAGCAAGCTTGTTTGGCTGGATTTATTACGGCTGAGTAGCTATTTCGATCCTCACTGTGTGGCCCACAGTTTCCGCCTTGTTGATTGTCTAAGCTACGCTTAGAAAACCACCATATACTTTATTTGCGACAAAATTTATGATTAAGTTTTATTTATTTACAGTGAGAATTATTTTTACTTCTTTTTGCATTAAGCATTCGTTCTTTTCCTTTTCATCGGTGACAAGTTTCTTTCCATTTTTCTTCCTGTTTTTATTCGTTGATATTTGTTGAGCTTATTGTTTAAGGTTATAAGCAAAGACTGGTCGACAATGCTTGTATCAAAAGGCAAACGCAAGAAGACTTTTGTCTATAGACAAACACGGTTAGAGTTCACGCTTCGGTCTAAAGATAAAAATGGATAGGGTTTATGATTGGGTATATAGGCAAACGCAGTTAGAGTTTAAAATTGATTATATAGACAAACACAGGACGACTTTATGGTTGAGTTTATTGGTAATCACAGGTAGACGTTATGCTTTAGTGTGTAGGCAAACACAGGTCGGTTTTGCATGGGGCTGTATGTAAAAACTGATCTAAGTTATGCTATATTAGGCTCTCGTTTTTTTCTCAAAGTTTCTTCACCTAGTATGGCTGTAGGCAAAGGCAAGATTGCCCAAACTATTCAGCAGTATAAACCTATAGAGAAACATCTATCCATCAATGTAAACATAGAGAGTTCACTCTATCACGTAAACAGAAATCCGTATATATCCTGCAATTTAAGCCTAGATAGTCCTATCTATCCTGCAATTTAAGCCTAGATAGTCATATCTATCCTGCAATTTAAGCCTAGATAGTCCTATCTACCCTTCAATTTAAGCCTAGATAGTCCTATCTATCCTGCAATTTAAGCCTAGATAGTCCTATCTATCCTGCAATTTAAGCCTAGATAGTCCTATCTATCCTGCAATTTAAGCCTAGATAGTCATATCTATCCTGCAATTTAAGCCTAGATAGTCCTATCTATCCTGCAATTTAAGCCTAGATAGGCATATCTATCCTTCAATTTAAATGTAGAGAACGCAATTCATTCTGGAAACCTAGAGAACCCAAACTATTCAGCAATTTAAACGCAGAGAACCATTTCTATTCAGCAATATTTAAACGTAGATAACCAAATCTATCCAGTAATTTGAACCAAGAGATCCCAATCTATTCTTCAATTTACACCAATGAAGACCAATCTACCCAGAAATTAGAACCTAGAGAGCATATTCTATTCTGCAGTTCACACCTAGTTCCAACAGATAACAAAATCGATTAACCGCAGGCTTTCCAACAATTCCTCCAATGAATCTATATTTAACAAAGCTAAGAAAGACTACGAAACAGCCATAAAAGATAGCGTATTCCCAGCAACACTCACATACTCACCACAAAACACAAAAAACGGCCAACAGGAAAAGAAATATCATATGGTTCAACCCACCGTACAGCAAAAACGTAAAAACAAACGTAGGAAAAATATTCTTCAAACTCTTACACAAACACTTCCCGGAATGATGCACCCTACACAAAATATTCAACACAAACACAGTAAAAATCAGCTACAGTTGCACCGAGAACATGGCACAAATAATAAAAAAGCACAACAGCAAAAATTATCAACAAACCACACGAACAAATTAAATCCACGTGCAACTGCAGAATAAAGAACAAATGTCTCTTAAACGGTAATTGTTTACAAAACAACGTAATATACCAAGCCACGATAAAATCACCAGATAACGAAGAAAAAGTATACATAGGAGTAACTGAAGGACCCTAGAAACAAAGAAATTATGCACACAAACCATCTTTCATAAATAGTAAATATGCGAACAGCACCATACTTTCTAAATATATCTGGGAAATTAAAAACAGAACGCACATCACACCAAAAATATCTTGGAAAATAAGGAAAAGATCATCACTTGCAAACTTTGCTTGGAGGAAAAAATTGCTATCATTACCTTCCCATACCAAAATAAACTATTAAATAAAAGATCCGAGCCATCTCATGATGCATATATGAAAACAAATTTTTAGTACGTTACTTAAAAATCGAAAACTGAAAAAAATAAAATAAAATAAAAATAGATAAATAAACAAAATGACAATAAAATAAATTAACCCAAACAAATTATCAAATCACACCAGTTAGAATAGACGAAATAGAATAAATAAAAAATAAAAAAACAAAATCAATGAACCCAAATAAATAAAATAAATAATAAACAAATTAACAAACCATTATGGCCAAAATATTAGTTAAACTATAAAAATCAAATCAAAAATCGGACGAAAAACATAGCCATAACTCTTATATAACGACAAAAAAGTACTACGTTACTTAAAAAATCAAAAACCGAAATGAGTAAATAAAAATATACAGTATAATTTATAATAAAAGCAAGTAAAATAAATTAATCTTAATTCATCCAAATAAATAAACGAACAAACCGATCCCGATAAATTAACCGTTAGAAAAAAAACAAATAAAGATAATCAATCCAAATAAATACATGAAGTAATAAACAAATTAAAACTGCTCTCGCTAAAATAATAATTAGAATAAACTACAACAATCAAACCCAAAATTGAATGAATAGTTTTAATTATCTTCCCAAACCAGAACAAAACTATTAAATAAGCGATATAAACAAATTTTTACTATGTTAATAAAAACACCGATTAAAATAAAATAAATAAATAAATAAGATAAGAAATAAAAATAAAAAATAAAAATAAAATAAAAAATAAAAATAAATAATGACAAGCAAAATAATTTAACCCAAATAAATAAACAAATAAACGACATCCGGTAAAATAACCGCCAAAACAGACTACCCACAAGGCATCACTGACCCGTATATATAAATAGCCGTGAAAAATAATAGCACTCGTGGCCTGACGATTGCGTCTAGCATGAAACAGATTGTCGCCTGTAAATTTTGACTTCTATGTTCACTTTTATCTCTCTCTCTCTCTCTCTCTCTCTCTCTCTCTCTATATATATATATATATATATATATATATATATATATATATATATATATATATATATATTGCATTAAATACAACAGACAAGGAGGAAGATTTAATTAAGTTTTTTATGTAGTTTTTCCAGTTTGTAAGCGTTTAGGCGCTTTCGGCCACTTCTCTAGCAGTCAGTTACTACACACACACCCAACAATTACAGCAACAAATGAATTCCTCCATATCTTAACCAATCCCACAGTTAGTACACTAGATTCGTTCTATGCTGAAAGTCATTTACCAATGTCACCGTTGAAGGAACAATTAACATAATTAATGATTACCTCTACAAACATCCGCCAATCCTTCCTCCAAAAATTCGACCAGCAACTATTCGGAATCTGCTCTACTTCTGTCCCACGAAAGCCCCAATTTAGGATCATAATGGCAACACCTACATCGAAACTAATGACGTTAGCATGGGAAACCCGTTAGGGCCTGCATTCTCTAACTTTTCTATGTCTTATATTGAAAACAAATTGTTTGAAACACAACTGAGAAAGCACACATCTACACAAGGTACGTTGATTTTCTTTCTTTTCTTTGATAACTTTTGAAAAAAAATAGTCAACGCTAAAATTTACATATCTAGTCATGCTTAATAACAATATCCCATTCCTTGACGTTGATATAGAACTAAAATCCCAAAACTTTACCATTTACACGTACAGTGTAACCCGGATATAAGAGAGTTGTCGGGATCGGAGAAGAAGTCTCTTATATCCGGGTTTCTCTTATATCCAGGTCTGGTCTATTATATATGCATTAACACAGGCTCTAATTTGGGACCAGCGGGTTACACTGTATAAAAATCACACCAGTACGAACTCTTGCCTTCTAAACTATGATAGACAATGCCAGGAAAAAAAAATATCAGTGATAACAAATCACTTAAATAGAGGACACCAACATTCCTTTTCCCAAAGAATATTTCTGAGCAAATTAAAACACATAAAATAAACATTAGGTAACAATAATTTTCCCAACTACGTCACTGATAAACAAATAAAATTATTCTTACAAAAAATACATGACACCAGTAATAAAAAAAAATAGCACACAACAAAACATCAATAGATTTTACTGCAAGCAGATGCACAATAATTATAAGCAGGATGAATTTGCTAGAATATTTCTGAAAAACGTGTAAAAATTAGAATACATTACAGAAAATGGAAGACCGCAAATCTTTTCACTAATAAAAATAAATCCATTAAATCTAAACTAGCGATAGCCGATATAGTGTATCAATTTCACTGCCCACTACAAGACTGGTTCTTGTCATAAATCAATTACCTATATCGGACATACGACCACCTCCTTGAGAAAACCCCTCATGTTTCATTTACCAGACCAAACTGAGCGCGCACACGCACGCACACACACACACACACACACATACACACACACACACACACACACACACACACATATATATATATATATATATATATATATATATATATATATATATATATATAGATAGATAGATAGACAGATAGATAGATATGTACAGAATTAATAGATTTTTATTTTAAATCCGACATTTTTTTTCATGTGTTATTTTTTGTGGATACGCGTATTTGGGTAGACACTACGTTTTTCAAACTCTGAGCATTACGTCTACGGGCCTGCACAATCTACAAAATTTAATAAGGAATCTCTCTCTCTCTCTCTGCCTCCCTATATATATATATATATATATATATATATATATATATATATATATATATATATATATATATATATATAATGTATACATTAGGACAGAAAGAGAAGCAAACGGAGACAGAGAGGGAGTGTGTTTTGGAATATTTTGGCAATAAATTTTCATTTATGCTGTAGCAATGGGTTAAATAGAAAGGCAGACTGGGTTCTTAAACCTTTTTCTGGCAACCAGTCAAAAAAGGAGAACAATACTAAATTCAAAACCAGCTGCGCATACCACTCGTAACTCCATTCCCTTGAAATAAAATCTATAAATAAAAAGAAAAGAAAAAGAAGTCAACTTCAATAATCATTATTAATTTTTGCCACAAGGTTGCATCTTATTTTAATAAAATACATAATGAGTCTCAGGGGTCAAACTGTTTCGATGAGCTGAAACCAAAATATCCGTGAAGCGCTCTTCTTGCAACGCCTTATGCTTATTCACTATTGCAAAATAACTGACTTGATATTTCCATTTAAGAATATTTATTGCCAATTATATCAGAGTTGGATAAAATATATAAAATTTTGGCCTGATGCCTTCTAATTAATTAAGTTCTTAAAGGTTTATTTTGTTTACATTCTATAGAAATGTCATCCGAGCGAGTCTCCGTGGGGTCATGGTCATGGTCATTGAGTGAGTCCAGCAGACTATTATCTGCGTATAGTAAGTTCGCAATTCATTAGGAAACGCACATTTGTCAATTTGCCAGAAATATTTCGTGCTTTTTAATAATCTGGCTAAATCAGCCTTGGTCTCCATCTGATCTTTACATAGTACAGCAGAAAGCCAAATGCAAGGAATTACGGTAGGAACATTGTAATGCGCCAAATTTGATTTAATTTTACATTTTAAAATGCCATGATTATCGTTTGTATGACTAGTTCATAAGTTATGAATACTCCTTGACGGCTGGAAACTATGCAATCGTTACGATTATGGAAATTAAATTGCTGGCGAATAGACAGGAGAAAACCGTCCATACATGACATTGTAGACGCCTGATTTGGATAAAACAAGAAATGTACCTTCTTCAATGGTGCCGAAAGAAGCAAGCATTGGGATATCGATCATATTCTTCATTGAATGAGATTATTCTGAATAAGCATGGAGAAAGCAAAGAGAAAACTGCACCATCTTTCCTGACATAACAAATCACAGTTAATAAAGGAAAAAAAAACACTGCGAAGATCAAAGAATGACTACGTCCTCAAGAATCATAGAAATGGTAATGTGAATATTTGCTGTTTCCTTATAAGGTAACATTCGGCATTTATTGATCGATCAACCGTTACTACGGTCAGCTGAAATTTATAAAATCTTCTTAAAAAGATTTTTCGGCAAACTGGTTTTTCATGTCCAGTAGCTGTTATCGCTCTTTCCAGTATTAAAGGGGGTTTCCTTCCTAGTTTTTTCATTTGAAGTATTGTGGAATGTCAACAACCTGTTTATGTTATTATTTTTCTTTCGATTCGCATATCATTATCCATTTTAGTTGTTGCTGCTGTTGAACGTTCTTGAGTGATTTAGTTTCTGTTACTTGTCACAGTTCTAGGCTATGATTCTGTAGCGGGTGTCCGTAGTCTTCGAACAAATTGATCGTCGCTAACAGCTGCAGACTTGAATCACTCATTTATAAGCATTGATTTGCAGAAGCATTTATATTCAGTTGACAGATATTTCTGAACGAGTTTGGTGCCATTTAGTGTTGATGTTGATGAATGTCATCAAGTGATGCTTTTGTTATTGCTCTCTCTCTCTCTCTCTCTCTCTCTCTCTTTGTGATTCTGTAGCGCCAGCCCCCAAGTTTTAAAGAAATGTGATCTTCACCAAAACCAATAAGCTTCACTCGCTAACATGTTCTTAGTATGAAAATAAACTCCGTCCGTCAGCAAGGCCTCTGTTCGGAAGGTTTTCAGTAGCATGAATTGACGGATTATTCGCTGTTGTTCCCTGCCCCGCACTGACCCGGGTTGATAGCACCTGTTATGGGGTTCAAGCTAGGGGCAAATAAAACTGATGTCAAAACACTGAAAATGTCTTGTAGTAAACAATAGATTTTAATAGTAAAAAAGATTCCTGCTATAGATTTTCATAGTAAAAAAGATTCCTGCAATAGATTTTAATAGGAAAAAGATTCCTGCAATAGATTTTAATAAGTAAAAAAAACATTCCAGCAATATATTTTGATAGGAAAAATATTCCAGCAATAGATTTTAATAGTAAAAAAAGGTTCCAACAATAGATTTTAATAGTAAAAAAAGATTCCAACAATAGATTTTAATAGTAAAAATGATTCCTGCAATAGATTTTAATAGTAAAAAAGATTCCTGCAATAGATTTTAATAGTAAAAAAGATTCCTGCAATAGATTTTAATAGTAAAAAAAGATTCCAACAATAGATTTTAATAGTAAAAATGATTCCTGCAATAGATTTTAATAGTAAAAAAGATTCCTGCAATAGATTTTTATAGTAAAAAATGATTCCAACAATAGATTTTAATAGTAAAAATGATTCCGGAAATAGATTTTAATATAGATTTTAATAATATATTTTAATAGTAAAAAAGATTCCTGCAATAGATTTTAATAGTAAAAAAAGATTCCAACAATAGATTTTAATAGTAAAAAAGATTCCTGCAATAGATTTTAATAGTAAAAAAGATTCCTGCAATAGATTTTAATAGTAAAAAAGATCCCTGCAATAGATTTTAATAGTAAAAAAGATTCCTGCAATAGATTTTAATAGTAAAAAAGATTCCTGCAATAGATTTTAATAAGTAAAAGAAAGATTCCTGCAATATATTTTGATAGGAAAAAGATTCCTGCAATAGATTTTAATAGGAAAAAGATTCCTGCAATAGATTTTAATAAGTAAAAAAAAGATTCCTGCAATATATTTTGATAGGAAAAATATTCCTGCAATAGATTTTAATAGTAAAAAAAGATTCCAACAATAGATTTTAATAGTAAAAATGATTCCTGCAATAGATTTTAATAGTAAAAAATATTCCTGCAATAGATTTTAATAGTAAAAAAGATTCCTGCAATAGATTTTAATAGGAAAAAGATTCCTGCAATAGATTTTAATAGGAAAAATGATTCCTGCAATAGATTTTAATAGTAAAAAAGATTCCTGCAATAGATTTTAATCGTAAAAAAAGATTCCAACAATAGATTTTAATAGTAAAAATGATTCCTGCAATAGATTTTAATAGTAAAAAAGATTCCTGCAATAGATTTTAATAGTAAAAAAGATTCCTGCAATAGATTTTAATAGGAAAAAGATTCCAGCAATAGATTTTAATAGGAAAAAGATTCCTGCAATAGATTTTAATAGGAAAAATATTCCAACAATAGATTTTAATAGTAAAAAAAGATTCCTGCAATAGTTTTTAATAGTAAAAAAAGATTCCAACAATAGATTTTAATAGTAAAAAAGATTCTTGCAATAGATTTTAATAGTAAAAAAGATTCCTGCAATAGATTTGAATAGTAATAATGATTCCTGCAATAGATTTTATAGTAAAAAAGATTCCTGCAATAGATTTTAATAGTAAAAAAGATTCCTGCAATAGATTTTAATAGTAAAAAAGATTCCTGCAATAGATTTTAATAGTAAAAAAGATTCCTGCAATAGATTTTAATAAGTAAAAAAAGGATTCCTGCAATATATTTTGATAGGAAAAATATTCCAGCAATAGATTTTAATAGTAAAAAAGATTCCAACAATAGATTTTAATAGTAAAAAAGATTCATGCAATATATTTTAATAGTAAAAAAGATTCCTGCAATAGATTTTAATAAGTAAAAGAAAGATTCCTGCAATATATTTTGATAGGAAAAAGATACCTGCAATAGATTTTAATAGGAAAAAGATTCCTACAATAGATTTTAATAAGTAAAAAAAAGGTTCCTGCAATATATTTTGATAGGAAAAATATTCCAGCAATAGATTTTAATAGTAAAAAAATATTCCAACAATAGATTTTAATAGTAAAAAAGATTCCTGCAATAGATTTTAATAGTAAAAAAGATTCCTGCAATAGATTTTAATAGGAAAAAGATTCCAACAATAGATTTTAATAGTAAAAATGATTCCTGCAATAGATTTTAATAAGTAAAAAAAAGATTCCTGCAATACATTTTAATAGTAAAAAATATTCCAGCAATAGATTTTAATAGTAAAAAAGATTCCTGCAATAGATTTTAATAGTAAAAAAGATTCCTGCAATAGATTTATTAAGTAAAAAAAAGATTCCTGCAATAGATTTTAATAGTAAAAAAAGATTCCAACAATAGATTTTAATAGTAAAAAAGATTCTTGCAATAGATTTTAATAGTAAAAAAGATTCCTGCAATAGATTTTAATAGTAAAAAAGATTCCTGCAATAGATTTTAATAAGTAAAAGAAAGATTCCTGCAATATATTTTGATAGGAAAAAGATTCCTGCAATAGATTTTAATAGTAAAAAAAGATTCCAACAATAGATTTTAATAGTAAAAATGATTCCTTCAATAGATTTTAATAGTAAAAAATACTCCTGCAATTGATTTTAATAGTAAAAAAGATTCCTGCAATAGATTTTAATAGGAAAAAGATTCCTGCAATAGATTTTAATAGTAAAAATGATTCCTGCAATAGATTTTAATAGTAAAAAAGATTCCTGCAATAGATTTTAATAGTAAAAAAAGATTCCAACAATAGATTTTAATAGGAAAAAAGATTCCTGCAATAGATTTTAATAGTAAAAAAGATTCCTGCAATAGATTTTAATAGTAAAAAAGATTCCTGCAATAGATTTTAATAGGAAAAAGATTCCAGCAATAGATTTTAATAGGAAAAATATTCCTGCAATAGATTTTAATAGGAAAAATATTCCAACAATAGATTTTAATAGTAAAAAAAGATTCCTGCAATAGTTTTTAATAGTAAAAAAAGATTCCAACAATAGATTTTAATAGTAAAAATGATTCTTGCAATAGATTTTAATAGTAAAAAAGATTCCTGCAATAGATTTTAATAGTAAAAAAGATTCCTGCAATAGATTTTATAGTAAAAAAGATTCCTGCAATAGATTTTAATAGTAAAAAAGATTCCTGCAATAGATTTTAATAGTAAAAAAGATTCCTGCAATAGATTTTAATAGTAAAAAAGATTCCTGCAATAGATTTTAATAGTAAAAAAGATTCCTGCAATAGATTTTAATAAGTAAAAAAAGGATTCCTGCAATATATTTTGATAGGAAAAATATTCCAGCAATAGATTTTAATAGTAAAAAAAGATTCCAACAATAGATTTTAATAGTAAAAAAGATTCCTGCAATATATTTTAATAGTAAAAAAGATTCCTGCAATAGATTTTAATAAGTAAAAGAAAGATTCCTGCAATATATTTTGATAGGAAAAAGATTCCTGCAATAGATTTTAATAGGAAAAAGATTCCTGCAATAGATTTTAATAAGTAAAAAAAGGTTCCTGCAATATATTTTGATAGGAAAAATATTCCAGCAATAGATTTTAATACTAAAAAAATATTCCAACAATAGATTTTAATAGTAAAAATGATTCCTGCAATAGATTTTAATAAGTAAAAAAAAGATTCCTGCAATAGATTTTAATAGTAAAAAAGATTCCAGCAATAGATTTTAATAGTAAAAAAGATTCCTGCAATAGATTTTAATAGTAAAAATGATTCCTGCAATAGATTTTAATAAGAAAAAAAAAAGATTTCTGCAATATATTTTAATAGTAAAAAAGATTCCAGCAATAGATTTTAATAGTAAAAAAGATTCCTGCAATAGATTTTAATAGTAAAAAAGATTCCTGCAATAGATTTTAATAAGTAAAAAAAAGATTCCTGCAATAGATTTTAATAGTAAAAAAAGATTCCAACAATAGATTTTAATAGTAAAAAAGATTCCTGCAATAGATTTTAATAGTAAAAAAGATTCCTGCAATAGATATTAATAGTAAAAAAGATTCCTGCAATAGATTTTAATAAGTAAAAGAAAGATTCCTGCAATATATTTTGATAGGAAAAAGATTCCTGCAATAGATTTTAATAGTAAAAAAAGATTCCAACAATGGTTTTTAATAGTAAAAATGATTCCTGCAATAGATTTTAATAGTAAAAAAGATTCCTGCAATAGATTTTAATAGTAAAAAAGATTCCTGCAATAGATTTTAATACTAAAAAAGATTCCTGCAATAGATTTTAATAGGAAAAATATTCCAACAATAGATTTTAATAGTAAAAATGATTCCTGCAATAGATTTTAATAGTAAAAAAGATTCCTGCAATAGATTTTAATAGTAAAAATGATTCCTGCAATAGATTTTAATAAGTAAAAAAAAGATTCCTGCAATATATTTTGATAGGAAAAAGATTCCTGCAATAGATTTTAATAGGAAAAAGATTCCTGCAATAGATTTTAATAGGAAAAATATTCCAACAATAGATTCTAATAGTAAAAAAAGATTCCTGCAATAGTTTTTAATAGTAAAAAAAGATTCCAACAATAGATTTTAATAGTAAAAAAGATTCCTGCAACAGATTTTAATAAGTAAAAAAAAGATCCCTGCAATATATTTTGATAGGAAAAAGATTCCTGCAATAGATTTTCATAGTAAAAAGAATCCTGAAATAGATTTTCATAGTAAAAAAAGATTCCAACAATAGATTTTAATAGTAAAAAAAGATTCCTGCAATAGTTTTTAATAGTAAAAAAGATTCCTGCAATAGATTTTAATAGTAAAAAAGATTACTGCAATAGATTTTAATAGTAAAAAAGATTCCTGCAATAGATTTTAATAAGTAAAAAAAAGATTCCTGCAATATATGTTGATAGGAAAAATATTCCAGCAATAGATTTTAATAGTAAAAAAAGATTCCAAAAATAGATTTTAATAGTAAAAAATATTCCAGCAATAGATTTTAATAGTAAAAAAATATTCCAGCAATAGATTTTAATAGTAAAAAAATATTCCAACAATAGATTTTAATAGTAAAAAAATATTCCAACAATAGATTTTAATAGTAAAAAAAGATTCAAACAATAGATTTTAATAGTAAAAAAAGATTCCTGCAATAGTTTTTAATAGTATAAAAGATTCCCGCAATAGATTTTAATAGTAAAAAAGATTCCTGCAATAGATTTTAATAGTAAAAATGATTCCTGCAATAGATTTTAATAAGAAAAAAAAAGATTTCTGCAATATATTTTAATAGTAAAAAAGATTCCAGCAATAGATTTTAATAGTAAAAAAGATTCCTGCAATAGATTTTAATAGTAAAAAAGATTCCTGCAATAGATTTTAATAAGTAAAAAAAAGATTCCTGCAATAGATTTTAATAGTAAAGAAAGATTCCAACAATAGATTTTAATAGTAAAAAAGATTCCTGCAATAGATTTTAATAGTAAAAAAGATTCCTGCAATAGATTTTAATAGTAAAAAAGATTCCTGCAATAGATTTTAATAAGTAAAAGAAAGATTCCTGCAATATATTTTGATAGGAAAAAGATTCCTGCAATAGATTTTAATAGTAAAAAAAGATTCCAACAATAGATTTTAATAGTAAAAATGATTCCTGCAATAGATTTTAATAGTAAAAAAGATTCCTGCAATAGATTTTAATAGTAAAAAGATTCCTGCAATAGATTTTAATAGTAAAAAAGATTCCTGCAATAGATTTTAATAGGAAAAAGATTCCAACAATAGATTTTAATAGTAAAAATGATTCCTGCAATAGATTTTAATAGTAAAAAAGATTCCTGCAATAGATTTTAATAGTAAAAATGATTCCTGCAATAGATTTTAATAAGTAAAAAAAAGATTCCTGCAATATATTTTGATAGAAAAAAGATTCCTGCAATAGATTTTAATAGTAAAAAAGATTCCTGCAATAGATTTTAATAGTAAAAAAGATTCCTGCAATAGATTTTAATAGGAAAAATATTCCAACAATAGATTTTAATAGTAAAAATGATTCCTGCAATAGATTTTAATAGTAAAAAAGATTCCTGCAATAGATTTTAATAGTAAAAATGATTCCTGCAATAGATTTTAATAAGTAAAAAAAAGATTCCTGCAATATATTTTGATAGGAAAAAGATTCCTGCAATAGATTTTAATAGGAAAAAGATTCCTGCAATAGATTTTAATAGGAAAAATATTCCAACAATAGATTCTAATAGTAAAAAAAGATTCCTGCAATAGTTTTTAATAGTAAAAAAAGATTCCAACAATAGATTTTAATAGTAAAAAAGATTCCTGCAATAGATTTTAATAAGTAAAAAAAAGATCCCTGCAATATATTTTGATAGGAAAAAGATTCCTGCAATAGATTTTCATAGTAAAAAGAATCCTGAAATAGATTTTCATAGTAAAAAAAGATTCCAACAATAGATTTTAATAGTAAAAAAAGATTCCTGCAATAGTTTTTAATAGTAAAAAAGATTCCTGCAATAGATTTTAATAGTAAAAAAGATTCCTGCAATAGATTTTAATAGTAAAAAAGATTCCTGCAATAGATTTTAATAAGTAAAAAAAAGATTCCTGCAATATATGTTGATAGGAAAAATATTCCAGCAATAGATTTTAATAGTAAAAAAAGATTCCAAAAATAGATTTTAATAGTAAAAAATATTCCAGCAATAGATTTTAATAGTAAAAAAATATTCCAGCAATAGATTTTAATAGTAAAAAAATATTCCAACAATAGATTTTAATAGTAAAAAAATATTCCAACAATAGATTTTAATAGTAAAAAAAGATTCAAACAATAGATTTTAATAGTAAAAAAAGATTCCTGCAATAGTTTTTAATAGTATAAAAGATTCCCGCAATAGATTTTAATAGTAAAAAAGATTCCTGCAATAGATTTTAATAGTAAAAATGATTCCTGCAATAGATTTTAATAAGAAAAAAAAAGATTTCTGCAATATATTTTAATAGTAAAAAAGATTCCAGCAATAGATTTTAATAGTAAAAAAGATTCCTGCAATAGATTTTAATAGTAAAAAAGATTCCTGCAATAGATTTTAATAAGTAAAAAAAAGATTCCTGCAATAGATTTTAATAGTAAAGAAAGATTCCAACAATAGATTTTAATAGTAAAAAAGATTCCTGCAATAGATTTTAATAGTAAAAAAGATTCCTGCAATAGATTTTAATAGTAAAAAAGATTCCTGCAATAGATTTTAATAAGTAAAAGAAAGATTCCTGCAATATATTTTGATAGGAAAAAGATTCCTGCAATAGATTTTAATAGTAAAAAAAGATTCCAACAATAGATTTTAATAGTAAAAATGATTCCTGCAATAGATTTTAATAGTAAAAAAGATTCCTGCAATAGATTTTAATAGTAAAAAGATTCCTGCAATAGATTTTAATAGTAAAAAAGATTCCTGCAATAGATTTTAATAGGAAAAAGATTCCAACAATAGATTTTAATAGTAAAAATGATTCCTGCAATAGATTTTAATAGTAAAAAAGATTCCTGCAATAGATTTTAATAGTAAAAATGATTCCTGCAATAGATTTTAATAAGTAAAAAAAAGATTCCTGCAATATATTTTGATAGGAAAAAGATTCCTGCAATAGATTTTAATAGGAAAAAGATTCCTGCAATAGATTTTAATAGGAAAAATATTCCAACAATAGATTTTAATAGTAAAAAAAGATTCCTGCAATAGTTTTTAATAGTAAAAAAAGATTCCAACAATAGATTTTAATAGTAAAAAAGATTCCTGCAATAGATTTTAATAAGTAAAAAAAAGATCCCTGCAATATATTTTGATAGGGAAAAGATTCCTGCAATAGATTTTCATAGTAAAAAGAATCCTGCAATAGATTTTCATAGTAAAAAAAGATTCCAACAATAGATTTTAATAGTAAAAAAAGATTCCTGCAATAGATTTTAATAGTAAAAAAAGATTCCAACAATAGATTTTAATAGTAAAAAAAGATTCCTGCAATAGTTTTTAATAGTAAAAAAGATTCCTGCAATAGATTTTAATAGTAAAAAAGATTCCTGCAATAGATTTTAATAGTAAAAAAGATTCCTGCAATAGATTTTAATAAGTAAAAAAAAGATTCCTGCAATATATGTTGATAGGAAAAATATTCCAGCAATAGATTTTAATAGTAAAAAAAGATTCCAAAAATAGATTTTAATAGTAAAAAATATTCCAGCAATAGATTTTAATAGGAAAAAAATATTCCAGCAATAGATTTTAATAGTAAAAAAATATTCCAACAATAGATTTTAATAGTAAAAAAATATTCCAACAATAGATTTTAATAGTAAAAAAAGATTCAAACAATAGATTTTAATAGTAAAAAAAGATTCCTGCAATAGTTTTTAATAGTATAAAAGATTCCCGCAATAGATTTTAATAGTAAAAAAGATTCCTGCAATAGATTTCAATAGTAAAAAAGATTCCTGCAATAGATTTTCATAGTAAAAAAGATTCCTGCAATAGATTTTAATAGTAAAAAAGATTCCTGCAATAGATTTTCATAGTAAAAAAGATTCCTGCAATAGATTTTCATAGTGAAAAAGATTCCTGCAATAGATTTATTAGTAAAAAAGATTCCTGCAATAGTTTTTAATAGTAAAAAATATTCCTGCAATAGATTTTAATAGTAAAAAAGATTCCTGCAATAGTTTTTAATAGTAAAAAAGATTCCTGCAATAGATTTTCATAGTAAAAAAGATTCCTGCAATAGTTTTTAATAGTAAAAAAGATTCCTGCAATAGATTTTAATAGTAAAATAGATTCCTGCAATAGATTTTCATAGTAACAAATATTGCAGCAATATATTTTAATAGTAAAATAGAATCCTGCAATAGTTTTTAATAGTAAAAGTCTTTACCAAAGCTTCTAATGAAATTAAATTTCTCATTAAATTATCCATAAGGAGTTGATATACCGTGAAATAAATCAAACTAACGGAAACCATTTTTAAAAAAATATATTTATTTGTTTGAAAGATAGGCATCTTGAAATACTAGCTCAATTTTAATAACTGTAACTGTAATAACGGTTTTTGACAAGAAATTAAGAGATTATCTTTAATGGAAATGTACTCTGTAAGGTTTTGCTGAGAAGAAAATTAATCTGAAGATGATGTAAGTAAACATCGAAAAAATGATGACACTTGGCAAGAAATAATTATTCAGGCATTTAGTAATTAAAGCCTAAACACATACTTCTTTCCTCTGAGGGATATTTTCGGTGTTTATTTCATACATTCTAATTTATTTATCGACCACCCGTTCTGGTGATTAACGATACTGATATATGCAATAGTCAGAAATATTGGATAGAAAGGTGTCGATATTCAATAGCCAGAAGTGTCAACAATACGCAATAAGAAAAGTATTGGAGAGAAGTAATCCATTAACTTTCGGACGTAAATCATAAGTCGGGTTTATTAAATTTCCAATAGATTATATTTACGATGGTAACGGTCCATTTTCTACTCTATTTTCTGAAGATCTATCTATCTATCTATCTATCTATCTATCTATCTATCTATCTATCTATCTATCTATCTATCTATCTATCTATCTATCACCGACTCTACTAAATGTTCCACAAAATAGAACACATTAATATAGGAGATTAGGGAGTTGAATATAGAATAGGCTTCGCTTGGGTTAGTTTCAACCAACACCTCAAATTCCTACAAAACCAAAACATTATACTAAAAACTCGTCAGATCGAGACTTTCATATAAATGACATTCTGGCGCCAAACTCGTTCGGAAATATTTAAACTGACAGTTGTTATCAACCACTTTATCAGGCCAATGGTTAAAATGGTTTTGAAATCTGTAGATTACAACAAGGGTCATCCATCTTCAAACCTTGTGTACTGGCGTTACGGAGTCACTGAAAAAAGCTGAACCAATAAAACTAAAACCACAGCACTAAAAGAATACTTTCAACAGCGGCACCAACTAAAATGGATAGCACATGTAACTCGAAGAGAAAATAGCGACATAAGATGTTGAACTTTTACATTACTTCAAATCAAATGTCAGGAACGAAGACTCCATTAGAACTGGAAAGAGCGATAACAGCTACTGGACTTGAGAAACTGATTTTCCTGAGGCATTTTTTTTTAATTTTATCAATTTCAATCCGCAGTAGTACAACTTGCTCAGTCAATGAATGCTGAATGTTTCCTTATAAGGAAACGGCTAATATTATCATTACTATTGTCAGTCACTTTGTCGTACGCAGTAGAAGGTTAGTACTTTGTTAGAGAATGGACTTTTCTCTATTGAACTATCATTTTGTACATAAATAAATGTAAAATCCACGGATATGTTAAATTCATTTAATTTGAAATGCCGAATGTTTCCTTATAAGGAAAGGGCTAATATTTTCATTATCACTATTGTCTTTCTTCATATCTAAAACTAAGGCGCAAATATTCCATTAGTTGTTATCTCTTAGTGCCTTTTGTACATTCAAGGTCTTTCTAAAAAATGCCACGAATCGAGTGACTTGCGTCAGCAGATTAATGTGAAGTAGCTGTTACTATCTTTTTTTTAATGCCGGGTAGGCGATCACAGCTATCTACATATTTCTGTGTGTTTTTATATATGAATTATCGTGGTTGCCTGCTAAAAATAATTTAGTGGTTTTCATTAACTTCTCTACGATCTGAAATTCAGAGTATTCCTTTTTGTAGACTGGCAGACACCCAAGGAAAAATAGCCACATTTACTCAGTTATTTAACCGATAGCCATTGAGATGATATGACTTTCCTAATAGCATTTATGTGAAGTGACCGAAATAGACTGAGTTGCAGCTTGAACACAGCAAAGCACCTGCAAAATGCAATCTGTATACATTTGTCGATTTCTCTGTGTGTGTTAGCAAAACAAAATCAATCAAATGTTTATTAATGTATGTCTTTTTTCCTTCAATGAAAATTAGCGATGCAAATGGATAATTACAGAAATGAAAGACACTATTTCACCTAGTGTCGTGCAGGTTAATTGAATTACTGGAGAAAATTAACATTAAAATATTTGCTTTGTTGGTCTTATTGTTTGTTTCTTTTAAATATTTCAGCCGGTCCATTTCCCCACCTTCGTCCGGTATAGGTTGGACGTTTCAGTCGATTGACACACACACACACACACACACACACACACACACACACACACACACACACACACACAAAAGCAAAGCGTTTCAACCATCGAAGGTACTTCTTCATTTAGTCATGAGGTGTAAACATGATGTGGTTAGACAGAGCAGAGATATATATTTATAAATATACATATACATATACCTAAGTTTCTACGTTTTGGTGTGCGACTTAAGTTTCGCTGGTTTTCCAGCTCATCGGGCACAAAGTAAAATACTGGAGTAGGTATATTTATATTTATTATTACATATATATATATATATATATATATATATATATATATATATATATATTATATATACATATAGATAGATAGATAGATAGATAGATACATAGGTATATTATTAATATATATACATATATATATAGGTAGGTAGGTATATGTATATATATATTTATTTATTATATATATATGTGTGTGTGTGTGTGTGTGTGTGTGTGGCTATGATAAAAATTATGCATATACGCGAGTATACTTGCACGTACATGAAAATATTTTTCTGAGAGTGCTCAATATTATGCAACAGATCTATTAAGTATATATTATTTAATATACATAATATATCGTCGATGGCTAACTTGATTATATAATTTCAATTTTTTCATTTTAAATAATTTTTTAATTTATTTTTTAATTTTTTGCTTTGTGAACTTACGAATTTTCAACAGAATGCAGGAATCACTGGACGGACGTTTCGGCCTATATTTGGGACTCATCAGCATCGGCTACCGAGAATTGAAAGCGGGACAGTTACGATACCAGTCAATCGTCATAACAACTGTACCAACGGTCCTCGGTGACGAAGTGGTAACGAATTAGATTTGATATATATAGCGCCGCACGATCACATATTCTGTATTGTAACTCATGCGAATTTCCCTTACCCATAGGACTGAGCCCCCACGCGCCACGGCTACTATCCCCAAGCCGCTCCATCCAGAGCATTAGAAGCAATGATATACAAGTGATAGAAATTATTAGGAGGATTTGAGGCCCGTTGGTACAGTTGGTATGCTATTTTGCTTTTAAAGCACAATACCTCATTCAGTTATTCCCGAAAGACATGAAGACGCTGATAGACGAAATATATTACTGTTTAAAACAAGCTGAACTTTAAACTCAAACACGGGTATCCACTAAAAATAACACTTGAAGTAATGAAAAATATGTCGAATTAAAAAAAAAATCCAATAATTCTTTCGAATAAATTTTGTTCCAGTTGCGGATAAGAAACTTAGCAATTATGTGTTTCGGGAAAATCTGAATTTGTGTATTTTAAAGACAAAATAGAACCTAACATTATTGTAACGTCTTTCGTGACCGTGCGATATATATATATATATATATATATATATATTGCTGGCGAATATCATAAAACCAATGACTATAAAGAAAAACTTTTGTTTTTATTTATATACTGATTTGTATGTAGATATATGAATCTGCCTCTCCCTTTATATATATATATATATATATATATATATATATATATATATATATATATATATATATATGGTGACAAATGTATTGTTGGAGCAGAACAGTTGCAAGGCAAATTTGAAAGCAAAGTCATCAGAAGTAAAAATAGTACATTACTCATAAAGAAATAAAATGTTTATATTTATCTTACCAGATGAGTGTTTCGCAGAAGTGGAATCGAATTGCCAGGATAAGAAGATTTTAATATCTAACCATATTGTTTTCATTTATTTGTTTCAATCACACACACACACTCACTCACTCACACACACACACACACATACACACACACACACGCATATATATATATATATATATATATATATATATATATATGTGTGTGCGTGTGTGTGTGTGTGTGTGTTTGTGTGAACGTGTGTAGAAATGTTCTCAGACCGATCAAGAAATGAATACAAGATAAATTCTGATATTTTGTCATTTTTGGGGAAGTGGACAAGCCGAATACAGAACTCAGCATCCTCTGATATATATATATATATATATATATATATATATATATATATATATATATATATATATATATATATAGATAGATAGATAGATAGATAGATAGATATCAAAGAGGTTGATTTTATTGTCAGTATTCAAAATTTTCATTAAAAATTCTTGAGTTCTTTCTGTATGGACAAAGATGGGAAGATATTATATCTGCTGAGTGGAGAGCGTGTCTGAAAAATAAAATATATATCTAAAAATTTAAAGTTTACACAAAGAAAATTTTGTAAACTTTAAATTTTTGCATATACGTTTTATTTTCCAGACACGCTCTCCACTCCGCAGCCATAACATCTTCCCACCCTTGATCACTCCTTCATGGAAACAGTATCCCATCCGCATTTAACGAACACCCAACCCTGTAACATCCTTTTCCACAGAAAATGTAATTTAGACGTAATTAGTGGCGATACATTATTCAATAGATGACCTCTCCCCTTCATCAACGGTTCTGACTTACTTTATGGAAATCCTATCAGCAATGGCTCGCTTATCGGCGCGCTCTACTAGGCAGATAATTTTTTCACGAAGTTGGTTGTTATCTGCCAGGTAGTCTGATGAGAAATCAATCATATCGATAATGAAAATAGATCATTTTCAGCACTGGATGACGCTTAGTAATCGATAACATGGGTCGACTTATTTCTCCTACTCGTGAAAACATAATATATATATATATATATATATATATATATATATATATATATATATATATATATAGGAGGCACGGTAGAGTAGTGGATAGCGGCTCGGATTGAGGAATCCGAATTCCAGTCGAAACCATTACATTCACTTACGTGCTAATACCCTTGGGAAAATTATGAATCCTCTTCTACTCCCCCCAAATATGGGTAAATAGCAGGACAAACTGGGTTCTATAGCCTTGGATGGCAACTGGTCTAGGAGAAGGACAACTCTGAATTCAAAACCTGCGGATGGTCATTTGGTGACACTTGTGGCACGTGGTGCACCAGTTCCCTATACTCGTCTCTTCAAAAAGTGTGCTTGGCTCTACACAAAGCCTACACCAGTATAATAAAATTATATGTGCAGGTGTCTGGCGGTCGGTTCCTAGGAAATGAGTTGCTTAACCCTTATACTTCAAATGCGACGGGAGAATCCAGCATATATATATATATATATATATATATATATATATATATATATATATATATATATATATATGTATATGCGCTTATATACACAGGGATTGGACAAAATAATTGAAAATCTTGTTAAATAAAAAGAAAATTTATTTAATGTGGAGTTAGTCCTCCTTTGGCCTCACATACTGCCTTAATACGTCTAGGAATTAAATCACAGCTTCCTGACTTCACCCAGAGGAATTTTCAGCCATTCTTCCATTAACACCTGCTCCAGCTCTTTAAGACACGACGGTGGAGTATAGCGGCTCCTAACTTTACGCTCCAAAATGCACCACAAATGTTCAATAATATTGATATCTGGAGATTAGGGAGGCCATTCCATGTGTTCTAGCCCACTTTCATTCTCTTCATACCAGTTCTTAACTACTCGAGGTTGATGTATTGGAGCATTATCGTCTTGGAAGACGCAGTCACCATCAGGTGATAAAGTCTGGGCCATTGGATGAACATGATCTCCCAAAATGTTCGGGTAATATGTGCTATTGATTCTACGATGCAGGGCAACTATTGGACCGAGACATTTCCATGATATGGCGGCCCAAACTATCACTGATCCACCTCCATGCTCCACTGTTGGAAGAAGGCAGTCAGGGTTGTAAGCTTCTTTGGGCTGCCTCCACACATAAACTTGCCCTGAAGTTGGGAAAAGAGAAAAACTGGACTTGTCTGAGAATATGACTTGCTTCCATTAGTCTGCACACCAGGAATTTGTGATCTCTGCACCACTTCAACCTCTTCTGAATGTTGCGAGTGGAGAGAAGAGGTTTTCTTACCACCACTCTTCCATGATATTCAGCCTTATGAAGCTCACGATGAACAGTTTCAGTAGAAACTGGACTATTCAGATGGTTATTCAACTCAGCAGTCACTTTGGCCGCAGTAGTCCGATGATCTTTGCCACATTACGTTTCAATGCACGTCGATCATTGTCAGTAAGTTAGCACGTCCGACAGGAATTGCTACGGTTGCTAGAGGTTTTGCTCTTTTTCTCGAATTGCGTCATAGTTCTTGATATGGTAGCTCTTAAAATACCAAACAGTTCAGCAACCTTAGTGATCGAGGCCCCTGCCATGCGAGCTCCAACTATTTGCCCTTTTTCGAACTCGGAGAGGTCACGCATTTAGCTTAAATTTTACTAAATTCTAAAAATAAATAAGACTAAGACAGTAAATTAGATAAACAAACGTATTTACAATAGATATAACATGCAATTACAAAGTTATAGTTAACGTTCTTAATATAATAGATCTGTGAAATATAGGAGTTGCGCTCCGGTTGAGTTGACCTTTGCGATCGCTCAAAATGTGGGAAACTCGGTTGTGTTATTTCTAAGTAATTATTGCTCTACTATCGGTATTGAGCCCCCTTTTGAATCAATGCTCTGAACGTTAGAATTTATATATTATTTTTGTTCTCATTAATTTCTGTTATATATATATTAATAGGATCTGTATTCGTATCCGAAACAAAAGTTGAGATAATGGGGTAACGGGGAAAATCTTTTTAACGACACGTTTTGCCGATGTATGTTAGATTCACTTTCTTCAGTTTTAAAATGCAACAAACACCAATATATATATATAGGTAATAAAAAGGAATCTGATCACTACTCGTCCGCTATAATTTTACTTTAATCATTTTCCCCCATGCAAGGAGATAATACAACCAAGATGCAGTGATCGAAAGTGAAGTAGAAGACTTTAGTGAGGAAAGGTGTGGAAAAGGACAGTAAAGGAACATCATTCAGAAAGACAGAATATGGCGACGGGCTTTGCATTTAAACTTTTGAAGATTGTAGGTGACAAGGAAGCAAGGTATCGGAAGTGAGTCCCACAGACGAAAGATTCGAGTAAACAAATTATTAGAACAGAACATACAGTTGAATCTAGCTAGCTCGTTGCCAATCTAGTAGCACGGCTAAATCCATGCAGTCGAGGCGCCAAAAAGGAAATCTCAACAGAACAATTGCCATGAAAATATTTGTAGAACAGACAAAACGAAGTCACGTGACGCTGGTGTGAAAGTGACTGAAGTCGAGATGACAGGTCAGCATCGATTACATTACAGACTCTTCTTTGAATTTTATCAAGAATCTCAAGATATATAGTCGGAGCATGAGATCCCGTAATGAAGTAATATCCATTGCTGAGACGAATGGTAGATTTATAAATATACAAGAGGGATTCTGACAACATTACCTGGCACGGCACACTGAAGCAACTTTCGTAACAGCAAACCTAGCAATTAATTCAACATAATCATTTCACTTCATGTCAGTGGAAAATGTGAGAACTAGATGTCTCAAAATGATGCTCTCCTGTAGTTTAGTATCAGCCAAGCAGAAAAAATTCTCTGCGGTAATTAAATGAAAGGTTATATGTTTTGGAGCGGTTAAAATTTACAAACCATTCCTTGCCCCAGTTAAACATTGATTCAAGGTCTTTTTCGAAACAGTTGACAGTTTTTCTTTGTCAGAAAAACTAACTTGATTTATTGCCTTTCTTATGCACAAAATTCTGAACGCATTTTCTGTGCACACAGTATTGCCTTTCATCCCTACCTGAAGAAAGCGAACCTAACAGTGAAACGAAATGAGTGATAAGGAATTTTTTATTGCCTGCAAGCAAGAGACTCATTTTTGTATCGAGAAATTATCCAAGGGTTTGTTAGTTCTAAGCGATTTTCGTTAATGCTTTAGGCATTTTCAAGGATTTGAGTTGTGCTGTTGTAATTGATGCATATGTTTCTGAGACATAGACTAATTTTAATTCCTGAATACTGTCATACATTTTGACGGTGTTCATAGTTGATCATAAAGGTTGATATTGTTTGTTTTTTTTATGCGAGCTAATATGATTTTAAATGATCCTTTCGTAGTTGAAGGTGTGTATTATATTTGTGTTCTCAATGAAAATGTTTCGCTATTGAAAATTGCCAAATTTTCATGTGATTTTAAATAGGCCCTTATGAAGGCATGGTCCGAAGGGTGAAAGGTCAAGCGTCTTGAGAAACGACCAATTCTACGTCCTACCTAATTATTCATGCAGAAGCCTTCGTCCAGAACACAATTCCCTGTTGTGTATTTGAATTTCTAAATAATATTTATCAGTCCACCTATATGACAGTGTATGCTCGACAGATAGAGAGACTTGAAAGAACAGAAATGTGGTTCTACAGAAGAACGCTGACATCTGAAGAACGAGGAAGTTTTACAGAAAATGGAAACAAAAAGGACACTTTTACTTAACATCAGGAAAAGACAGTTGAAATTCCTATGGTACATAATGAAGAAAGAATGCTTGGAAAATCTAATACTCATAGGTCATATTGAAGGCAAGCGGGACAGAGGAAGAAAACGCCTAACCTACCTAGCGAGCTTTAGTAAATGGATGGCGTAGAACGGTTTAGGAGTGATAACAAAATAACAAGATGTATTAAGAGCTACAGTGGACAGTAAATTGTGGAGAGTCATGATCGCCTATATCCTGAAATGACAGAGCACATAGAAGAATATTTTGGATTTCACCGGAGAATTTTTTAGGTGGTGATTGGAAAACACACCAAAAATACATATAAATACGTTATGAGTTATTTTCAATGAAACTAAAATTGTTAAATATATATATATATATATATATATATATATATATATAATATAATATATATATATAATATATATATATATACATATATATATAAAATATATATATTGTATATTTTGATTACTTAAGTTTTAAATTTTCTCTCTCTCTCTCTCTCACTCTCTCCATATATATATATCTGTATGCATTTGTGCGATAGCCTAATAGTAGTATCTCTGGCCCAGTCAGTCGGATCTCGATCCCAGCTTAAGCAATCTGCAGAGCTGTGATACATCGAAACAGTCTGTCTGTGGATGACTATATATATATATATATATATATATATATATATATATATATATATATATATATATATAGTCATCAATATTCATATATATATAATCATCCACTTTTCATATCTATATATATATATATATGAGAAAAGTGTAAAAAAAAATCTTATCTTAGCCGAAGTGTTTCGTCCTCTGAGGCAGTTTATTAAGGCAACTGTCCTTCAGAGTAAGAAACGCGTCAGCTTCGATAAATTTTCCGTTTGCCTCTTTTTTCATATTTTCTTTTACAGATATACACCGTCTAAAATTTTACATATATATATATATATATATATATATATATATATATATATATATATATATATATATGTATGTATGTATGTATATATATATATATATATATATATGTATGTATATATATATATGTATATATATATGTATATGTATATATATATGTATGTATGATGTATATATTTTGCATACATACATATATATTATATTTTTTATATATTATATAAAAAGATTACTTAACTTTTAAATATCAATATATATATATATATATGTGTGTGTGTGTGTGTGTGTGTGTGTGTGTGTCAGTTTGTGTATATCATCATGAAATACGATGGTCTGCGTCGAATTTAATGTCAATACGACTATTACGTCTTAAAATTGAACATCGAAACGATACAGATACCCGAACTCTTAGCTTTGTATTGAAATCCATTATTCTAATCTTTATCTTTATTGTTGTTAGATAACCAACATGGTACCAGTCTCCGTTTTGTGAGACAAATGTTCATATAATGTGGAATATTTAACAAAAAACACAACGATGAAAATAAAAATAAAAATAAAAACGAAAGTGATGGAAAGCTGATATATATATATATATATATATATATATATATATATATATATATATATATATATATATTTGGAGGGAGTGAAAGAGAGACAGAGAAATTAAGAGATTCATTGGGAGATATTTATTGAGAATGAGCTCGACTGGTGTGAAGATGTTTTGACAGATGCGTACAGTCGGAGGCAGATTTGAAACTGTTAAGAGATAGAGAGAGAGAGAGAGCAACAGGCAGATATGTGAAGTGTGCGCGATAAAAGAGGTGAAAAATAGGATTGATTTATTGAAAGCATCTCCAGAATAAAGGAGACATTATATAGAATGTGCGAGTATATTTTGTTCATCTCGTGCGTTTTCCAGCGCTTCCTCTGATCTGCGAAGAATCAATAAATTAAGTCAATTAATCGGGAGCTACTCTCTGATCAATTAACTCAAATGGCCAGTGAAGAATTGCTGCTGCTCTTTCTAACATCCATTAAAGGAACGTTTGAAAAATCGATTTCTAATGAATTTGCGTCAGCAATGGAAAAGATCTAAACTTAGGATAAAGTCGAAGTGAATATATATTTCTGGTGACAAACACTTGTAATAGATTGAATATTCTCATTATCAGGTTTGTCTTTGAGTGCTTCTTTCTCATTGAAAGAAGCAACGAAACAACCAGATAACTCTACATTCCAGGGTTTATTTCCATGCCAATATCTTGGAAAATTTTTTTACCAATACCTTGGAAACTAACACATAATTGTTATCAAATCTGAATTGCTAGTGTGAGGAGAAAGAAATAGAAAAAATATTCCGATGAATTCATATCCATAAACGAAACGTCTGCATTCAGATTTTTTTCCTTTTTTTCTTTTTGTTTTTATGATTTTAATTTTTAAATATATCTCATCAAAATGTCGTAAATTTGTAAAGTTTTTCGTGACATATCTTCTGCTTTAATAAAAAGTTGAAAGTGTTTGTAATAAATCGTAATACATATCACGTTGAAATAACAGTCCTTGTAAGATGAAAGAAGTTAAAAAACGTCGAGCCTTGACAGTGCGTAATTGGGTAACCGCTTGGGAATATCAGGATGTGCGGGTGATGTAATGGGTGGCCTCTCGGAATTGGAAATTGAAAAGCAGAGTTCCAGTTCCTGTCGCAGTAAAGTTTGTTATATTCACTTAAGCGCAAATACCCTCTTCTCCACTTTTCATATTCTATACTAGCCGATTTACTAGCTCCTTGCTGCGTGTCACACATTTTCTGTAAGAAAAGGATGATTGATTTTGAAACATTGTTATAATTTGTGGAGAAAAATGATTCATTTCACTATTACTCAATTATCTTGCCGATGTTATCTTCATCGTCTGATTTCTTCTTCTAGATTTTGTTCAAATTTAAGATTAATTTAAATCAAAGGGAAATGTTAGCGGGGGTGGGGGTGCACAAACAGCTTGATCTTTCCTGTGTATTTGATGCAAGTTTTAATTGAAGGAATTGATGAGCAGATTTCGACATTGATATGACAGTTGAATTGTCGCAACAAATATGATGATCTTGCCGATGTGACCTCCATATTCTGGCTTTCTCTTTCTGTATTTTGGATTTAAATGAAAGGAAAAAAATAAGTGGGCTGTTTGTGCCCCTCCCTCCGAGGACCCCCTTTGCTCAAAATAAAATATACTTATCTTAAGTATCTTAGGAGTAATTCCCTTGTTAAAAATTAAATTAAATTTATATCAAAGGGAAAAATGTTAAGTGGGGTGTTTGTGCCCCCGGGAACTACCTTAGATCAAAATGAAATGTACTTATCAAAGTACCTTTGGTAATGTTGTTTCCGAATATTTATGGTTATGGAGGCCTTTGAAAATCCTTGGAGAAGTTGGATAACAAACAGACAGACAGACAGAAGCTACAACTTCATATATATAGCTTATATACACTTATTATAGACACTTTTAAAATGTCTATTGTAAAAATCAAAATGTCTTCAAAATATTATAGAGAAGCATGCTGCTCATAAAGCGCATTCCACAAACTATCGTTATTATATAACATCTTATGTGTTGAATTGTATACAAAACAGATTTTCAAAGCTTTGATTAACTAGCTTTTAGAAATGACATATACTTTGGAAATTCTTGAGAGTTCTGGGTTCGTCTAGCATAGAAACAATGACTGGCTTGCAAATAACTTTCTCATAAGAATGTTTACGTAGTGTTGCACAACCCACAATATTAAATGTAATATTTATCAGCATTAGCGATATTTTCATACCTAAATACTCATTTGCTGAGAGACCTCCTCATATCAAAATGCCTTCACCATCAGATTTACAGTTGAAGACATGCAGATATTGTCAATGGACACCTTTCAGAAGCATTGTTGACCAACTCCGACCTGAACTCATTAAAGTTCATTTGGGAGAAGACGGTGTCTTAGTTTCTGTTATAACGGATAAAGTGACATTGTTTCATGACATTTCTAAATTCGAGAGGGCATTTGGACGAAATTCCGGATTAAAATCTCCGTTCAGATAATCTTCTAACCAAATTCCATCTTGACGATGAACTGTATTTGACAGTTTTAAATTCCCTTTGATAATTGAACGACAGCTCGTGTCCTGTTCCTTAAAACAAGTTCTGCTGTCGCTGTCAACTCTTATTGTGATCGATTTGGAACACGTGGAAGCTTATTTTCTTGCAACTATCCACTACTGTTTTTCACTTTTTTGTTAGTGAATTCTTTTAAAAGCAGAAAAATAAGAAGTGCCACCTTGGTGAGCTTCCTGCAAAGTAATTTTTAAGATACTTGTCAAATAAAAAATTAGTACTTTTTGGAAGCAGCCTATAATGTGATGTATTGTATAATATTTGAAAGAAATGATCTAAAAGTGATTGCATAGTTATAAATTTATTTACTTATGCAATTTTATTGACAGTGCCACTTGTCAAATCAAAAATTAGTACTTTTTGGAAGCAGCCTATAATGTGATATATTGTATAATATTTGAAAGAAATGATCTAAAAGTGATTGCATTGTTATAAATTTATTTACTTATGCAATTTTATTGACAGTGCCACTATAAGTCATTTTAATTCAAACGAGATAAGAAAAAGAGGACGCTTTAATTTGACCTCTCACGGGAATTGCAACTAAGGTATACTCAGCATAGTCGCAGAATAAATCACAGGTGGGCGGTGTGTATGTTAAAGAAAAAGAATGTTCCTGAGACGTCTTCTGTAGCAGGGATAACGACTAGTTCTTAATTTTATTTAGCAGGGCGCAGTTATTGTGCACCGGTTTCCACTGAGTGCGAGTCCACAAGAGATTCAACTCACAGTCACTATTTCACCAAATTCACAAACCAACGTTCTAATCCACTAGGCCACCTTCCCGTACGATTTAAATTCAGAAATGCAGTCAGAAATGAATATTTCTTAAGTCCAATAACTTTTATCGCTTGTAGTCACTGAACGACTGGCCACTTTCGTCACTGTATGAAGTGACGTTATTAAGTGGACTTCATGTGACCCATGTGATTTATCTTAAGCAAAGGAAGATAATCGCTTTCTGTATCCCGACACAGGCTTTTATATAGGAAGTAGAAAGGCAGCTACAGGAATACATAGAAAAGTTAATAATAGAAAGTGAAAAAAAACAAACAACGAAATATCTTTTGAAATAAGACAGAATATATACGGTTGTCAGCAAATCGAACAGCCCAGGTTGCGAACTACGAATTAGAGACACCAAACTATAGCAAGAAGAAAAACTTAAATATCTAGGAAGTGTTTTAACAGAAGACGGAATATGAGAAACAAAAATCCAAAAGTGCATCGGGACAGCGAAAGTTGCCTTCTAAAGGCTAAGCAAAGTATTAAGAAACCCAGATGTATGGTTGGCGTCCCACATGTTGTATCAGCGACTGAAAGAACTATCATTAGATGAAGTTACTAATTCATCCATCAAAAGAGTTGAGGACTTCAAATATGTTGAATCGCACGGAATAGATTCCCAAAAAGACTTCAATATCCGTAAAGCTCTTTCATGGGATGCGTGAAACAAATTTCACAAGATTTGGCGCTTGAACCTTCCATCCTCCTTAAAAGTCCAAACCTTTCGAACATTGATTGAGTCTATCGTATTGTATGGATCAGAAACTGGACATTATATAATATAATTGTATATGTTCCATCTAGTCGTCTTGAAAGATGACTAGATGGAACATATATAGGGTGACCCCAAAAAACGGCAACCTTTTAACAATCCAATAAAAGCAAGAGTGATGGAAGAAAAATATTTAATTCATTGTAATTGAAACCTTAAAACATGCCATTTAAGAAACAATGATGGAATTTTAATTTTTTTAAAATTATGTCCTGTAGATGGCGTCCTCCTGTACGAATGCATTCTTGAAATCTGCTGTTGAGATTCCTCATTGACTGCTACATCATCTCAGCTGGGATACTGTGAATTTCATTCTCGTTACTAAAATGGCGAAATGTTTACTTGCTCCTGGTCACGGTCTCGCAGTGTTGCCACTTGCTCATGTCTGGCAATACGCACTTCAAAAATTGCCGTTTTTGGGGGTCACCCTATACAAATCTGCTTAGAAAATCCAGAACATCAGTTGGAGATCCCATGCAACGCTTGACACAATTTACGGAGAACTGATACCAATCTTTCTTAAGCTCAAACAAAAACGATTACAGTTTGCCGGTCACTGCCACTGAGCGGACAGGGAAATCGCCTCATCCTTACTCCTATGGCATCCTTCTGGAAGTGTTTTCTCACGAAAATTGACTTTTCCCAGGCACCATAACTCGGGACACAGGGTTGGACATTTTTTTTGGACAGAAATTCAGGACCAAACAGTGTGGAAAAAGATTGTCAATGGCCTTCCGAACAACCATAGGGAGGTCAGTCTTTCTATCAATATCTATATCTATCTGCCGAGCGGACAGGTGAATGCGATTCTACAGAAGGATGCTGGAAATACAATGGACTGAATATGAGAGTATTTGTAGAGAAAATGGAAACAAAAAGGACACATACTTATCATAAGGAACAGCTAGTTGAAATTTCTACGACACAACGAGGAAAGAATGCTGGGAAAATTTGTCACTGACGGGACATATTAAAGGCAAGAGAGGCATCGGAAAGAAGTTAATAACCTATCTAACGATCTTGTGTAAATGCTTAGTAAAATACGAATTATAGGGTATTGTTGCTATATATAAGCTGGAGCTGCACAATCTTTACTTTCCAGCAAAGGTATTATTGAAACTCACTTTTTTAATCAAGTAAGTTGATAATGTCATTAAGATGCAAGGGGGTATTGGAGTGAAAATGAATGAAAAAAGCAGAATGCTGTACAGGAAACAAGGAATAAACAAGTTCAAAAGACTGGAGAGGAGTATGAACCAGACGGCAGACGAACCTATCTACGTACTTACGTACTCTTGTAGAAGTGGGGGAGACCTATTTTCTATCACACAGATGTAAAGTTGAAAGCATTGTCGTTACTTTCTCGCCATTTCCATGTCAAATATTCTGATGATCTGCATTCATTAGTACAACCAGTTCAGGGCCACTTCCAAAACATTCTCTCTCATTCCCTCCGTGTCCCAAACGTGAGAATTTCTAGTCAGAACTTTTCCCCAAGAATGCCCAATTTGTAGAACATAATCCCAAGCTGGTGCTTCCCTGAACACTTCAATTTAGACCTTTGTCAACGGTTAATAGTCCCACTCACACATCTCTCTGTTTTTTTGAGCAGTAGATATGTATCCCTTGTTTCCTGTTTAGCATTGCGTTTCCAGTTCCTTTTAAAGTCTTCTTATTCCCTTTTTCTCCCAGTAAGAAAGTTAATTTTTTCACTTTCTATTATTAACTTTCTTGAGTCTTAGTAGCGTTATTCCGTTGCCTGGTGTGAATTGGTTTAAAGAACTCGTTTTTGTTTTCCTTATCCTCATAATCAATATTTCCTAATAAATTCTCTTCCATTCATATGACGCAACACATTGATTATTACCATTTAGACTTTAATCCGCAAACCAAAGTGGCCATTGGAACTTGTATTAGGTGAAATTCAATAAACAAAATTAATCGCTGAATTCACAACATTAAATTGTATCAAATATTACCACTGGGTTTAGGTGTGTAATATTGAAAATTAGATTTTTTTAAAAATCACTAATAATCCACATAACTGGATCGACTTTTTAATTGAGAACAATGTGATTTTATTTCTTTTGTTTCGCATTAGATTTATTTGCGTAATTTTGTATCCATTGAAGAGAAACACTTTTTATAAACATGATTACACGGGAATACCTGACATTATTTGAGGCAGATCCATATGGTTCGCTTGAACATTTCCCACCCAACGATGAGTGTTGAGCTCATCACTTTTGAGACAAAGAGACAATTCTGCTCACCTGCTCCAAAAAGGCCAACGTCGTTTCAACTCTAGGGAGAGTGATGGCTTCATTTTTTTGGAATGTAAATGCATAGTATTTATTAACTATCTTCAAAAGGGTTATGCTATCAATGGAAAGTACTATACGAACATGCTGAGGTTATCAAAAGGAAAGAAGTTTCTTTCATCAGCACAATTTTCTAGCACACAAGTCCTTGGTTTCAATGACTTCTGTGCGTGATTGTGGCTTTTATCTGGTAGATCACCCACTCTATTCTCCTGCTTTGACTATCATCAGTTCCCCAAAATGAAAAAAACTTGTCTGGGAACAAGTATCAGATGACTTTTTTGAATAGCAGGATGAACAGTCTTCTTTGAATACACACACGAATGTCAGTTTACCTGGAATGATATTAATAAAGAAGAGATAAAATTAATGCATGCAAGATTTTATAGCTGTAGCATCCGCCCCCATAGTCAGCCTATGAATTTTTCTGCCCATCCTCTTATCGGCAGTATTTGGAAGAAAACAAATAGATCTAATGTAGATTAATTAAATATTTGTCTCCATCAAAATTCATAGCTATTGAGATATCTTCGCATTCTCCTCTAATCTTATTATTTAAAAATTTTATCTGAAGAATAATATGTAGCCTTTTTGCATTCATCAAACGAAGACAGTGTTTGTCGACAGGGATGTTTTTACTGACATTGTAAATAGTATTACCTCACATATTCTTAACTGGCGACGGAAGTTATTCGATGTTATTGAACTTCCTGTTGACTTGTAATTGTTAAATACGAGGTAAAGTCGGAAGTCAAAAAGATGAAGTTACGACAGCGAAATTTAAGGAAAAAGAGAAAAATGAAGAGGAATAATGAATAAAAACACAACGAAAATAAAGGAAATAAGAAAGGAAAAATAATAAAGAAATTAAAGAGAATAATTTTTTTTTAAAAAAGCAGCAAAAGCAAATTCCCGAAATAAACATACTCGACAGAAAGCGCTACCAACCTCTGCTATAATCAGTGCTAAATTGATACCAGCACGCAACGACGCGGATCACCTCAGCCAAAAATGTCATAACACACAATATTATGAAATGGTTGAAGAAACGATCTTATCGAAATTTCAATAATAATAATAATAATAATAATAAAAACAGTTTCTCTTTCGTTACAACATTTCCCCAGAAATAAGGAAAAGATTAAATTTTCGGCTGCAGTCAATATTCCGACGTGAGATTTCTCTATACTTAGAATGAAAACGTAGACAAAAACTAAAAAACACAGATTTTAGACTAATTAAATAAAAGAAGATGTAGAAGACGTTTATGAAATCTTATAGTAGAAAGAATCTTAATAAGGTACACATAGTGATGCTTTAGAAAACATATAAATATCGTAGACGGAAGAAGTATAAAAAAGGAGCTTATGGAGCTATGAAAACATGAATACTGTAGTAAGAAGAAAGGACGACCGAAAATGTAATAAATAATCTGAATCGCGAAAAATGCCTTCCAAAAACTGAGCAAATTATGAAGAAACACAAACATTTCTTTAGAAACTAAGAGTGCTGAACTGCTATAAAATGTTAGTTCTTCTGTATGGCAGTTGTTTCAGACCAATTTCCAAACATATGAAGCGGAAAAACTTGCCTTAAGCAAGACCGATTTTGTTCGACAGAAGAAACCTAAAAATACCATGAACGGAAAATATAAGCAATGAGGAAACTTGTAAATGTAAGTGAGAAAAGGATACTTGTACTTAGAATCAGAGAGAGATAGCTGAAATTTCTTGGGGACATAAGGATAAGAGAGGGCATGGATGAATTCACAGGATATACTGAAGGAAAGTGAGATGGACGGAAATGGTAAACAACCTAATGAGTTTAGATTGCATAGATAGGGAAAGATAGTAAGAGAAGGGAAGATCTTTAGATTGCAGACATAGGGAGAGGTAGTAAGAGAAGGGAAGATTTTTAGATTGCAGACATAGGGAGAGGTAGTAAGAGAAGGGAAGATTTTTAGATTGCAAACATAGGGAGAGATAGTAACGTTGCTTAGAGCGGGAAAGGATACTAAGTTATGGAGAGCTACGATCGCCAAATTCTTGAAGGAACACAGCACATAAAATAAATAGAAAGAATTATTACAAAGTTTGCGTAGGCATGAAAACATAAATACAGCAGAAACGAGAAAATTTATAAAATTGCCTTTATAGGCTCACGGACACTTCAAATTGAAACACTGGTTCCAGTACGACCATGGAGGTGAGGAATGTCGAAACTGGTCGGCATCTAGATGGGTGACCGTTTGGGAATATCACGTGCTGCAATCTTTGATGTACGGGTGGTATAATGGATAATGGCTCGGAATTGTTATTCGGATTATGGAGTTCCAATTTCAATTGCGTTCGTTATATTTACTTACGCGAAGATACCCTCGTGAAAGGCTTCAACTTTTCTCCCCCCCCCAGCTATGGGGTAATTAGTGAGCATTCTATCACTATCTAATATTATCTAAAAAAAAAACTATCGCAATCTAAAAATTATTTTCTAGCTTGAAATAACTTGCAAAACGTTTATAGAAAACGATCCAGTCAATTTAATGCATTTCTCACCCGATTTCGATGCGGTTTTCACCACAAGTTTGCAAATGGCTGCCGTAAGGACATGACGGAGCCCGATTTTTGAGTTCGGACTCAGGTTCCAAAAAAATCGATATTCGAAAAAATCTGCTTCCAGAAGGAACGATCGCATTTCAACCAAATTTGACACCCTCTTAGAGTCTACCATTAGAAGTGTTGTCCAGAAGTTTCATGACGACGGACCCATAAACAGGGCGGAAAATCGATAAAACCCAAAAATCGATACGTCCAGATTGCGCCTGAACCGCATGTCGGTTTTTAGCGAAAACCGACCGGATTTATGAGGAGGCCATTGGTAGTCAGCATGTGAAGTTTCAACTCTAAGCGCCCCCGCCACAACAGAGTGCAAATCGACAATCCGTCAACCCTTAAAAATGTTTTTCCGGTTGGGTATTTCCTAAATGCAGATTAATTTAAGGTCACGCTTTTTGCGAGAAGAAACAGGTCAGTGCGTGCAGTAGAGTGGAAGAAAACATTTGACCTCAAATTCTGGAATGGGTGCAGGGCCATTGAAATTCGGCTTTTTTATCCCTGCTACCAGGTTTGAGCCACAAATGACATATTCGACTTTGTCAATATTTTTGCTTTAATCGTCACATCTTACCAAAATAAGCACTTCCTTTACTGAAAAAAAAACCCGCATATGTGCTGAATGAAAATGGTTCCACCTTCAGCAGTCAATTTTCCAATTCTTTAAACCTTTTGCCCTAGCCCAGGCCGCATCCCAGACCTGACGAGGAGTTTTTGCGCTAAAACAGCAGGGCTTCCTCCCAATCCATTTCAAAGCTAATGCTGGCAAACGGTTAGCTGCTTTTCGTTGTCGCACAAACCAAACGAGCAAACGCTTCATTGCAGCTCCTTGCATTCTCATCGCCGGCATCACGTGCGTTAGAGCCAAGCTGTATATGCAGCAGGCAGTTTGACCCCGTTTACGGCCAAGCCTTGCGCTTGCCAAATCATGCGCGCGTGCGTGAATGCGCGCTAGCATCTTCCATTTTGCGTGAGCTCATTCATTGGTCTAAGTCATGGCCATTGTCCAGGCTACACCAATCAATAACAAGTCACGGCCCCCTTAAATACTTTCAGCGAGGCTGCATCCGCACTCACGTCTTGATTTGATCGCCATTAACGCATCTGTCCTTGGATTAATTGACAGCTTCCTGCTACCGCAAGTTACCTATTTGCTTGAACGTTTGCATTACCCATTTTATCTCCGCGTTCTGCCTCTACTGCGAAGCCCAGTCCATCTTAGCGTTCCGTACCTATTTCTACCTTTTCGTAGTTCAGTTTTGCTATTAGACAGTTAACTGCTGTCGCAAGTTACTTATTTACTCAATCGTTTGTCCAACCTATTTTACCTCCACGTTACAGTTTTCACTGTAAGTTGAAGTCTATGCCTTTACTATGCGGCCCAGTACACCTCAGCACTTCACTGCCTATTTACTTAAACATTTGCATTACTAATTTTACCTCCGCGTTCTGCCTTTACTGCGCAGCCCAGTCAATCTTAGCGTTCCATACCTATTTCTAACTTTTCGTAATTCAGTTTTGCTATTAGACAGTTAACTGCTGTCGCAAGTTACTTCATTTCTGCCTTTACTACGCGGTCCAGTACACCTCAGTGTTTCACTACTTTTTAACCTTCAACGCTTCAACTTTTGGTTGCGTAACCTCTTCCTACAGCGACGTTTTCGTGCAGCCAGAAAGCACGGCCCATAGCTAGGAGAAGCTTTTTCCATACAGCTCCACTGCATTTTTAGTTTTTGTATACAACGAGATTGCACTGCTTCAGCTTCGGCATCAACTTCTATTCGCATTCTTACACAGCATTTCTACAACCTTTCAAATGGTTCCTACACGACGAACATCCACACGTCAGCAACTGAAGACCCCTAACACCGTTAACGTTACACATGCAGAACAGGCGACTGCGGAGGAACACATTATAACTCCGATTACAGATGATCATATAGCGTATACTTCAACATGTGCTTTGCACTCTTCTGCGTGCTGTGGCGATGACCAACCCGGCAGCTCTGCAAAGGCTGCAAAAACACCCCGGCGAGGCAACCCTAGCAGGCGTTCTAAAAAAGCCTCACCAAGGTGAAACGGGAGCAGGATTCTATTGAGTGCGCCTCCTTGGGGGAGAAGCGACTTGCGTCTACTTCAACCTCTGCTTTGCACTCTTCTGAGTGCCGTGGCGATGACTGACCCAGCAGCTTTGTTAAGCGTACCAACATACCATGGCGAGGCAAACTTAGCAGTCGTTCTAAAAGATCCTCTGTGGCAAAGAGAAAGGGGGACGAGGAAACCCAATCAATCTCAACGGAGGCAGTATGTTTTGTCACATGAAACGCTTGGTGAGCGTAACTACCGTTTGTACTTCAAATCAGTTTACACATATTCGTTGAAAAGTAAGAGGAAACTACCTAAACGCTTGCAAGACAACAAAAAAGCGGCTTCATCACAAGCCCTTTTGCGGTCTCGACAGCCCGCATCGAAAAGCAATGCAGCCGACGCCGCTGCAAATTCCATTAGAAGGTCCCAGGAGCTGAGAAAACCGCACATAACTCAGCGAAAGCTGCGGCAACGTCCATTCGACGGTCCTAGGAATCCATGGCTGAGAAACCCGCAATCCGTGCAGCCTACGCCGCTGCTACTTCTGCTGCAAGGGTGTCGGAAAGTTCCGTGCAAAAAAGCACAAGGCGGCAACGCGATGCAATTTCAACTTCCGCTGCTAGAGCTGTAGAAGGACCTACTGAAAGGCTTGAAAGATTGCAGACTGTTAACCAGCGCCGCCATGCACAGCGAGGGCTCTTTAGCCCACCAAAACAGTTTTGGTTTAAGCTGGCGTTCAACTATGAGCCAGTTTTGAGGCTTTCCAGTCGCAAAGACCTCCAAATAGGATCCATGTCAGTTGTCAATTCCAAAAAATGGCCTGAAGAGTCTGCAGGTTTGTGTTGTTCAGACGGTAAGGTACAGTTGCCACCTTTTCAAGAGCTACCTGCTACATTGAAAGCTCTATTGGAGGGTTTCCTGTCTAGAATCCAAACATTTCCTCGCAAAAATCAAACTGTACAATTGTGCCTTCCAGATGACCTCTTTTGGTGGTAATGCCTTCCGCGAAGTCGGTTGGAATCCCACCTTCAAGGTTCAAGGTCAGATTTACGACCGGATTTTGTCTCTTTTGCCGGAAATTGCCACTGATTCGGCCTTTCTACAAATATACTTCATAGCTGACTACAATCAACAGAAACTCCTTTAAAGGCAAGGAAATATGGCAAAAATATTTTAAGTCAAGTGATAGCGATTGCTGTATGAATCGTAGGAATTTTGAATCAAGCACGGGCAACGGCGGGTCATGCTGCTAGTATATATATATATATATATATATATATATATATATATATATATATATATATATATATATTCAGCGCTGATATTGAGCGTTTCCACTAAGTACTGCATATGCAAAATAATGTATATATATATATATATATATATATATATATATATATATATATATATATGTAATAAAAAGACTTAAACACTAATATTCCATGATAATAATTTATTCCATTG
>OZ038497.1:73814437-73816937 GCA_964036315.1 Acanthosepion esculentum | reverse complement strand
TGAAATCGTATACAATACATGTTCTATATTATTAAAATACGTCTGTGCAGTGAGTGTAATAATTATTATTGCAAAATGCTGAAACCGGCGGTTCGAGTCCAAACTTCGGCTTCTTCAATCAATTTTACCTCGCACAATTACCCTTTGTAAAAGGCATGAATCCATTTATTCTCCCTCCAGGTATGGTTTTTCATCGCGCAGTCTACTGGGCTCACTAGCCTTGGTTCTGATCCGTATAAAAGACAACGCTTACGGCCATATCTTGTTGAAAAACCAGTTCTCGTCCGATCACCGAATTTAAGCAACAATAATCGGATGGGTAACCGCTGTAGAATAAGAGGTGCTATAAGGTAAGAGACGGGGCTACCAAGCCGGCGATGGATACAATAATGGTAACAGAAGACCTCGATATGTGGAGTGCTTCTAGACTGACAGGTCATAAGATCTACCTAGAGTTAGGAGAGTCGATATGACAACGGGAAACAATATATTCACACTATTTCCCAAGAAGCCATGACAATTGATCGATGAGAAAAAAAAATAATATCTGGAGATTCTGAAAACGTAAATGAATATACTTGAATGATGGATTATTATAATGATAGATTATTATAATGATGGATTATTTATTATAACATCTGTAAACCTAGCTGTATACAGTTTAGGTTGTTACATTTGGGAAAGTTGATTTTGGCACCGTCCTAGTGAACTCAATTTGAAAGTTGGGGGTTTGACAAGCTAAATAAAGATACAGAATATTAATTTCAAAACCGTTACAGATTTTTGAGGAGATGGGTTTAAATATTAAATGTTTTGAGGAGATGGGTTTAAATATTAAATTTTTTGAGGAGATGGGTTTAAATATTAAAATTTTCGAGGAGATGGGTTTAAATATTAACATTTTTGAGGAGATGGGTTTAAATATTAAAATTTAATTTACGTTCAAAATCGTAGCATTGGAAGTTAATTCCGGTGTTCAGTGAATGTGTCATAGCACAGCCTTATAAAATGTATAACTTAGTGAAACTTTATGAATTGTACAAGGACAAGAGAAATGGCAAAAAAAAATTATTATTAAATCATTGTATCATCAAATAAGACATCATTTACTTCAAAGGGACATTATACTGAACAATTTAGCTATATTATGATGTAATATGTTATACAGTGCAGTCGTTTTAGTTTGATTTTCAATAGACAATACAAATTTAAAATATTTTGTTTTATAATGTGTATCCAGCAGTATTATAGTGTTATATACACATTTATCTAATTTTTTGTTTTTATTAATTATGGTCAAACAAATGATTTAACAAATCTTATTCGTTGAGTAAACTTTTTTGTAATCTTTTACAGTTTTTTACACAGTATTTACTTACAGAATACATTAAAATAAATTGCATATTTTACTTGTGGTGATTCATAATTGGAATATTGGTTTGAATCTGTTTTCAATTCAATGGATCTAATACAAACGATATTAACTATATATGGTTTTATTCTTGAAATAGAAAAAAAATTGAAACCATTTTGTAATCAAAAACCTACGGAAATTAGGTCTTTCTATTCATTTTTCAGACGATCTTTAACACTAAATGCCCAACAATTAGTAAAAGCTATGAATCTGTTTTGGTGTCAGTCCTTATCAGATCCAGTCATTCCCTATTAGATCCAGTCAGTACCTATCAGATCCAGTCAGTACCTATCAGATTCAACTCCAGTTTTTACACTGAGTGCAATGTTGATTTTCTAAAAAACATGTAAAATCAACCTACCCTATTTTTACATAGGTTCGTTCGTTTTTTCTGATACTCTGCGAATGACCTCGAATAATAGTATTTCGTAGCGTTTTTTGGGCTTCTAGACATCATATGAAACTGTTATCTAACGTTATTGAAATTTGATTCCTATTAGATACCCTTTTGAGATAGAATTTCAAGTAAACAAGAAGGTGCATCTCTTTGCTTTTAATCTAGATCACAAAGTTGCCAAAGCTGCTCGAGATATTTATGCTATGTAAGGAGCTGGATAAATTACTGACAGAATGGTACAGAAATTGTTTTTCCCTTTTCCAGGAGGGGAAGTTTGAACAGATTCACAGACTCTCTGCATTTATGACAATCTTTTCAGTTGGATGAGAACCAATTGCAAGCGCTGATTAAAGAATAACTACACCAAACCACAAGGGAGTTGGCTCACATGATGGCAAGTTCTCGTTACTCAATGGGTAGGACCCGGAAACACGGACAATGGGTGTCACGCGCAATGACCGAGAGAAACAAACACCAGCGCTCCTCAATTCCCGCCGTTTTTCTTGCTCGAGACAATATTCAGTTGGGAAATCCTGCCACACATATTCTCCTGATTTAACCCATTTAAACTACAACTCGATATCTCACAATTCAAGGGGTGTTTCATTCAACAACGAAGTGGAGCTTAAAACGTGGCTTGATGAATTTTTCGAGTCAAAAGCTAGTGGTTTCTATCGTCGAATCATTGA
>OZ038497.1:73764437-73809437 GCA_964036315.1 Acanthosepion esculentum | reverse complement strand
GGAAAAAGGAAACAAGGTATAAACTTCTAATCCTATCAATAAGAACGGGGAGGTGTGTGAACCGGACGATAGGTGACATGGTCTGTATTTACCATGCTAACAAACAACCATATGTAGAACAAGGTATATTTGCCTTGTTTGCACTGATTATTACAAAAGAAATCAGAGCGTACTTTCTAATCTTACTTCTTTCATTCAGTAGTGAATAGTAACATAATGCGTAAGCCAGCACGAAATAGTGAAGCGTGAACCCCGTGGGCGTGGAATACAGACGGTTATTGATTGACTTTCATATAAAACTTAAAATAAAAAGAGATGTCGGTTTGGCATGTGCAAGAATAGAAGAACGAAGATGCCTCGCTCCTCGCAGAAACTTTAGTGAGGCTGGCCCACACGTAGTGACGAGTAGTTGGCCAAACAGTATCCTCCATCTACATCTCATTTTCAATTCCTGCAAGGAACGGAACTACAACTTCTTTATCTCTCTTGCTGAAATAAAATAAAAATTTAAATGCAATGTCAATCGATATCTCCTGTTCACGTGAGTACTCTCTTCTCTTTCTGCTCATTATGTTTCTGTTCCTAAGTCTTCCAAGCCCTGTAATCCCTTGTGTTTTATTGGAATTACTGTCTTGCTTGGGGTGATTCATATAAAAAAAAAGAAAAGTAAAAACCTAGGAAAGTGAAAAAAATTAAAATCGTCCATCGTTCTTTAAATGTGGGTCGTGAAGGATTGCCAATAGAACGAGTGACGGTGATGCGACATGGGCACATATTACCAGGCACCGCGCGTCGGGGTACGAATTGTTTCTCTCCTCTTACCCAAATAGGAATAAAGGTTCGGAGAGAAGCAGCTGCTCCAATTTAGCCAACCAGTAACAATTTTCTCTTCATTTAGCTTTGTTCTGCCATATCATATGGTTAGTAGGTATTAAACATCTGCCTGAAAATAGCGTTAGGTGAGGAAAAATGTTATACCATATTACAAGAGACCGCTGCATAGAGAAGAAATAATTAACCAGTTTGATACAAGCGATGCTATCGTTTTCAGCTAGAGTTTACAAGGATAAAAAAGTAGGAAATACGTGCTTTGTGCTGTCATATCATATGGTGGGTAGGTATTAAAATGTCTCCGATATCGGATATCCCCCTGGTTGAAAGAAAGTTGATTATTTCCTCCCAGTGACCATAGTGGGTGCTGGAACGCAGATGAACTTCGAGATTCCGAATCCTGATATCATCGGTTGGCTAGTCCGCCTTATTCAAAGCTTGGACCATCGCAGTTTTCCTACATTTATTTCTTCTAGTTGACAAGAAAGGGCTAAACATAAACTACAAGAAGGCAGAATTCATGGCTATTACGAAAATGCTAAGCTGAAAATACAAATTACATATCGGAGATACCATAATCAACCATGCTCAAAATGTTAAATATCTGGGAAATGTTCTAACAAAGGACGTAAAGTGTGACCCTGAAATCCGAAGACGCATTGTCATAGACAAAAGATACCTTCCAAAAGCTAAGCAGAGAATTAAGATATAGATAAACTTCGTTAGAAACAAAGAAAAGTGTACTGAAGTGTTATGTGATATCTGTCTTACTATATGGCAGTGAGTTCTGGACAAAGTTGAAGAAGAGACTTGAAACAACAGAAACATTGTTCTACAGAAAATGCTGAGGATACCGTGGACCGAACATGTGAGCAACGATGAGGTTTTAGAAAAAACGGAAACTTATACATAACATCAGAAAGAGACAGTCGAAATCTCTGGGCCATATAATAAGGAAAGAGGGCTTGGAAAATATGTTACTCAAAAGACAGATAGAGGACAAGAGAGTCGGATGAAACCAAAGCATAACTTATTTGACGAGACTGAGAAAATTAATGGCGGAACAGGGTTTAGAAAGAATGAAGACAGAATTTATTTAGAGCTGCAATGGACAGGAAAATTTTGAAGAGCTATGATCGTTCACGTTTTAAGAGGACATGACACATAAACAGAGAGGGGGAGAGAGTGAGAGTCCATCATTCTGTTGAAAAAGGCAAAGTAAATCTTAACAAAATATTTGAACTATATCAGAAAGCGGTGGTCACGAAAACCTTATTGTAATAAAACTAGTTCGATAGTTGTCCGTTTGGTTGATTTTACTTTTTCCATTTGACTTATTTAATGGAAAAATAATTGTTTTTATTTTATTTTATTTATTATTGTTCCTCCAATAGATGCTGCCAGAGCCACTCAACGAGGAGCGTTACTGAATAAGTTCACTGCAAGGGCGTAAAAGTAGAGAGTATGAAGTGCACATTCTGATATATAGAATATGTAGGTTAGACATAGTTTCCTCTTAGAACTGAAGATCGGGGATGGGTTTTCTAGACTTTCTATTCCACAAAGTAACAGATCTGAGGAAGAAGCTGTATGAAGGGTACCTCTTCCTTATCAATGAAATTCGATGGAAAAGGATAAGTCGATATTGTGTACGTAACAGATTGGGTCCTCGCTGTGAAGGCCTGACTAGTGGAAGTAATAATTTAGTTCGTCTGAAAATAGCGTTAGAAGAGAAAAAAATGCTATAGCATATTACAAGAGATCGATGCATACAGTAAAAGTTTAAGAAGTTTCGTACCGGCGATGCTATCGTTTTCGGCTAGTGATTTGAGGATAAGAAAGTAGGATCTACGCGTTTTGTCCCTGTGGTGTATCATAGCGAATCCGGTAATTACTTAGGCCTAAACCAGAAGTGATCAAAACGCTGACCAATCTAAAATGTACATAGATTAAAAAGCGAACGAACAAGGGGAAAATAGAACAATGGAGATGTTGTAAAGTAGTAACAAACAGTACAACCGTTCACATTGAGTACTTACCTATTTTTTGGTTCAGTTAAATAATGCTTATTTATATAATCATTTTGTTGGTTCGAGGATAGATAAATATTGGTGGCTTATATTTAAGTCTATACGCCTTTATATTAGAATATGTAAGTTCGTATGTAGATAAAATCGTTGGTTCATATTTGAATCTATAATAATTTCATTGGCTGGGGGATAGGAAAATATTAGCTATATTTAATTTTGTAAGCATTTACTTGGCCCCAAAGTAAATATTGGTCGTTCATATTAGAATTTACTTTGTGCGGAGATAGGTAAATATTTGGTAATCTATATTTGTGACAGTAAGAATTTCATAGGTCCGGTGATTGTATTTGAGCCTACGACTTGCTTCGAGGATAAATAAATATTGGTCTATAAGTATTTCAGTGTTTCGGGGATAGGTAAATATTGGCCCTTATATTTTAAGTTATTAGCATTTAGTTGGAGCGAGGATAGATAAATATTTGTTGGTTTATATTTGTGACGATAAACAAGGCCTTTGGTTCTGGGATATAAAAACATTGACCAATTATATTTGAATATGTATTTGCTTGGGGATAGATAAATGTTGGCCGTTTATAACTGAGTCAGAAAGTATTTCAATGTTTCGATGGTAGAGGTAAATATTGTTCGTTCATGCTTGAGGCTATGGCCACTTACTTGGTCCGGGAATAGGTAAAAATTGGTTTATATTAGAATCTATAGGAATTTAGGCAATGTCTAACCTTTGTGCTTGCAAAAAACGGCGTGTTAAAAGGACGGTTATTCTTTTAATACCGCAATAACGAAAGTGGATTTATACATTTTCTTTCTTCTTGAGAATTGACAACAAAGATATTAAACATTATATATATATTTTTGATTAGCTTGCATATTTAATTTAATAAATTTATATTTACATATAAAAATATGTGAACCAACAACATTTAAGCCAAACATTCCTTTAATTTTAGATGAAACGCTCGACATTTTTCGTGGCAGGAAAATGTTTTCTTTGTGTTTAGTTACAGAATGTCTAATTTTTACTGCAAATATTGCACTGTCGTTACTTATTTAATGGAAAAAAAAGTTGTTTTTTAATTATATATTTTTTATTTATAAAAGCCACAAGAGCCACACAACGAGGAGCGTTACTGAATAACGTCGCTTTACGGGCGTACAAGTAGAGAGTATGAAGTGCACATTCTGATATATAGTTTAATTTGTAATTTTTGAAATAAAGTTTTGTAGAAAAAAAACTTATTTTCAAATTTGTTTCTTTATAAAGTGTTAAATAAATCTTTATAAAATGTAAATAATAAATATCACATTGTCTTGATACTGATGTCTTTATACTCATATGCATGAAAATTAACGAGGGAGGAAAAATACGATGGAATTGCAGTGTCAAAGGAAATACCGTCCTTTTGAAACAGAATTTTTTTTTTTGTTTTTTTTTGCTGGTGATAGACTCTTGGGCGATTATGTATCTTTTGATGCATGACTGACGAGGCAGACTTTTTTTTCCCGCAGGAGGTTGACATTTCTTTCTACTGAAGACTGGTTGCCACCCAAGGTAAAGAACCCAATGTGTCCTGATATTCAACTCATTATTGGTGGGGGGAGAGATGGATTCATACCTTTCTCAAGGATATTTGTGCGCAAGTGAATCTAAAGAAATCGACTGGAATTCGAACTCGGCTCCGATTTCTCACTACGAGCCGATATCCATTACACCACACCGCATGTCCATCTTCGCTGGTACGAAAGTTAATGTCGGAATTTTCTTAGCTCGGGAATAGGTAAATATTTGTTGTCCATATTTTAGTTTATAAGCATTTATTTGGAAGGTGTTACTGTTTTGGGCGCCCACGCAAAAGCAGACATCTATAAGCTGCAGTGGAATAATTTCACCCGGAATGCAGTCGGTGTATTCTAGGTCTTGTTGAAATGGCAGATATATACAGTATAATTAAGCTTAGAAATAAATTGAGTCTATAGTTACTGAGCTTATCCTGCAAACTCTTAATATTCTAGTGGGTTAGATCCTTCGGTATTCCCCTTTTACAAAGGAAAACTTAATAAATGCTGTAAAGACAGAAGCTAAGGAAAAACTACTGAATGAAAATCGTTTCAGAGTAAACATATCTTAATATAAATACTTTTTTTCAGTTAACCTGAATGTAAGTCCATTATATTAGGTCGGGTCATAAATACTTTCTGTTTTTCTTGCTCGACTCTCTTCAAAAAGTAAAATAAAATTTATTCAATTATCTATTCACCATAAATAGCAATGACTTGCTGCCAGTCAATGTCTTTCAGTAAAATTCTGCAGGTTCTTCATTAACTTTCAGTAAAATTCCACAGGTTTTCACGTGAGATTTCTTTTGACGAACTCTTCATTAGAGAAGGTTTTGCACCTATCAAAAATAGTATCAATCAGTTGGAGTAAGATCAGGTGAATATGGCGGGTGTGGGCCGAATAGGACGATCGAGTTCCAGAATGTATTTTTCATGCTTATGATGACTTGTCATGGAGGCCACCAACATTATTTTCCTGCTGACGAGTCCAGCGCGCTTTTCGACAAAACTTTTATCGACACATTGCAACTGCTGGATTTATGAATGTACGTTTAGTGTTACTTGCGTTTTAAGGACACTAAATGAATAATACCGGGATGATTGCAACACACGCACAAAATTACCTCTTTTCCATGGAGTTCATCATTAGGGGTCACTTGTGGAGATTTAACTGAGATATATTGAAAGCAACAGATGCAGGGCGAAGATTTTTGGAGAAAAGGGTATGAGAACAATGAGAAGAAAAGGTGATAATTTACTTGGAGAAACAAAAGATTTGTGGGGATTTATGATAGGTTACGTACTGAAGGAGTAGAGCATATAAAAATTGAAGGTATATACATTCAGTCCTTTGTAAAATCCAGAAATTCGAATGCTGATATTCAAGGTAGGAAGCCAGGCTTCATCTTGGATGATTGGTGAAGCAATTTTTCTGAAATCTTCTAATTACACCCAATTTGAACTTTAGTAAATATTAATTCTGCTAATATAAGCATTTCTCATGCTGATATTCTAAGCCTTGTGTAATCTACCATTGTCACATTCAGGTACTTGAAACATTCCATCGGACGTAATATTCAACACGCTCAACCCTTGATAATGGTATGAATCCTTATCTTCTCCCTCACCACAGCTATGGGTAAATAGCAGGACTGACTGAGTTCTGTAGACTTGGATGGCAACTGGTCTGCCGTAGAAAGAAATGACAATCCTCTTGCAGAAAAAAATCTGTCTCGTCATTCATGTATCGAAAGATACATGATCGCCTAGGTGTATATCACACATGGCACATAACTGACTGATTTACAAACTCCTGACTCGTCAAGTCTGCCATTGTCACAAGTAGAGGGCAATGTTGCACAAAATATGCCAACTCTTGTTAGGTCACATGTCGAGGATGGAAGATTTGTGTATGGAAACGTTTCTGGATCAGCAAAAAGGCCCACAGGCTTATAAGTTCCAAGGAAGATTTATAGGGACTCCTTACAAAGGACATTGGCCTCCTATGGCGAGAGGCAGTCTCCCAGTATATTTTTAAAGGAAAAGTCTCAGAACTAGTATTTAGAACGAATATGACGTGTTTCTGTAAAAAATCATATACTTTATAAATTCTAAACCTCCCTTTTCAACTGTCGTTACATTTAATACTTGTCTATTATTGATCTTATCAGACATCAGCCTGTCAGAACGAGACGTTGTCAGATACGCTCCAATAAAAACAAAGGCAATAGCAAAACTTTGTGTAATATTCGTATAGATGCTGGAACTACTGACTTGGATTCTATTTCAAAATACAACAAATAAAGAAAAAATAGAGTTAATGAAAATATTTCCTTTTAGAGTCTAATAATCTGTTTATTATTTTACAAATGTGTTCTCTACACGCTACTTCCGTCATCGAGAATTTGAAAGTTGCAACCGTTTCCTGCTTTAATTGTTAACTGTTATCTTCTTCTCCTACCCGCATAAACTACCTCTTAATGCAAACATCTATCGCAAGGATGAATCGTACAATAAAAAAAATAAAGGTTTAAATGACACGTCCATTCAGGACATTTTGTTCATAGCTTTCAAGAGATTCAATTTTTATCTGTGAGTTACTGCGAATTCTTGGGAAAGATGGTGGAGTTGTTTCCCGTTTTCTTATACGCAGTTTTATATTACCAGTAGCCCTTCAACTAGAGGAACTGTTGTACGTGTGAAATTATATCTATCACTCGGGAATGCTGGAAATTCTTCTACATAATATTACTCACACACCCACAACACACAAGTGTATATATATATATATATATATATATATATATATATATATATATATATATATATATATATATATATATATATATATATATGTAATAGTTACGTAATTCATCGAGTCTAGAATGCAGAAAGCACTGGACGGCCCTTTCGTCCTATATTTGCGACTCACTACCGAGAATTGAACCCGAATATTTACGATAGGAGGCAAACGCCATACCAACTGACGAAGAGGTAAGGAATTAGATTCGATATAGCGCCGCTCGATCACAATTTAGTATATATATATATATATATATATATATATATATATATATATATATATATATATATATATATATATATATATATATATATATATATATATATATATAACTTCCTAATTCATTTAATACAAGACGCAAGAGCAAATCAAGATAGAGGTTTACTGAATGTTTTTCTTAACATAAGAGTTGTAGATTATGAATATATATCGGACAGTTGACATTAAGAGGATAAGATTGTAGTGACCGGAAAAGTATCCTTTTGAGAGCCTTTTCCCACATATATATATTTAGAGAGAGAGAGAGCGATAGAGAGAGAGGGAGACAGAGACAGAGACAGACAGACAGGGACAGAGTGAAATATGTGTGTGGGGGGATTGTATTTATTGATTTTACACCCATCCCAGTTTGAATCGGAGTTAAACTGACATGACTTGTCGTAAAACTGAGGATCGGATTTAAAAGAACTCAAAGGCATAGAAAATGTCAAGGCAGATCACTTCTTTCTTTTACTTCCTGTCTAGCTTCATAAGAAAAGACTATTTATATCCCCGACTTGTCTTGGTAGGCATAATAAAAAAACAAAAAAACAAAAAACAATGTAGTATTTCTAAAACAGAAATCAACTCTTGCGGTTCACGACAACTGCCTTAAGATTTTAATGATGTTTGATTTTGCATTCTTGCAAAGCTAAAAAACAAAACAAAATGGTTTGCTTATACTCTAATTATAAAATGAATAAGAGTTATTCGAGTTTAGTTCTTCATTGACTATTTTGGTATTTCTTCAGTTAAAATATCTGTGGAACGATGCAATAAGCACTGCAACTAAAATTTGTGTTCGTATTCGATTAAGCAAGAATATCTTTATTTTTTTTTTTTAATTAAATCTTAAATAAAAATTAATAGGGGTTTAATTTGCTACGTAAATTGGTCCACATACACAACTTAAAATGAAATACGCTCATACGAAGTTAAAAAAAAATTCGTAATCTAGAGTTCTTTTTTTCGTATGTCATTATGAATGAAGCACTCCAGGTTACAAATTACAATTTGAAAACAAATTCCTTCATAAGAACCGACGTCTTAACCACGGCAATTTAGTAATCCTAAGCTTAGATGTGACAAAAGGCCAAAAAAAAGGAGCAAACAGTGATGATCGAACTTACTACAAGCTTAGTCCGGAGTATAATGCTAAACTACATTCAACCTACAATCGAGACATTGGAAGTTTTACGGAGCATGGAACCACCTCGTAATTGTTGTTGTTCACAGGTTCACCCTGACCCGGGGTGGGAACACCAGTTAGTGTCCCTGCTATGGTTAAATAGTAAACACCCAAACCAAAATAAAACACTATGAAAGTAGTAAAAATACCAGCAATACATTTTTATATAAATTAAATTATCAACAGTTCCTATTCATAGTAAAATTAGCAAGAATATATTTTTGGGGGAAAATGACCAGCAATACATTTTATACTACAATTACCATCAATACAACTTATAGCAAAATAACTAACAATACATTTTATCTGTAGTTGAAGACATGCAATTGCCTTCAAAATACGTTTAGTTGAAGCCATAAATTTGTGTTAAAAATATTTAGATTTTGGTATTAAATAACCCATAGAGATGGTGATATGCCGCTAAACAAAATCAAGCAAACAGCTACAAGCATACTCACCATTACACCACGTCGAAGTGCACTATTATATTTATTTTTGCCTTCCGTAGGCAGAACAGTTTAAAATGAACTTACACGGTAAACTGGACCCGCTCCAATTATAAAATCTAATAATTATTTTTTTTAAATTCGTGATTTGGAGGGGTTAAGCTATAGTACAGTGTGGTCCGGAAATCTTGTCACCCCATACATAATATAATTTTCTATTTCAGATGGCTGACAAAAATAATGTTGTTCATTTCGCTATGTGACAGCGTCAATGTAACTGAATAAACCGAATCCAGTACATATCCTTTGTACTACTGTATTACTTATTCTTCTGTTCTCATTATATTTTGGTAGGGCGTGACAAGAGTTTCGGACCACCCTATAATATGGAAAGAAAATTGAAAACTGATAATCCCTGGCCGCATGTGCTTATTATATAACTCCACCAAATTTATGTTTTAATATACTCTTCCATTAATCGCTTGATTCGAATTTATTTTATGATAAATTAAATACATGGCGTACTTGTTTTTACTATGACAATAGACTTTTGATGTCCACGTATTCACATTGATTGTACTGTTCCTAAGATAGGTAGTTCTTTACTTGCTCTACAGATCTGTACAGGAGGCAGGCTTTTTTCACTCGCTAGATTGGCAAAATACAATGGTTCATCATCGCATTTCTTCCAGTAGGCCCTGTATCATTCTAAACTTAGTAAATATCTATCAGGTATTCACACTAGGTTCAAAAGTAGACATTTGGGATTTGATATTTACACTTCTTCCGATGGTGACGGGACATGTGACCCAAGGCCGGTTTAAAGTAGGGAGAACATGCGTGTCGGACATTTGTCACTTTTGGAACATTTCCCAGTTGATATGTCGTTAAACAAACAAAACAAATTTACAAATACTTTCAGTTTCGACAAAACCAGTTCTGGAATCATGACATCATCTACTTTCAGAGTTGATTACGCACATATCAGCTGGTGATAAATCAAACTGGGATCAAAACATTATGAAAGTATGAAAATACATCTTTGTAATAAGAATACCAGAAATACATTTTCATAGTAAAAAAAGAATTATCACAAAAAATTATTGTAAAAGGAAGAGAAAATTTACCTTTTACTCCAGGACAGAAAGTTAGTAGGTTAGAGAGGGCAAAGATCATCTTGAATAAGGTGGAAAAGGAACCTGATATATATATATATATATATATATATTATATCTTTTTTACATGGTCTTATCTTTATGATCAACCCCAAAAATCCTTTTTTCAATGTTTGCTTAAATTAATCAATTAAAAGCTTAAAGGTTTCCTCGTTTGTTGATAAACTACATTTTCTAATTAAATGTAAATATTTCTCAAATATATTTCGATTAAAGTAACAGTATTTTTTATATTTTTAACCCTTTTGTATCTGGTCTTAATATTTTGACCAGGAGTGTGTATATATATATATATATATATATATATATATATATATATATATATATATATATATATATACACACACACACACACACACACATATATATATATATATATATATATATATATATATATATATATATATATATATATAATGCAGGATTCTTCGGTAAAGCGAATCGAGTTCTCTTAGTAACTGTGTTTATCCAAAAATAAATACGCTTAAATTCACCTACATCCCTTCCGTGCGCCAACGGCTTAGGGGTAACATCTCCGACTGACGCCAATTCAGCCGGGCTTCGATCCTAGCTAGAGGCAACCGGATGTCTAGCTGCACTGATGCAGCAAAAAAATCTCTCTGTGCATGACACTATGTATGTATGTATGTATATATGTATATACATGCACATTTCATTGAATACGAACAGAGAGGGTGCTTTTATTTAGTTTTTTATACAATTCACATGCAATTTAATTTTTTTTTGTTTTCAGATGATAAATTATATGAAAAATGTCTGAATGTTCTTTTTATCCGAGCGCTTTCGCTCCTACATTAACCATTTTCAAGGATTAAATATTTTAACTGTTAAATAAGAAATAGTTTGTTGCATGCATGTTTTATAAAATGTTTTCATTTTTCAAAACACGGTCGAGATATTGTGTCCATGTCCATAGTTAATATTATTAAGTGTCGGTCTTTTTGTTTTATTAATAAGGCTTCCATTATGTTTAGCTTTTTTATGCATGTAGATGATGCTATTATATTAGTGTTGTCAACAAATATGTTACGAATAGTGTCCTGTAGGTCTCCATGAATATTTAAATGAGATCCAATTGAGCTATGGTCAGAAAGGTATAGAGTGAGTCTGCGTGTCAAACATGTTGTAGTGTGGCCTATATAATTATCTACGAATTTTGATTGATCAGGAATACAATTCCTTAATGGGCATTTAAATTCGTAAATAATATTTTCCCTATTTAATTTTGTTCTAGGAGGTGAATTATTATTTTTAACTATAATGTTTCACACTATTTGCGATCGTCAGACAAACTCTTTGTCTGACGATTGCAAATAGCGTGAAACCCAGGGTCACAAACTCACACCAATGCAACTGCATATATATATATATATATATATATATATATATATAATATATATATATATATATATATATATATATATATATATATATATATATATATATATATAAGCACATGTGTGTGTGTGGGGAGATAAACATATTTGTCGAAAGCGCTAAACTCACAGCTGGTTGTTTATTGGTGCAACTCTCAATTTTCCCATTTATATCGCCTTGTGCCAGACTAGCCGTGTTAACTATCAACTTGTCAGCGTAAATTTATGGCAAGCCAGCCTGAAGTGCAATCCATTTGCATGAGTAGTGATACAGTTCCCTGATAAAGTGGCCTTGTTTCATACTACGTTCTGCCAAGTCAGCAGCGCTTACCAAATAGATAGAATTCCTAACCTGACCTCAAAATACTGTAAAAAAATAAATCAGAAAATGTTGAACGAAAGAAAAATGCCGGAAAGAGATAAAATAAGATATTGAAATAGACATCAAGTTCATTTCCGGTGCTGTGATGTTGAAACAGTTCCGTTGGCAAGCCTAAGTGAAAATTAAAATTGTCTTTTTCAAATATGTTTTTTTTTATATCTTCGATTTTTGTTTTCTCTTTCTTTTTATTCTTCACATGGTTCCTATTTTCTTTAACATTTCCATTTTTTTCTTTGTCGTTTCGTATCTGCTTTCTTTTTTTTTCATCTTGGATTTGGAGTTTTCCATTTCACGTCTTTTTATACATTATGGCTTATAGCTTTACGTTTATAATTTAACATTCTTTTCCTAATAATCATAATCTTTGTTTTTATTTTTATTTTCCATGTCAGAATTATGATCTTAAAATTCTTTAGTTTTTTCTCCACATTTTTATTTCTATTTATCTTTGTATTTCTTCTTTCCTCTTTTTCTTCTTACCTTGTTCTTTTTTAACATCTACCTTGTTCCGTGTTATTTTCTGTTATCTATTTACTAAGCGTTGCTTAGACGTTGCACAAGCCCGTAATTATGGAGAACCCAGTGTGAACTGAACTCACTACTCTTGCTGGACTGATTGTTGTGTTTAGGTAGAAAACACGTATCTCCTGTTATTATTTTGCCGTAACAATTATTGCAGGCTAAAATGTGAGTCCAATAATTAATGAGTAACAAAAAAACAATATAGTGATTTTCCAAACGTATCTTAGATGTGGCACAAGGCCGAAATTATGGGGTACCCAATGAGGATCGAACTCACTCGTGATTGTTCTAGCGAGACAAGTTTGTTAACCATTACGCAAACTCGAGTTGCCCAAACGCAAAACAATATACAGTGTAACCCGGATATAAGAGAGTTGTCGGGACCGGAGAAGAAGTAACTTATATCCGGGTTTCTCTTATATCCGGGCTTCTCTTATATCCGGGTTTTGTCTATTTTTTTTATTAACACAGGCTCTAATTTGGGACCAGATAAAAATCTCTCATTATATCTTATATCCGGGTCTCTTATATCCGGGTTACACTGTAGTAATTTTCCAAGCGTAGCTTAGATGTGGCACAAGGCCGAAATTATGGGGCACCCAGTGAGGATCGAACACCCTCGTAATTCTTCTAGCGAGACAAGTTTGCTAACTATTACACCCACTCCAGGTGCCCAAACTCAAACCAATATATACAGTGTAACCCGGATATAAGAGAAACCCGGATATAAGATATATTTTTTATCTGGTCCCAAATTAGAGCCTGTGTTAATAAAACAAAATAGACCAAACCCGGATATAAGAGAAACCCGGATATAAGATACTTCTTCTCCGGTCCCGACAACTCTCTTATATCCGGGTTACACTGTATAACAAAGGAAAATGTGTGTAATAACAAAAGAATTACAATTAAAATAAAGGAAGAAAACATTTGAAAATTTACATATGTCTATATTTCTGAGATGAGGGGTTGTAATTATTTACACTTTTCACATTGTTCTGACTGTTGTCCTCGTCTTATCACTGTATATAACTTGAAGTAAGCCGGAGCGTACAACGGCCGAAACGTATTGAATATGACAAAAAATGAGGACAACAATCCTAACAATGTAACTAGTATAAATACTAATTACATGATGAAAATTAACTAGAGAGTGTGATTTTCTGAGCGTGAAATTTGTGTAGGCCTGCGTGATTGACACGTGTGTGAAAGAGTATAAAACAGTCACGAGAGAAATAAGGCCATTTAAGTGAACGTGTCCTCGCGGGAGAACACATTTTTCCCCATGTGCGTCTACATCGTATAGTCAGAGTTGTAAATGAGAATAGGGAGGAAAATGTACGCGTTTTTATAGGCTTAAAGGGCGTTCACATCACCTCTAGATTGTTCTTTTAATCATTTCTACCCAAGGAAGGCGATAATGCCACTAAGAAGCAGGGAGGTTACAGGAAGTGAAAGAGACTGAGATTTTCCTGGCAGTAGACCTAGCAGTTGATTCAATATAACCACTGCACTTCGTGTCAGTTGAAAACATGAGCCCAAGTAGGTACAAAGACCTGCTCTTGTTGGGGTTAGCATCAGCCATAGAAAGCAGAAAACTTTCTACTTACATAATTTAAATTATTCGGACTGTTCATCTTCATAGCCATATCCACAACATTTCGACGGTTGTACATTCCGGCCTTCTTCAGGTCATTCGATTTTCGAACAGAAACCTTTATGTCGTCCACCGGGGTAGATTGTTCTAGAATTCCACGTGCAATATAAACTCTGGTAATATAAATGTAATAATAATAACAGATAAATTGCAATATGAGCAATGGTAAAATATGTTAGGTTTATAATTGACAAAAATTCATACACAGTTGTCACATGACCCATTGTGCATAAAACTGTTAGTTATATCCAGTGACTACCAAAGAAGTTGTGAGTTCAATACCAGGCTACAGCAGCGGTGAATCAAAAACTTAAAGAGTTGAGTGAAAGGGAAATAACTGAGACACTCGAAAGAGGCATGGCACGATAAAACAATCTAATTCGATGAAGTAAATAAAGGGTTCGATCGTATTTCCAATCACCTGAAGAAGACCGGAGATTACAACGGCCGAAACGTTGTAAATATGGTAATGAACATGATAACAGTCCGAGTAATGTAAACAATGTAAATAATTATAATACCTTATCTCAGAGATATAGATAGATAAGAAAGTTTCTTTATTATGAAAGCAGTTTTGTTTTGGAGGTTTTTAAATTTACAAGCTGGCCCTAATGAACTACTGGTTGGAGAATATTTTTTGTGTCCATTTTTACTTTGTATAACCTATGCGAGATAGCAAGACAGGAGCAAAAACTTGTGCCATTAGCATGAGTAGCTAGTTAGGAAATGATGTAATCGGGAATGCCGTTGATGAAGATTCGAACCGACATAGGTCCACAGTTAGAGCCTTGGGAACCAACACATTGCTGATTAAGTGGTTGGACGAATTGTGAAAATGATAGTCACCATGCAGTATTCATTCCTATGTCCATACTGTCTTTATCTGTATGTGCTCATTATCCGAAATTTATAACTCTATCATATAGCTAATTTTAAACAGAAGTAACAACAAACGCGAAAATATACTGTTAGATCAGACAGCCTGAGTTCAAGTCATGCAGAAAACACCATTCGATCACCGAAGTTAAGCAGCTTCGAGTGTGGTCAGTACTTAGATGAGGTGTAGCTTCATAACACCCAATATTGTAAGCAATGGTATTGTCGTGATATCATTTGGCCATTATCGACCCCGCTAGTGTCTTATCATCAGAATATCCGAATTGTATGCGGCACATGCAGTCTTGAATTATCCGGACTAATTCTTGTCATTGGCTCAGGGGCTGTCAGGTGCTGAAAAGCAACATTGGGCTGCGCACGCTATGTATAATTATAATCAATCGCGCGGGTGTCGTCGGGGGCCGTGTGGGGGACGGCCTTCTCTCCCCACTTTTTCCTCGGGTATCGAGTGGATAGTCATCATCAGCAAATCTCTCGTATTATTTACTGCAGCATATCTTAACTCACATACATATACACGTAGACGATAACATCACTTATCAATTAAAATCCAAAGATATGAGAGGCATATTATAATTATTATTATTATTATTATTATTATTATTATTATTATTAACAAACAAAATTATTGACGTAATGCATCCAATATTTTGCAATACTTTTCTAAAATTCCACTCATAAAATATTAATATTATTAATATTGTTGTTGTTCTTGTTGTTGTTGTTGTTGATGATGATGATGATGATGATGACGACGACGATGCTGCTGCTGTTGTTCATGTTTGTGTAGTTGATGGTCGCATATTACTGTACTTTAATTCATAAGTCATAAAAGAATTTTTTTAAAATCATTTCACCCCAAGCAAGGCGTTATAGGCACGTGGACTCAAAGTGAGAAAGAATATGAGAATAAAAAAAGCTAAAAAAATTAATGAGATATCACAATAAAAGCACGTTAATTAAGATGACAGAAGATAATAATTGACATTGCATTTAAATTTTTGAGGATCAAATTTGATTGGAAAGCAAGAAGCCGCAAGAGAGTAACACAACTGAGAAGGAAAAATATTTTTAGCATGGAACTTAGGTTACATCTAGCTAATTCAACTGTAAAATGATGAGAACTAGCCGTCAATCTAGTACTGCACTTAAATTCATAAAGTCTCGGTATCATAGAGGAAATTTAATCAGAACAATTGCCTTGAAAGTATTTATAGAAAAATGTACAGAGAAGCTATGTTACGGCGGTGGGGAAAAGATTGAGAATTTTATGTGAATTATTTTTAAAATAACGAACTAAAAGGAAAATCAGTTAATGAGAGGTAAAAGAATGTGGATATATGTTGTTAAAATTATCTATATATATGTAAGATAAAAAGAACGGAACTCTCAAAAGTTTGTCGATTGAAAGAAAAAAAAATGAACATTTAAAATAAATATTCGCGAGAAAAAAATGCTTAAAATGGAAATCTGTTTCGGATAAATGATCGCTAAGTAATAGAATGATGCTATTTACTGCAGGGCTTAAATAATCAATCTTCTTTGCTCCCGCCACACATCACACCCTTAGTCCACGAAAAAAAAAAAGACGAAAAAAAGAGCAATGTTCTCTGGATCACATAGTGGAAAAGATCAGCGCATCAAAGTTTCACTCGCGTCAAAACTGACTTCCAATTTATATTTGTCGCCGGATGTGGTCCTGATACGCTGAACTAACCGGAAGCGGAAGTTGCACTATGCTTGGGTTATATCCAATTTTCGCATGTAATTATTTTCTTCGGTCTCCAATCATTTTTCCGCCATGTTTCGCAATTTTGTTCAGTCTGTTTCTCTATTCTGATTCGTCTACTTAATATGTACTTAAGAACATCGTGTTAGTACACATCTCTTCTTGATTTTATCTCACATTTCATCATCAGTTCACACCTCTTTATGTATAAGGCTATTCGGAAATTAGTGTCGCATATTCGAAAACTGAAATATAATATTAAGGATATATTCAGAATTCGGACAATTGGCATTATTGTAGGTTTAAATTTAAAAAATCTTTTTCTTAAAACAGCTTTGCAAGGAAACAAGTTTCTCAAGTCACCTAAGTTTCATCGCTTTTTCTAGCATTTTTGGTGGCTTCTTGCCTAAAGTTTTGTTTGAAGTTGTGTGGAATGCCAACATCTTCATTAGTTCATTACATCCTTTTCGAGTTACATGTACTATTCAATTTCCTTTGTTGCTTTTTTTTAATGTCTTCAAGTGATATGCTTTTTATAAGGAGTTTGATTCCTAATCAGGTGCTCTATACTTTAGGCTTTGTTCGACTTGCAATCTACACTTATTAAATCGCTAAAAATTGCATTTTAAAGCAATAAATATTTCCGAGGCTGTATGCAGTAATGACGATGTAAAGAAAAAGCAAAAACTGTCCTTTGGATATACCGTTTCTTTTGCGGGTATTTTTGTTAAACATTGCCATGAAATGAATGTGTTACGCTTGATTTCCTAGACTAGAAAGCGTAATCTGCTAACCTTAAAAATCCTATTTAAAAAAAAATCTAAGCACTAGAATCTGCAAAACTCAGTGTTATACATTATTGCTGCTCATTCGAATTAATTTGGCACAAGCTCACATTTATGGGGCAACAAGTGACAATTGAACTTATTTTTAATAGAATTATTTATCTAGTCAGGTTAGCTAACAGTTCAGCCACATTAATATATGTATTTATTTTGCTTTCTAACTTCGATTCAGTTATGTTATTAAATAAAATCTCTCTTAATAATAGAGAAATGAAACAATCATTATCCGAAGCAGTTTTAATAGATTTCTTTATTAACGTTAATAATTCACGAGCCTCTGTTACGAAACCAAATTATTTATTATTTGAATATTGGTAGTTTGTCAAACGATCTGAAGGCGAAAGACTTGTGTAATTTTATCTCCAATTCGAGTGGAGAAAACATCTTAGCCGCCAACTGTAAAATCACTTACTAATTAAACTTTCATTGATATCTAGTTAGAATAAACATTTTATACCAATCTGGTATTAATGCTTACACATAAAAACGATGAGACATCAGGAGCTATTGTTGACTGCAGAAAGAATCTAACTACAGTTTTAATAGTCTGTGAGATTATACATTACATCATGTCAGGAACCCTCAATGGAAACCAGTTACCATTTTACGCAGTATCACCTACTGCATGTTCAGGTAATTCGTGATTAAAGACCAAGTTTTTTCTGGTGAGTAGGGTAGCTTAATAAAGGGTGGATTAGACTTCTTGTAAGGTCAACGATCATCTATCACAATGTAATCGAATGATCTAGAGTGAAGCTAACGGCAACTGTGGAGGTATATCTAGAGTGGAGCTAATGGCCAGGGTGGAGGGGCTTCCTAGAGTGGAGTCAACCACCAGGGTGGAGGGAACCCTAGAGTGAAGAAAACGGCCAGGGCTGAGGGATTCTTTGTGTGAAGTCAGCGGCCAGGGCGGAGGGCTACCTACAGTGAATTCAACGACCAGGGCACAGAGATTCCTCAGAGTGAAGTCAACGGTCAGGAATGAGGGATTTTCTCGGTGAAGCCAACGGCCAGGACAGAGGGCTTCCTACAGTGAAGCCAACGGCCAGGGCGGTGGGACTCCTAGAGTGACGTCAACGGCCAGGGTGCAGGGAACATTAGAGTATAGTAAACCGCCGGGACGGCGGGCTTCCTACTGTACAATCAACGGCTAGGGCGGAGAGATTCCTATTGGGAAGTTAACAGCCAGGGCAGATGACTGACTATAGTGAAGCCGACGGTCAGGGTGGAGGGAACCTTGTAGTGAAGCCAACGGCCAGGGCGGAAGTTTTCTTAGCGTGAAGTCAATGACCAAGTCGGAGGGTTTCCTAGAGTGCAGTCAACGGCGACGGAGAATGGAACCCTAGTGTGAAGCCAACGGCAAAAGCGGAGGGCTTCCTAGCGGGGTTAACGGCCAGAGTGGAGTGAAGCCAACGACCAGGGCGGTGGGCTTGCTTGAGTGAAATCAACGGTCAGGGCGGAGGGCTTCCTAGAGTAAAGCCAACAACCAGGGCGGAGTGCTTCCTATAATGATGCCAACAGCCAAGACGGAGGGCTTCCCAGAGTGAAGTCAACGGCCTGTGTGTAGCCTCCACCTACAAAGAAACAGCGGCTCCATGTCCGTGACCCAGTTGAGCCTTGAAGATGGAGCATACCAGCTTTGGACTGACCTGGAGAGTGATGGTCTACTTGCCCAAAGACACTACGTATGATTGAATAGATCTTCAGCTTTCAACCCTGATACGTGCGTAGGTTTTGGGGAGGATGGAGAATTAGTCTTCTGTTCAGTTGTACATCGATCCTACGACCACACTCGTTCATAGGAATGCTTTGGCTGATGATGATTGTAAGGATGATGCTGATGATAATTTATTATTCAATTCAGGATGTGGTAGGTCATATATATCCACAACTTCCCGCCTACTGCAGATATAAGAATCAGTTCGACTATTTAACATAGGTCCTTGTCCCCACTCTGTGGCCCATTCACACAAATTCTTTAGGTAGGTTACGCACTGATTTTTTCCTGCCCGCCTCTTCACAGTATGCCCTCTGATAGTTAAATTTTCCAATCCCTTTCTCCTCATAATTTATTCCCGTTCCTATTTTCTTGAAAGCTTCCCCGTTTCTCACATGAACAGTTTATGGTATTCTCATCTTCCAGCTGCCGAGGAAGGTAATATAATTCCTATTTTTGTGCTGAGAATCTTCGCGCCAAAAAATAAATATTCACCATATTTACTTTTCGACAGGGTTCAAATATCGGACTATGACAATCAATATAAATATATGATTGCATTAAGTTGACTATGATTTATGATAGTTCGACAAAAGGAGTCAGTCAGTTATGTGCCGTGCGTGATATACGGTTAAGCGATCATGTATCTTTCGATACATCACTGACGAGGCAGATTTTTTTTCTGCCATTTCTTTCTGCGGTAGGCCAGTTGCCATCCAAGGCTATAGAGCCCGGTCTGTCCTACTATTTACCCATAGCTTAGGGGGGGAGAGGATTCATACCTTTTCCCAAGGGTAATAGCACGTAAGTGAATGTAATCGACTGGAATTCGAACTCGGCTCTCTAATTCCTCAATCTGAGCCGCGATCCATTACTCCACCGTAAGAAAAGAAAACAAAATCGTGACATGCTGGTATATAAGTATGTGTCTTTTAACCCGTTAGGATCGAAGAGGCACCTTAGAAGCAGTGATGTGTCTAGAGTAAGATAGCCTCATGGAGCCCAACCTTCTTTATGTTATTTTAAACACAGTTTTCCTTCTCCTAGACGGGTTGCCGCCTTAAAGGAGACATCAGTTTACTCTGTTTTTAACCCATAGCTGGAGGAAGATAGAATCATGCTTTTTTTGAAAGTCTATTAGCGCGAAGAGAACGAAATAGAATCAAGCCGGTATTGAACTCGGCACGACTAATTGATTTTGACGCACACCCGCTATATAAGTATAGACAATATTTATTCACTTAATTTAAATCCTTAACAAGATATGACAAGAAAAAGAAACAAAGAACCGCTTATTCAATATTTTCTTATTCATAAAGCAATGGTTTCTTTTGAGGATTTTAAAATGATTATTTTTATTAAAGTAATGTCGCATTTTTATACGTGGAAAATCTGTTCAAATCTTGTAAAAAATACGTTTTTGCATCAAGAATAGAATCCTCATTATTAGCAATAAGAAAAGCTGGGAATGTAAATAATTAGAAATAATCGGGAAAGATTATTGGATTGTACAAAGAGACGTACACCGGAGAACTCGCAGTTACAAGCAACGACTCCTTATACAGACACAAAGACACAGATATAGACACAAATCATATAATTCTAATATCATCTCTTTAGATTCGATAGGCTAAGAAATTATGCTAATAATTATCTGAAGAGAAATATTTATTTACAACATAGAGAGATTTCTAACATATCCACAATATCCTTGTGTGTGGCGGTCGGCTCGAATCATTGAGTAACAATTTGTAAATTCTCATTGTGCTGCTTCGCTGATTAGTACACACACACACACACATACATATATATACAGAGAGAGGTATGGGTAGGATAAAAATAAACATTCACGCACAGATACTTGCACGTACGTTAAATATATTACTTCCTTAGGTGTTATAAATAGAGTGCTCACTGTTATGAAATAGAGCTATAAGTATTTATTAGTGAACACGCATAATATCCAACGTCGGTAGCACGACTCGGAGTTTCATGCGGTTCTTGCAATCTTCATTTGCGAAACATATTCTGACCGCTATTATTAACGATCAGAATAACCTTGTATATTATGCATATTCACAAATATATATATATATATTTAGTTTAGGAAAAACTAGGTAATCCGTATTGGTAGACCCAAGGAGGATAAAATCCAGAGAGATCAATGTAAATCAGAGCTAATAATTTAAATAAAAACAGACCACTTTAAGGTTCCATATAATAAATTATTTCACCATCATATATATATATATATATATATATATGAAATATATATATATTATTTCACCATCATATATATATATATATATATATATATATATATATATATATATATATATATATATAGTCATCAACAGATAGACTGTTTCGCTGTATCACAGCTCACCAATGTGGCTAGACATTCGATTTCTTCAAGCCGTGATCGGCAACAGTCGTAGATTTTTCCCCGTAAGTCAAGAAAGACGAATTTTTACGTACCCATTCTGTGAATAAACACGCCAATGACTGAGAGAGCTCAATTCATTGGAAAGCCTTGTAATATTAGTAGTAATAGTCATTGTTTACAAATTCGCACGTATCTTCCAAGAATGCACAATTTAATTTTTTTCAGGTGCGTACATGCGGTTGCACGAAGAGTTTGTTGGGGATTAGTGAATGTATTTGGTTAAATCAGAAGGAAATCTTTTTTGTTGGCGTCTTCGTTAACATTCATCCTCAACAATAACCATAAATTTAGAACAGGTCATGCAAAGCAACGTTAAAAACAAGGCAAGTAGAATGTAAAAACAATAGTGATTTATATACAATTTAAAATATGTACAGATGTGTTAAGATTTTAAAATGGTTAAGTGTTGGTGTATTAAAATTCGTATGTTGTTACTAAGTATGTTTGAAAGCTTTTGCCAGTGTTAATGAGATTTGTTCCAATTTTTAAACAGTTTGTAGTTTTATGTGTTTATGTATAATTCTTTTTTGTCATACGAAGTTGCGTACCTTTTAATTGTTATTTGAATGAAATGTTGTGAGTTATTATTACTTATTTTGTAGTGAAAAAAATGTCACTTTTTAAAGTATAATAAATGAAGTTTGTAAAGTTTTTATCGACAGAAAGAGAAAGATTTTGCCAATGGGTTGCTGAGTCAGAGTTTGATTTGCGCGGGAAAATCAAGTTTTTGGATTGCGTGGATTTGGTTGTCGTTTCTCTGAATGTTGAAGTCTGACTGAAAGGTTCGTTGACATCAGTGTTGTCGAAAAGTTTAACATCTCGATTCGTCGAGGCGGGTGTTCGTAATTGTCACATTTTGAAGCTTGGAGTGAGCGGTCGAAATTGTCTGCTGCTGTTGTTGTCTCTCGCGGATGTCGGACCCAGGCTGTCGATCTCTGCTCTCGGTCACACGTGTTTTGGGGTTTATATATGGTCGTAGTCACGTGCGGCTTCTCCAGACCGAATTGCGCCAAAATTTGCTTGTGCACGTGCGGGTGACTTGATTGGTCGAAAAGGACCAATCAGTGAGCTAGATTTGCGGATAATAACCAATAGTAGCTCGCTGACATTGCTTGTATGAAAGTTGATGTAATGGAATAGTGCATTATACGAAGAAGGTAAAACTGGGCTATGGACGAGCCCACAAGTTGTTTGCGACCTTAAGTTTTATCCTTTCGCGATCTTAATGTTTATTTGTATTGAAATTCAGAATGTGCCACAAGGACTAAAATGTGGGGATGGGGAAAAGACTGGTCTTACTTCAAACGAGCGAGTCTCGCGCATTGATCCATTCGTACTTAGAATTTTCCTTTCACCATAACAACGCAATTACTCTTAGCTGTCGCACCGCGGTCACCAAAATATTTAATTTTCTCAATGAAAGCACTAGCATGAAGTTTTATTTATACAATTCACAGGGGGAGGGGTACTACATATGTGTGTGAGTGCATGTGAGCATGTCTGCCAGCGCAAACAGCCGACCTGAAAAAATGTCAAAGCCGCCCCGACCTGTCCCTTACTAAAAGAACATTGCTACATTTATGAAACGCAAAAATCTTGACACGGAAATCGACATAATGAAAAAATAAATCAGGCTGACGATCGAGAAAGTGTGAAATATGAGGCCACAAACAACTTTCCATGCAACCGCGTATGTTAGCTCTACCACTGATATTGAGCCCTTGGCTCTAATTACTGCATATATATATATATATATATATATATATATATATATATATATATATATATATATATATATATATAGTAAGGTCAGTTGGGCAACGTCTATGAGCAAAAGAGCACCATGACACAATTCATTCCCCCAGAAATTTGGAAACGGCATATTGTACTGCTTGGCATTCTCGTCCGATACGAAAGTTGCAGAGTGTTTGGGGATTCGGAAAGAGTTGGTTGAGTCTAATCGTGATTACGAAGGTATGGATGCTCGGAAAATTCGCTCTGATCCTTCTGATCAGAAAAGAACTCCCGAATGTTCTGATGAGGTCTTTAGACTTAACAAGAAGGCTTGCATCTAGTGCATTGAGGAAGTAGTGCTGCCGCGGATCGGCCGTCCAGTTCTTTCATCATTTCATTGAGGATATCATTCCTATCGACCTGGAATTTCGGTTTCAGTCATTTTCCTAACACCGTAATGTATGTTCCCTGGGCTTTTTCTATAAATACTTTCATGGTAATTGCTTTGATGAACTCTCCTCTGTAGTACCTAGACTCTATGAATTTAAGTGCAGTACTAGATTGGTGCCAACATCTCATCCTTTTACACCTGTATGCTTTGGTTTATTTTGTCTTACGGCATATCAACCTCAGTGGGTGATTTAATTCCTACAAGCTTGTTATTATAGGTACGTATGAATAGAATATGTATTCTGATTCGCAATCCGGATTTCGGTGTCTCACTTTCCGCTCTCTGTTAAAATTATTCCCAGATATTTAAATCGTTTTACTTGTATGATTTTGGCATCTCCAATTTGTAATTTGTATGGCGAAATATTCCTTTTGCTGACAACCATATATTCTGTCTTGCAATTGGAGTTTAGTTCTTTCTTCCTGATTTCCTTCATTACGTTTTGGTTTTGGTTTGATTTGTTTTATGGCATATCAACCTCAATGAGTTATTTAATGCCAACAAAATTCTCATTCCTGCTAGTATTTTTTTGTTGTTTTTTGTCAGAAATGTATTGCTGGTTATATTTTTTTTTCTTCAAAAATCGATTTCTGGTAATATATTTTGTTCCAAAATGTATTGCTGGTAATAATGTATTGCTGGTAATAATCTTTTTTCAAAAATTTATTGTTGGTGATAATTTTTTACAAAATATTTCTAGTATTAAAATCCATTTTTGCACTCTCATAGTGTTTTGATCCCAGTTTGTGTGTTAACTATTTAACCATAGTTGGGACCCTAACAGGGTGGACCTGGGAACACCACCAATTAACAGGTGGTTCCACGCTCCTCAAAACATCTTGATCAGGGTCCTTGTTGTTTTTTTGTACTAACAATTTCTCTCGCACTTCTCTCATGTGAATCTCTCTTCCGGCTTTTTGCTTTGCTGTCAAGTTTGATCTTCAACAATTTAAATGCAATGTTAATCGTCATAAGTTTTCCTAATTCTTGTTCTATTATTGTCCTAGCGCTTTAATGTTTTTCTTATATTCTTTCCCACCCAGTAACCCCTGTGTGTTAGTGGCTTTGTTTGAAGTGAAATATTAAAAAAAAAACAATCTTGATATAAAGGTATTCCTTGCTGAAAACATTCCACCATAATCCGGTGAACAACAAGATTTACGGACATATCATTTTGAAACACCATATGATCCCGCAAAGCTTAATCAGCATCGATGATAGTGATTGCTTAGGTGGGCACACCAGGTGCTAGAAGCTTGGATGTTCTGATGGTGTAATGGATAATGTTTCTGAATTGTTTATCGGAGAGCTGAGTTCAAATTCGCGTTGGGTTTGTTATATTCACTTACGTGCAAATATCCCCGGGAAAGGCATGAATCCATCTTTTCTCCTCTCCAGCTACTGGTTAATTAGTGAATGTTGTATTATATTATGTTATTATCATTATTATCTAAAAATATTCTTACAATGTAAAAATATTTTCTGGCTTTAAATAACCTGAGAAGGGTTGATAAGCCGTTAAAAACAAAAGAATCAATCTATTATGGCGAATTACAAGATCATGTTCATCATACGCGCACAACCCTCAACCCACACTGGATCTTTAGAATGACATGATGGCGGGTTAAGTTTGCCAGCCGATTCAACAGGACACTGCGTAGAAATTTCCCTGCCGTTCAAAGAAAACTGTTACGGCTGTATTCATCACATTCTGATTTCTTTAACATTTCACCCCAAAAATAAAAAGAATTTACATTTACTAAAATTCACACCAAATACTCCAAGAGCGAAGCCCTTCTATTGCACTCCCTTTGGGTTGATTTTTGAGATAGCCCCAAATGTGGGCAACAAGGGTGCGTTATTTGTAAGTACGTGGTTCCCTTTCGCGCTCACCTCGATAAGCAAGCGAAATACAGATTTTTCGTTTTTTTCTTTTTCTTTTTACGGGGGGTGGGGAGAAAATTCCTTGTAATTAACTTGAATATTAGGCGCACTTACAAAATGTGAATAAATTCCGGATTTTTTGTAATTTTCATTTTGAGTGTTGGAGATGTTGCGAGCCAAGCTAAACAAACTGATTTAAAATTTATAATTTCAAAAGGGTGCCAAAAATTTAATAATGAAACAAAGAAACTCTGATTTTAAATTTATAATTACTTGGGGTGAACAATATTTGCTGCCAGTAACATTACATTATTTGGAATAAAGAAACTGAAACGGTCCTTAATCTTTGTCTAACCATATATTATGAAGAAAATCTAGTATTGCCTGAGAAAATATAAACCAAAAAATTCCGAGATGATTTTCAAGACACCTTTACTCTTTAAACGACGGAAATTCCACTAGTGAGCAGGGAGTGGTTTACAGAGAGTGAAAGTGAAAGTGAAAGTAAAAGAAAAGGCTGAGCATAAGTAGGATTGGGGAAAGGACAGAAGATGAATGGGATTCAAGAAGATAGAAGATATCGATTGATGTTTTATATTTTGAAGATTGTAGCTATCAGGGAAGCAAATACACGGAAGAGACTTCCGCACGTAGGAAATGCGAGAGTAGAAGTGGCGGTTGCATTTAGTTATTTCAACAGGAAACGGGTGGGACCTAGATGCCAATCTAGTAGCATACTTAAATTCATGTCGTCGGGGTAGCAGAGAAAAGAAAAACTCGTCAGAGCAGGTGCCATGAAAATATTCGTAGAAAGGAGAGATGGAAGTCACATCACGTCGGCGAGAAAGTGACTGAAGTTGAGATGCCTATTCAAAATTGATTACATTACAGATCCTTCTTTGGATTTTTTCAAGATTCTCAAGGGGTACTGCAGAGTAGATATGGCAACATCATTCAAGACACAGTCAAATGGTAGATTTGTAAATGTGCAAGATGGAGTCCTGGCTTTTGTAAATTGACAACGAAATCGCATATAGCTAATTTTGAAGATTTTTAAAGAACCTGTGTCGTTATGACAAACAGCCAGAATGAGCCTACGAGCAGTAGTAGCCCTCAAAGCGAAGCAGTTTCACATAAACTCCATCGACACCTGGCGCTTTCCCTATATTAACCTCTTTGATAGTAGACTTTATCTCATCAAGTGGGAAATCTTTCATCTTCTTTCATGATCTCTTTTCACGGCAGGCCATTAATAATTGATTCAGACAGATAAGGAGACAGATGATTTATTAAACCGATCTGAAAATGTTCGGTTCATCGAGCCATTATGCCATTAACATCTTTCATGAGGACAGATTCATCCTTTGACATCAAAGATACTAGTTTTCGATAACTGTCGACTGAAGACTTGGTTGATTGTACTGTATAATGTCTTCCAGTTTCTGCTGTCATACGCTCTTTGTATTTTTGCCGTAGTTTCAGTCCACCACATTCGTGTTTCGTATTTGAAACTTGATTTTGACTCTTTCAAAACTTTTTCTATAGCGATCAGCACTGAGCCATCTGCAGCTAAAAAACTTCCTCCCTAGCCAGTTTTTCACTTCCACGAACTTGGTGATGGCACCATCATCATAATCAAGCCACTCTTTCTGTCTTTCTGTCTCTCTCTCTCTGTCTCTCACACACACACATATATATATATATATATATATATATATATATATGCACACACACATACACACGCACATATATAGCTATTTTCCAATCGTAGCTTAGATGTGGGTTAGACCGAAAGTATGAGGCACCCAGTATGGATCGAACTCACTACTCAGTCCGTAGCGAGACAAACTTCCTAACGATTACAGCATCTCGATGTCCCCCCCGACATATATATATATGTGTGTGTGTGTGTGTGTGTGTGTGTGTGTGTGTGTGTGTATGTGTGTGTAAAAGAATTAATGGATTTATTTTTGATCCAACATTTATATTATTTCAAAATATAATTTTTTGAGGGTACCCGTATTTAAATTTTTTTTTTTAACTTTAAATTCTGTGTTATTACGTCTCTCGGCCTGTGCACTCGAGAAAAATTAAGAAAGAAAATACGCTCTCGGGCAGGGTTCGAGTTCACACGCAGATAGACATAATACACACTGTTGAAAATAAAAAGGACGCGTCTATTTCAAACACGGGTATCCATAAAAAATAACGTTAGTATGAGCGTGCGTACAGCTACGGGGGTAGAGAAAGAGAGAACGAGAGAGAGAGAGAGACGGGAGTTAGACTGAAACAGACATTTAGAAATAAAAAGTAACAGCGACTGAGAGAGAGAGAAATACATGTATATACCCGTCTCTCTATCTATCTATCTATCTATCTATATATATATATATATATATATATATATATATATATATATATATAATGATTGGAATAGATAGATGAATCTTTGCATGCAAATACCTGGCATGCTATTCTTACCCATCAGCTGAACCCATATATCAGCATTTAATCGCATTTACCAGAACGATATTTAATATACGCACTACCATTGCAATGCCAGAAGGCTCCACCAAGTGGACGATTTGTGCTTTAGAATCCGAGTCAGTTGAATACAGATAAAATATGTAATAAAATAAAGACTGCATATATTCACAGTAAACGTGTGGAATATATAAATTCTAATTTTAGATAATATGCATGAATATGGCTGTGTAAATGCTTCTATATATGCATAAGGTTTTTAAGTATCAGATGTCCCAGAAAAAAATATACTGCATTTATAATAATTTCATAATACCAAGTATTGATGTAATTGTAATCGATACGTTTTGAATATTTTTTAAAATACAGTTTTAAAAAGTGAATGACGTCATGGTTGGAAGAGAGCAACATAATGGCGCCGCTTTCGTAACGAGGCTTTGAAACATTCGAATGCTTCAGGCCAAAAACGAGAAACGTTTTTGTCCACAAATGAATAAACTCTTAATATGATTTACTCAACGCATTAGGTTTTAAGTGGAAAAAAAACTTCACCTTGATGAAATTAATGCCGCCTAGTTTAATTAATAATATTAATTACAATCGAGTAAAAATAATTAGTTAGATTGACGCCAATGCCAGGGAGATTTTGTTCCGTTTCCTTTTGTTTTTTCAGCGCTATCACTGTCATTTTCTATCAACCGTTTATGTCAGCTAATTAGATTTAAAGCGAGGCAAATAGAAACCGGTTTTCTATTTTAAACAGCAAACTCGATGTTTGCATCGCTGTTAGGAAACCGTATTTATAGTGGATGTGAAAGACAAGAATCTGTTGCGATAGTTTTAAAGAGTAAAGGTGTCTTGAAAATCATCTCGGAAATTTTTGGTCTATATTTTCTCAGACGATACGAGATTTTATTCATAATATATGGTAAGATAAAGATTAAGTAACTTTTCAGTTACTTCATTCCAAATAATGTAAAGTTACTTGCAGAAAATATTAATTCACCCCCAGAAATTATAAATTTTAAATCAAAGTTTGTTTAGCTTGGCTCGCAACAACTCCAACGCTCAGAATGAAAATTACAAACATCAGGAAGTTATTCACATTTCATAAGTGCGGGTAATATTCTACTTGATTACAATGATTTTTTTCCCGTTAAAAAAAAACGAAAATATCGCGTGAGCGCGAATGGGAACCTCGTACTTAGAAATAACGCACCCTAGTTGCCCACATTTCAAAGTCAATCCAAACGGAGTGCAATAGAAGGGCTTCGCTCTTGGAGTATTTGGTGTGAATTTTAGTAAATATAAATTCTTTTTATTGTGGGGAGAATTAATATTTTGATGTGAATTAACATAAAAGATCCACAATGTTTTGATGTAATGAATATGCATACACCTGAGTTCCCCCTCACAGTAATATGATTGGCTGGTATCAACCATAAATACCGACTGATGTGGAGGTATTGGAGACGCCATTGAGTACGCCATTGAGTACGCCATTGAGTACGTCATTGGACCGAGCCATTGGCCTACACCTGTTGACTACATTGACGCCATTGAGTACGCCGTTGGACTGAGCCTATTGGCCCACGTCTATTGACTACGCCTATTGCCTAAGCATATTGCCTGCGACGAGTACCAGTCGATTACTGCTACCTGCTAGATTGTCCTACTCGGTTACAGTAGCCAAAACCACTTAATTACTTCGAACAATTATATCCCTTTCCGGGACATATCAGTTTGCGACGAGATTCGAAACGACCTGACAAGTTAAAACAACAAAAGAAAATACTGTCGACAACACTTAATAACGAAGAACGTTAGAAAGACTTGTTCGACGCTTACAGAAAGTAAGTAATTTTTCCCTCATTTTTGTTTTAACGCTTATTAACGAGGAACGTTAGAAAAGGAAAAACTTGTGCAACGCTTAAGGAAAGTAAAAAATTGCCCCACTCTTGTTTGGTCTTAGAAAATTTTAGTGTCTACATAAATTGGAGCAAAATTTTTTTCTTCGGGATACGTTGGCAGAATGGAACAAATTGCGGAATTAGCTAAGGTGCTACAAGTCACTTTACATCAACAATTCCAACAACAAAAATTGCAACAACAACAATAACAATTCCAACAACAACAACAACAGCAATTCTAATAACAACAACAGCAACAATTTATTCAGCAACAAGAAAGGTTTGAAAAGTTATTCAAGCAACAGGCAAAAGACAATCAATCACTTTGGGAAGACGTATTATCTAGGACAACAAAAGAACTGGGTTCTTGATTTTTTTCTGCTGAAGGAATTTCAAATTCACTCTCTGAATTTAAGAACGACCATGACAGTGGTTCAACGTTTCCGGCTTATTTCCGTAGGTTTGAAACAATATTTACGAAAAGATGCGAACAATGGTCCGACGAGGAAAAAATCACTCTGTTGTTGCAAAAGTTGGGAACAGAGGGAAATACGAAATACGCGAATTTAATCCTCCCAAAGAAGCCAGAAGAAATGACATTCAGGGAAACAGTAGAAATTTTGTTGAAACTTTTCTATAAAAGAGATCTTTTCATACATGATACAGGAGTCTGAATGTCGTAAAACTAGAGGATGATGATTTTCTCAAGTATGCAGGTATGGTTACCGCACAGTGTGGGGCGTTTAATTTAAAGGAATTGTCAAGCGACATATTCAGGTGTCTAATTTTTGTGCAGGGTCTAACGACACCAAAGGACAAAGAAATTAGGTCAAGAATCCTCACAATCATGCAACAGGATCCGGCAATTACGCTACAAAAATAACGGAAAAATGTCAGCGAATTATAAACATAAAAAAGATAATACGCGGATTGGGGAGAAGAGCATTTCGCGAGTAAAAACTGTAAGACAACAAAAGTGGATACAAAATAAAGAAATAAAAATTATATGCAGTTCGTCTGGAGGACAGCATATAAAGAAGGATTGTGTATTTTGGGATAAAATATGTTTTAATTGTGGGCGTGTAGGCCATAAAAGTTCCCATTGTTGGGCAAAACAGAGAAAATTAAAATCAAAGTCTTAAACAAAGGCGAACGTAATTTTGTCTAAAAACGAAATTGAGGAGGGCCAAAGAAGAAAATAAATGGGCAGACCGTAAAATTATTACCCGATTCAGGAAGTGATATCTCGGTGATAAACGAGCAAACATGGAAAAAATATCTATTACCCACCGTTGACTAACACAGACAAAATTGCCAGGGGAGTGTCAGGTAAGTTTACAGGTGAATTAAAATGTAGCATTTCGTTCATGGGGAAAATTCACAAGTCAAAAGTGTATGTGCTCCCTGGTTAAGTAAACTTCTTTGGTTCAGACTGGATTGTATTGTTTAACTTGTGTGAATTACCGGTAAATTCTTACTGTAACAAAGTGAACGTCATAGAGAACAATAAGACGAAGGAAACAGAAAGATTTATTACGGAGTTGAAAAGTGAATTCCTTCGTGTTTTTTTCCAGAAGGACTAGGTCTGTGCACAAAAGCAGAAGTCAATTTCGAATTGAAAGAAAATGTTAAACCAACCTTTAAACCACAGAGAAAAGTACCTTTTTCGGCACTAGACTCAATAAATGAAGAATTAGAAAGGTTGGAAAAAATTGGCGTAATTTCAAAAGTCGATTACTCGGATTGAGCATCTCCAACCGTATACATAAAAAAGAAAAACCGAAAAGTCACAGTGTGTGCTGATTTCGCGACAGGGTTAAATGACTGTTTGAAAGACCATGCGTACCCTCTACCGTCTCCGGAGGATATATTCACTAAATTAAACGGAGGTAGATTGTTTTCAAAGTTGGAATTGTCGGAGGGTTACCTTCAGGTTAAAATCATTGAAAAATGTTCGAAGAACCTGACGATAAACGCACATAAAAGGATTTTTAAACTAGATCGTCTCCCTTTTGCATTGACGGTAGCTCGAAGCCTATTCCAGCAAATAATGGACACAATGTTGGCTGATATGGAGTATGCAATCGCATACTTAGATGATATTTTGATTAAAATTGAAAACGAGGCCCAACACAAAACGCATATTAGAGCAGTATTTCAGAAAATTTAGGAATACGGGTTCAAGCTGTGTGCTGGAAAATGCGAGTTCTTCTTAAAAAAGATAAAATATTTAGGGCAGATCATTAACAGTAAAGGAAGAAATCCGAATCCAGAAAGGACTGGGGCTATAGAAAATATGCCAGCACCTGATAATGTGGCTAAACTTCAGGCGTTCTTGGGATTAGTAAGTTATTATAGCATTTATATCCCAAAAATGTATTATATGAGAGCTCCTTTAAATAATTTGGTGAGAAAGGGCGCAAAGTGGATATGGTCTAAAGAATGTGAACAGGCTTTTAAAAAAATAAAAAGGTGTCTATTAGCAGACCTATCGTTAGCGCATTTCGACCCGAAGAAGAATATCATTGTAGCAGCAGATGCCAGTAATGAGGGACTAGGTGCGGTATTGCTTCATAAATTCGAGAACGGATCTACGAAGCCAGTAGCACATGCATCGAGAACATTACTGCCCGCGGAACGAAGTTACAGTCAAATCGAAAAAGAGAGTTTAGCAATAATCTACGCTGTAAAAGAATATTCACAGGTTTCTATACGGAAGAGAATTTACTCTGCACACAGACCACAGACCGCTGATAACAATATTTGGTTAAAAAAAAAGGATTAACCAAGTCACACGGCAAATCGACTACAGCGGTGGGGTATAATTGTATTGAATTATAATTTCAAAATGGAATATGTACCTTCAAAGAAGCTAGGTCACGCCGATGGGTTGTCGAGTCTAATACCTAAATATACGGAACCACTGGAAGAAACAGTAATAGCGGGTCTGTTATGCAACACTATTAGAGAACTACCGGTTACGCTAGAAGATGTGAAAAAAGCAGCAGAGAACGATGATTTCATTAGAAAATGAAAAAGCAAGTCTAGTTGAACGAGAAAACTAAAAAAGAAATTAGCGTATCACCTTTTTCAATTTGCCAACAGGTATTACTATACGCAGATAGAGTTGTAATGCCGTGTACTCTACAAAAGAAAATTCTGAAAGAATTTCACACTGGCCATCCAGGGATTTCGAGAATGAAATCTCTAATGAGAGGCTATACCTATTGGCCGAGGATGGACCAAGACAGAAGATTTGGTGAAACAGTGCAGAGGATGTCAACTGGCAGCAAGGGATCCACCGGTAAAGATTCAACCATGGCCAAAGACAGATGTCCTAAGGACTCGGTTGCATATCGACTATGCAGGGCCCATAAATGGATCTTATTACCTGATTATTGTAGACAGTTTCACTAAGTGGCCAGAAATTGTTAAGTGCAGACATCCGACTGCAACAAATACAATAAACGCACTTAATGAAATTTTAATCGCTTTGGCTCCCTAAAACGTTCGTCAGCGACAACGGAACGCAGTTTACGGGAAGAGAATTCAAAGAATTCTGCACATCACTGACCATGGATCACGTGACAACGCCAGTATATCATCCAAGATCGAATGGGCAGGCAGAAAATTTCGTGGGCATTTTTAAACGAGCGTTGAAGAAAAGTCAAGGCGTGGACACGAATGAAAGAAGTATTCAGAAATTTTTGGCAGTATATAGAATCACGTCAAACCTGAATACCACGTCAGGGTTATCGCCAGCAGAGTTAATGTTTGCGAGAAAAATACGCTCTGTGTTTGACAGGCCGTTGCCTAGTCCGGGAAGAAAACTGCTAAAAAAGAAAACCAGATAACTAAAGCGTATAAGCCAGGTGCCAAAGTATTTTTCAAGAACTTTAGGGCTGGAAAATGTCTTGGGAAGAAGGATTGATAACCAAAAGAATTGGCCAGGTCATATATGACATAAAAGGGGAAGAATTTCAGTGCAAAGGCCATTGGAATCAGTTGAGACCCAGACACACTACAGAGGTCACAGAAAATACCGACGAGATTCCAATAGATGTCTTGTATGACGCATTTGAAATTCCCGTTCCAGTAAGTCGACAATGGAGGTATACCCGAACTCAAGGCCAGAGGTACCAGTGTGTCAAACGCCACCACTGCACCGAGGATTGGGGCGAAAAAGACTCAGGAAAAAAGTTAATCGATTAAGTTCAGACCCTAAAATGAGAATTTTATTGAAGCTAAATTTCACGGGAAAATTTAGCTCAGGGGGAGGTGATGTAATGAATATGCATACACCTGGGTTCCCCCTCACAGTAATATGATTGGCTGGTGTCAGCCATAAATACCGACGGATGTGGAGGTAGTAGAGACGCCAGTGAGTACGCCATTGACGACGCCTATTGGCCTAAGCTTATTCACTACGCCTATTGCCTAAGCATGTTGCCTACGACGAGAACCAGTCGATTACTGCTACCTGATAGATTGTCCTACTCGGTTACAGTAGCCAAAACCACTTAGATACTTCGAACAAATATATCCCTTTCCAGGAAATATCACTATTTAAAAGTGGATGGCGAAAAATTATCTGTTCAAACAGTCGATAAAGTCTTCCGACTATATCGGGTTGAAAGAACGCCGAGACTTGTCAGTACCTAGATGGGTGACCACTTGTGAATTTCAGGAGCTGTAACCTAAGGCATGCGCGTGGTGTTATGGAAACGGCTCAGAAATGGAAATCGGAGATCTGAGTTCTAATTCCAGTCTGGCCTGTTATATTCCCTTACACGCAAATAACCTTGGGATAGATATGAATCCATCTCTTTCCCTTCCAGCTATGGGTTAATTAGTAGAACATGTACCAGTAAATCATTATTATTTCCCAAAAGATTCTTCCAATATAAAAATATTTTCTGGCTTTAAATAACCTGAAAAGTGTTGATTAACCGTAGAAAACAGATCAAATAATCAGTACAGTCAAGAAGATATGACCTCAGATATTGATATATACTCGCTAGCTAGCTCCACGACCAACCCGTTTTGGACTCAGAATTTTCATTCAGCTACACAGAATACAATAAATACTCGCTAGCTAGCTTCATGACCAACCCGTTTTGGACTCAGAATTTTCATTAAGCTACACAGAATACAATATTTGGCTCTTGTAGACTTGCTAACCAAGTCTAAAATGCCAAATATTATCGGCTAGAGGGAGAATAGATAGATTCATATCTTTTAAAGGGTATTTTGTGTGAAAGCGAACGCAAGGGCCTCGACAAGAAAATGAACTCGACACACTAATCTCACTTCCCGTGTGGTGAGCCGCTACGCTACGCGAACATCATTTTAACTATTCAGACTTTACTGAAAATAATTCAATTCCCGTAGACCAGTCGTATTCAAGTAGCACCACTACCGTGAAGGGTTTATTTGATGGAGAACTGCCAAATATTATTTCTTTTTCTGTAGTAATTTCATTTTAATTTTTATTATTTTATTTACGCTAATAATTTTAGTACTTATCTGGGATATGTTTTAACTCAGAACGGAAAGTGTGATACTGAAATACGAAGGCGTATTGGGATAGCCTAACATGCATTCCAAAAGCTAAGCTGAGTACTAAGAAATAGAAAAAATCACTAGAAACAAGGAAAAGTGTACTAAAATCTCATGTGATATCTGCCATCCTCTATTGTTAGATTATTTTGTGTACTTAAGTAACTAGTGACCTAACCCAAATGACTAGACTCACTTTATAGTTCCCCAAAAGAAGGTTAACCAATCAGGAGACGTGAAATATTCAATCCGTCGTGTATAAAGGCGGCCATTCTGATTACTCTCTCCGAATATCCAGTGCCAACCTGTCAGGCCAAAGAACAGAAAGAAGAACTACGCTGTGCTACTTTATCGGGATATCCACAATATATATAATAAAATATAAGAGCTACAAGGGACAGAAAGCTGTGAAGAGCCATGATCGCCTACGTCCTGATGGAATAAGTCACATAAACAAAATAACTTGGTATAGAAACATAAAAAAGAGTACTGGCTTGCTGTGTAATATTAATCCTCCTATAAAACTTCTTTTTTATACTCTGTCTATATCAATGGGGATATTTGTGACAAAAGGTCGTCCATCTTTCTGAGATGAGGTATTGTAATTATTTACATTGTGTGGTATAAGTGTCGTTGCTGACACTGTAGTTTGAAACTAGATCGCAATTAATTATTGATTAGATCACGTGATCATAAAGTAAGTGAATAAATAGGAAGTAGCGTGATGACAATACGATCACTGTTCACTCTTCTTGTCTATCCACTATTGCTATACGTTTATTCTCTCTACTCTACTACTATACGGATTATGATCCTCTTCTGATCACTATACTATTTGGCGATTACTACTTGAGCAAGTACTACTAGTGCGGATATTATTGGAAGGCGTTACTACTAGTACCGGCGTCTACGAAGTCTCGAATATAAAGAGCATTTTTGAAAGTGATAACGAGCTTACTCTTGAAATAACAAAAGTGACAAGCGAAGCCGGTCAACATCACAAAACAGTGTTAGGACTGTTGCCTTCATCTTTATTGTCATGTTCACGGCGTTTCGAGCCGTTGTACACTTTGGCCTTCTTCGGGTGATTTTAATTTCGAACCTAACCCTTTATTTCATCCACCGGGGTAGATTGTTCTTGTTTGCGTGGCATGATGTTTTTCAATTATCTCCCTTTAACTCAACTGCCCAAGTTTTTGGTCCTCACTTCAATAGCCAAATATTGAACTTATGACTCTTTGATTCAAGTCACTGGATCCAATCAGGGATTTTTATCCACAGGGCCATGCATCGTTGACACGAGGATCTTGAACAATCTACCTCGGTGGACGAAATAAATGGTTCAGATCGAAATTACAATCAACTGAAGAAGGCTAGAGCGTTCAGCGACCGAATCATCGTGAATATGACGATAAAGATGGGGACGACAGTCCGAACGATGTTAAAGCCTGTTCATATGTAAAGATAATAATTTAATAATTTAAATTAGAAAATCCTTTCTGCAGAAAAAAAAATCAATTTTTAAATTTTGTATTTTAATAAAATATTTTAGAAAAACGACAAAAATCATTTTAAAGAATTTTTCATTTGAAATTTCGTACATTATAGTCGATGGAAAATTTTTTGTTTTATTTTTTTAATTTCTAAGCTAAACTTATTCAGGTTTTCTGCTAATCGGGCACCTGTTTAATTTAACCATGTAATATAAATTAGATTTATTGTATCTTGCCTATTTATCCAGAATCTCGTAAATTCCTTTTTATTTTTCAAATATCTAAATTAAAAGGTATACGCCGGTTGAGTATCTTTTATCAACTCGAAAATTGGAATTACAGACCGAGTTAAATTTCCGCTATAGCATGTAACATTGAGATATTTTTTAAAATAATTACAACTTAAGTAAGGTAATAAGGTCATTAAGTCGGAAGAGGTTACTGAATGTTAAAGAATATGAGAAAAAAACTGTTAAGGAAAGATTACAATAAAAGAATAGGAATTAAGAAGACAGATTACTTGCGCATAAATGCCCTTGAAATAAGCAAATATCTATCTCTTCTCCTCCAGCTATGTCTTAAATTGCAGGGTAGACTGGATACTCTCGAATTGGGTGGTAGCCATTCTAAGAGTAGAGCAACTCGAAATTCAAAACAGCGGAGAGGAAAGGGGAAACTATTCCACCATCTTTTTTAGGGCTTTATTGTAAATCACAAATATTGAAGATAAACGGAAGCTGTGGAGACTAAGATCGGCTACGTCAACAAAGGGATATGTCATTTAAAAATATGAAAGCCTTATGTTTTTACAGAGAGAAATTCTCAAGTCAAGATCCCGCTTAAAGGTGTTTATTTATGACTCAGTCAATCGATGCTTTTAATAAAGAATTGTTAAGAAATAGAATGTATAATTTGCTGCCATCAGATTTGTTTCAAGAAATCGGTACCTGAAAGGAACAAAATCATAGGCATGTATGGCTTGGGTGTGAAAATCTTAAGCCATGTATTGTAAACGTTCTGTAGTTGTTTGTGTGGTTGCTTGTCGACTAGTGGCGATGTTCTCTGTACGGGAAATCCGGAGCGGCGACTTCTTAAGTACTCGTAATATGTGCGCCATCCATTCGAGCTCCTTGCTGCTATCATTTCTCCTGAAGGAGCCGGGATTTGAGAACAGCCCACCTTTCAGGCTCTCCTTATGGCATTAAGTTGATCAGTTTAGCTGCGAGGCAAAATCCTGAAGGATTTCTCGAGTGCGTTGCCACTTGAAACTTGAGTTAATAACTACTACTGTCGTCCTTGCCGGAGCCTGCACACTGATTACCCCGAGGGACGATTACATTTCGCATTTTCGTGTTGTGTACGTATTCACTAGCACTTGTACGTGTCGCATCGTATTAATGACAGTTGCATTCGTTCTTCAATCACTTTGAATAAATGGAATACAATTCGTCAACAGTAATATCTAAATAGGATCAGCGAACACTTTCATTGTTTAGTACGTTGGTATTTCTATATCTGATCATTTTAAAGAGTTCTTTAAAGTGAGTTAGATTTGAATTCTGAAAGATTAATTCGCGTCAGTGCTTGTAGGTAACTATTTTTTCGGAAATTTCTGAAATACATTAGTGCTGACCCAGTCTACAACCGAATTTATAATCGTTGGATTTACATGACATGAATCTGTGGTTGGCAGTTTATTTTATCTGTCGCAGCGAAACTGAATTTGATAGACGACGAATATCCCCGGCGAAATTGTAGCCTTTTATCAAATGAAACCAAACTGCGTATATGCTTAAAGAACGGGAGATAATTTTTCTTTAAAAATCTGTATCACCCAATGCAAGGCAGTAAAGCCACTGAGACACAAGAGGTTACAGGGTGTGTAATAATTAAAAACAGAATCATTAAAATGAGCGGCAAGAGGAAAGAGTAATCATGAGGACCGTAGATTGCAATTGACATTGCATTTAATTTTATGCAGATTAATGTTGGCTGGAAAGCATGGAGGCGGATGGGAGTTTCACAAGCGAGAGATGCTAGAAAAAAAAACTGTTAGCATAGAACTTACGCCTACATCTAGCCAGCTCAACTGTAAATTGGTGATATGGCGACGCCAGTCCAGTCCAGTCCAGTCCAGTCCAGTCCTGCGCTTAAATTCAAAAAATCTAGGTACCATAGCGAGGAGCTCATTCGAACAATTACCATGAAAGTATTTATAGAAAATACTTCATAGTGGTTTCCATGAAGGTTAATCGAGTGAGTTCGATCTTCAAGAACATCTTGTTTATTTAACCGAATAAACGGGCCTGACAAAACAATTTAAATACGACCCATTTAACAATTATATACTAATAGATAAAATAACAGTAATTTTTATTATAAAATTAATGCCGTTAGATCTATCAAAATTCGGTCAAACATTCACCTCATGTTAATATTAAAACCTAACAAAATGAACGACCTTATTATAATATAGAATCTAGTTTATGTTGAAATATACATAATATATTAAAATATCGTCGTCAGCTCTATCTCGTCGTATCCGAGCATCTAATGTCTTTTCTGATTGTTTCCTTTATGATGGACCTGCAAGAGTTGGTTGAAGGTGAAAGAAAATCAGAGTGAAAGAATATGCCGATGGCGTGAATTTGTTTAAGGTTGAAACCAACTTGACAGGAAGTGACCCGCACATTTGATTTTATGACCTTCCTCTGCGTCACGTATGGAATGCGACATGCAGAAACCAGTTATAAAACTGCAACGGACTGTCGCTGACTTTGTTATAATTTTGAGTTGCGCCTTCTGTAGCATGTCCGTGATGCGTAGCCATCTTCATCTGCTAGTTCAAACCAGTTTAATCTGTTATAATCATCATAAGCTTGTTCCACCGTTGGTCACTTTGGGTCATCATCTTCGACTTTGCAGCAAGGGGTGCCTACCAGAAGATTAGAACTCCCGACCGCATCGTTCTTACTGTCAATGGAGCACGCACATCCCTTTACCAGGACGAGGAGCGACTATCACAGGGTATTAGAATATATGAATATTAATAATAAATGTTAATAATAAACAATTAATTGTAATTATATAATAATTAATAAATGGAAATAAATAACGGATGATTATTTTAATAATAAAAGATAAATAACAATTAAGGATTATTTTGCACGTTCCAATTTATATGCAACTATCTTAGTAGAATAAGTTTGAAACGAGTGAAGGGTAAAAGTGAAAGCGAATAACCAAGCACAAAAACATTTTTTTCAAGGAAACAACATGCAAAATAAACTGTTGACAGTTCGTTTGAATTTCATAGAAGAAAGGCAACAGTATTTACTGATATAATTTCTATTCTTCTCGAATAACTTGAAGCCATCTATCATCATCATCATCATCATCATCATCATCATCAAGTGCGGCCGTAGGGTCGCTGTAGCTTGTTTAGGCAAAGAAGATAAGGGGTGTAGAAAATGGATCTTCCTTCTCGCCTGATTTATTCCCCCCATACAGCAAGGCAATTCTGAAAGAATTAGAAATCCTTCCGGCTATAATCTTAACAATATAAGATATGCACATGACACAGTGCGGAAAAGAAACTACAAATCCCCCTAAAGAAGGTGGCGATGGATATCCAATAGAAGGGATTAAGCATAAACTGCAAGAAGACAGAATGCATGGTAATCAGCTAAAAGATGATCCTAAAATGCAAATTACAGGCCGGGGATACGAACATCAAGCCGGTATAGAAATTTAAATATCTGGGATGTCTTCTAACGGAGCACGGAAAGTGCGACACTGAGATCCGAAGAAGTATTGGGATGGCCAAAGATGCATTCCAGATGCTAAGCAGAGTATTAAGAGATAGAAAAATTAGGTTGGAAACAAAGAAAAGAGCACTGAAGTGTTACGTAATATCTGTCCTCCTGTATGACAGCAAATGGTGGACAATCTCTCCCACGATGAAGAAGAGACTCGAAACAACAGAAATGTGGTTCTACAGAAGGATGCCGAGGATACTACGTACCGAAAATGGGAGTTTACGACGAGGTTTTGGAGAAAATGGAAACAAAAACGAAACTTATACTTAACACCAGGAAGAGACAGTTGAAATTTCTGGGGCAATTAATGAGGAAGGAAGGCTTGGAAAACCTGATCCTCACGGGACAGATCGAGGGAAAGTGGGACAGAGGAAAGCAGATTGAGTAAATGGATGGGAGAACAGAGCTCGGGAGAAATAACAGAAAGACAAAATTTATTAAAATTTGCACGGGAAAGGGAGACGTGGAGGACAATGATCGCCTACGTCCTGAAGGGACGCGGCACATAAAAGACTATCTTGCACGAACCATCTCTCGCCAGGTCACACCTCCTCTTCCTACTACTACTACTACCGTAACAACAATTACTACTACTGCTATACTATTACTACTATCACCACCACAATAATAATAATAATAATAATAATAATAATAATAATAAAAATAATAATAAGATATGGCAGTCCCTGCAGACTGCAATGTATCTTTGAAGATATTCGAAAAACTGTCAAAATACAAGGACCTTGAAATAGAAATCTAAAAAATGTGGCACATGGGAACATCAACAATTCCTGTTGTAGTTGGAGCCCTTGGACTGGTTGGAAAAGATTCCAGTAAGCTGATTGAAGGGATCCCTGGAAGTCCATGCCTCAAAGAGATACAAAAAATTGTTCTGACAAGTACAGCCCACACTTTACGAAGGGCTTTATCTATGTAATTATTTTTTTATTTTATTTTATTTTTTTTTGCAGTGGAAAGTGTCATGATGCCATTTCTAACCTTAGGTCTCTGGGCGGGACCCGGAAAGAAATGTGTAAACGCCAGATATCAAAGGAAATAAAAATAATAATAATAATAATGATAATATCAGGAAGCATGTCCACAAAAAGAGAAATCGCCATATTGCAGAAAATGTGTGAAATTTGATGAAACACATTGTAAGAGAGTACCCAGGATGGTGACACGATCATAGTGTCGGAATCATTCATTGTAATTTGTGCGACAAGTCCGGTTTTCTGCGAACAAAAGAATCGTACATCCATAAACCTGAAAAATTCCTGGAGGCAGAAATATGGAAATCAGAAAAAGAAGGTTTACTAACTGATCTACCGTGCTCCCTTTTGATACAAGTATAATGCGAAAGGAAGAAGAGAATGTAACTAATTAGAACCCATTCAATTTCGCACTGGCAAGGCTTTGGAAGTTGAAGAAGGTCCCAAACATATCAGTTTTTACTGGGGTGCTTGGTACGGTGTTTGATAGAATTAGGACATGAATAAAGAAAAGCTGACATTGATTGTCTGGTGGAATTGTTGCAGAAGGAAAGCCTCTTAAAAACAGCAAGAATAATCAGGGTGGTGATGAATACTTAGATTCAGTGGAAAACTTCGTGCTCACAAAGGCTTTGGTTGTGAACATGTATTAATTATAAGATACGTGATATGTGAGTTCGTATTTATATCTTATTTGAGGTAATACTGCAATGAAAAGTACGAATACATTTTAGTAATACTAATACAGTTCGTCTTAATTTTCAGTTACCTCTAATAGTAATAAACCTAAGAGAAAATGGAATTGATACCAAAAATGTAGACTTCCAACGTACGATAACCATGTATACTGCTCTGATTCCCGGTAAACTTCTTGAGTTGCGAGGATTCTTGACATGAATATAATTTCCGTTCACTACGTTCATTTAGCGAAAAATAAATGGTAGTAGTAATAAATATTAATAAATAGTAGTATTAGTAACAGTAATTGTTGTAGTTGTAATAATAAAGACATTAATAAAAAGAAAAATATCCATGTATGAAGTTAAACTTATTTGGCCAAAGGTAGGTAGAGTGCTTGATCAACTCTGTATCCCGCGGAGCCTTTTAAAATATTTTCACCCCAAGTAAAGCAATAAAGCCACTATGATTTACTTATTTATTCTATGGTTTACTCAGTGTAAGAAAATATGAGAAAATAAAAACATCTATTTAGCAGAGGGAACAATAAAAGAACAGGAATAACAATTGACATTGAAGTTAAATTTTTGAAGATCAAAGTTGAGTGGAAAGCAAGAATCTGGATGAGAGTTCCATAACCTAGATAGAAGAAACTATTAGCATAGAACTTACGGTTATATCAATCCTTTTCAGCGATAAAATGATACCTTGCCGCCTAACTAGTACTGCTCTTAAATTCACAAATTCTAGGTACTATAGAGGAATGTAATATTTATTTTGAAAATTATAAAAAATGAAGCACAAGGCCAAAAGTGGAGATAAGGGAGGGCTGGTCTTCAATCTGTCTTATCTTAAACTTAGCTACACACGAATTCTAACCCAAACAAACCACAGTATTCCTTACACCAAAACAACACATTTTTACTTACCATTATTACTACAGCTACCCTATTATCTCAAAGTCAGTATGTAGTCCTAATTAGTCCCCATGTGTACAAATTGTCTGTTGGGGGGGGGGTATAAAAATAACAACATTTAAAAATGAAACCCCAATGAATGCCAATGAATGAGGAATGTTCATCAGAACAATGACCAGAGAAGGATTTATAGAAAATGCACAGACAAGCTACGTTACATGAAAGTGACTGAACCCTAGCTACCAGGTCAGTGTCAATAACATTGCAAACGCATCTTTGAAATACTTAGCAGAAGCACCACACCAAATGTGGCAACAGTATTCAATGCATGTCGAGATATCCTCTACAAATAGTTTTAAACAGATGATCAAACCTTTTACACTACAACATATAGTTTTTAGTTTAGATATTTAAAGAAAAGTGTTTTGAAAAAAAAGAAAGAGGCTTAATTCATTGATAATCGAAGTTAAATGACAAAAAATTAAGGATGGATTTAAAAAAAAAACGTTGAAGAAGTTCAGTAGAGGCGACCAGTCCCGCTTATTCAAATCAGTCATAGATTGTTCAGAATGGATAGGCGAAATCTTTTACGCTATATTCTAATTTACAATCAGAGTTGAAATTAGGAATTATAATTTAATCTACATAGTTAAGTTTAGAATTTCGTCAGGAGTGTTAATATTAATATTACTTTTCAAAGTTCTTTTTAACAGAAAACCGTGTGCCACTTGCATATAATCACTCTTTGACGTTGTCTCAAATATTTTTGAAAGGGTTAAAATCTGGTGAACAAGACCATTGTAGAAGCTGGTCACTCTGAAACGCTAATATCCTGAAGTGTTCAATGTCTGTGATTTTAGGCTGACTTGGAGAATTGTCGTGCTTAAATAGCACTTTTCGTTTGAATGTCAATGTTTTCTTTAAGACTCATGTCTGAAGGTTGATCTTTAAGAAGTCTATGCAAAGCAGCAAAACATGCAGACATGTCTTGAGAATAAGACACACGGGCATTCAAACAGAAAATGACATTTATGCATGACAGTGTGCCATGTCATGTTACTGTAATGAGTTCGATAATTACTGGCTGCCCTATAATTGCGGCCTTGTCCCATATTCAGCTCAGCTTGATAGACATTTATTTCATGATATCTCGTCCTGGAATGGTAGTTAGTAAGCCCGTC
>OZ038497.1:73741937-73761937 GCA_964036315.1 Acanthosepion esculentum | reverse complement strand
GCAGGCTGCTTGCAGTTCGAACAATATCGTAATTAATTTCCTATTGTTTACCATAATTTAATTGTTATTAACCCAAATAATAAATATGTTTTCTCGACTGTTGGTTTATTGGTTCGTCTAAATTGTTTTTGTAAGTACGTCTATTGTAACTTTATTGCCACCCTGTGTAAATGAGCCATTTGGTATATTTTGGATTTTAAATCAGTACAACGAAATACACAAATACATGCATGCACACGTATGTAGAAATATATACATAAACACACACACACACACACTCTCTCTCTCTCGCTCTCTCTCTCTCTCTCTCTCTCTCTATATATATATATATATATATATATATATGCACAAGTATACATACAAAGGCACTAATATATGTATATATATGGGTTGGTGTGGACTGACTTAAAATCTAACAAACATCAAATAGGTTTAATATATATATATATATATATATATATATATATATATATATGCAGGTGTGGAAGGGGACTGGTCTGTAGATAAAAATTAATTTCTTAATTCTTAGCTCTTTAAACCACCTAACTTCAACGGCCGAAACTAGCCGTTTCCATAGCAACTATTGTTCCAATGATACCGCACTTATAAACACTAGCTAACCAAAAGATAGGTAGGTTATTCCCAAATTCTCGCTTGACAAGGAAGCAGGTCCAGACACCTTAACTCTACAAAACTTCAAAAATTATGTTAGGGGTCTCGGCTCACGCTTTTGAAACATGAGAACTCTTATGTAGCGAAGGAATCATATTTTTAAAAAATAAAAATAAAAAAAATAAAAATATTATTATTATTATATATATATATATATATATATATATAATTATTTATTTGAATATTACAACCTAAATATGTTATAAAATCACGACAAAAGTAGCCATTTTGTTTCAACACTTCTTGTGTCTTGTCAAGTGATAATATAGAATATAGAATTATTGGATTTCACTCCGTATATACCAATCCTAAACTTGGATATATATATATATATATATATATATATATATATATATATATATATATATATGAAACAAACAGGCGTGCAGACACTCCTTAGAGTTTGAACATTGGATGCGATAAAGTAATCTAATTTCATTTCATTTAACTTATAATCAGAGATCCCAACGCATTTTTTTCATTCACACTTGAGGACGCCACATAGGGATGAAAATGTCTGTGAAATGCGTAGTTTATAAATTTCCCATTTTGTCTCATCATTTTCACTCACACACACACACACGCACACACACAGATAAACACACACACACACACACACACACACACATATATATATATATATATATATATATATATATATATATATATATATATATATATATATATATATGTATAATAGCTTAAAAGTTGCGCCATTCAAGCTAGCTCCTACGAAGACCACTTGATTGGACCTTCGACTTGTTCCGAAGTTTCAGAGTCTCAAGGTCCCAAGTCTCTGCATAATCTCAGCATTGGAAGCTTTTCTGACTGCCGTTTGATCTGGGTTTTCATTTGCATGGGACTTTATTTTCCTTGCTGCAGCCTTCGCAATCTGGTCTTCTGTTGGCGGAGATTTCTTTTGCGAGGCATACTGCTGCCGTATGCGATAGGCATCAAGAAACTACAGAACTCAAAATTGAACCACGCATTTCAATATTTTAATATTGCATTAATATTTAAGCTTGCCTTTTAAAAGTTCAACGATAATTCTTCTGCTGCCTCTTAATTGAAAGAGAATTTTGGTGTACGTAGGTCCTTACTTTTCGTACAAAAATCTTTTTTTTTTCATGTGTACCTTAAGCTGCATTTCGAAATGAATTTCAATTATTCCTAAATTTATTTACAAGTTACAAACATTGTTATACAAAAGTTGGTCGCCAAAAATCACGTAAAAACAAATCGGCGAAAACAATGTAAACATGGGAATCTAAAATTTCAGCATTGCTAATCCGGATCCGGCCGGGAATTCTTTTTTAATTTGCTCACCGTGTCGGGGTGATTCTAAAATGGTATAATATGTTGGGCTACAGTTTCTAGGAGTAAAGATGAAAACACGAACATGTTTAATCTAATTGGAGAACAGTAATTTTTTCAGTTGAAGCCATTATGGCGGAATCCGAAAACAATTGCAGTAATGAAAACTTGGGAATCTAAAATTTCCGGGTTGCGAGTCCGAATCCGGACCGAAATGTTTTTAATTTTTTTACGTCGTCGGCCTGATTCCAAAATGGTATGATATGTTGGGCTACGGCGTCTACGAGTAAAGGTGAAAAGTGTGACACATTGACATCCCCATTCATATATATATATATATATATATATATATATATATATATATATATATATATATATATATATATATTGTTATCCACAGACAGACTCATCACTGTGGCTAGACGTCCGGTTGCCTCTAGCTAAGATAGAAACCCAACTGAATTGGCGTCAGTTGGGGATTCTTCCACTAAGCCGTTGGCTCAGGGTAGGGATGAAGGTGAATTTAAGCGTATTTATTTTAGATAAACACTCAATGAATGAGAGAACTCGATTCGATTTACCGAAGTGTCTTGAATTATTAGCCGTACTTATATATATATATATATCTATATCTATATCTATATATATATATATATATATATATATATATATATAAATAATAAATTAACTGATTTAAAATATGTTTTTTCGCTACACAGAAATAACCATGTTTCAAAAATGGAAGATAAAAGCTTCGAATTTAATTTTGTAATTAAATTAAAAACATTAGTTCCATTTCATCCTCAAGCGAATTTTGGAGTAACTTATTTTTTAAATTTACTGAGGTTTAAACGCACGGCAAAAATACATAATTCGCTGTTTCCAAGGATACAGAGATATCCAATCATCCAGACAAGCGGTGGTAGTGTATTCATTTTTCTTTAACTTTTGTTGTATCAGTTATTAGTTACGTTCGAAAAAGGGGTTATGTTTAGGGATGAGTAGGGATGTATTTTCCAACGAATTCAGACATCCGCTAAATGCATTTCGTCTAGGTTTTTTTAAAAATTTTATTGGTAACGGCAAAAAATTCTTACGGCATTTTTCTATTTGTATATTTAATTAATTTTTAGGGATGTTTAGGTTAGAATACATTTTATTTAACTACAATTTTTTAAAAAATTCACTTTTAATTTTTAATAGACTATATTTCTTTTTAAAACCAAGTAAATGTATTAGAATTACTTACAGTATGTACACTTATTTTTTCATATCAAGTATAAGTATGTATATTACCAGGTCACATTTTTATTTTATATATAAATATTATTTAAGTAAACTTTATGACAATGACGGCAAAAAAATACCTAATTTATTCCTCTGATTTAGTAAACTTTTATTTTCATAAACATAGTAATATATAGTTTCTCATGTATGTACAAAGGACATAGGTCATTTAATGACCTACATATTCTAGCTTTTCTTATTAACTTCCATTTTACTGTAGGTGTTTTATTGTATTCTTTTTTGTGTCAGAAGTACTTTGAGAGAGATGTTTGATTTTTATATATGTTTATCCTAAATGAACTTTGATGTTGGTTGAATCTTTTTTTGAACTCATGGCTTGTGCAGCATATATATATATATATTTATGTTTTCAGGGTTTTCAATAGAAGATATATTGCATTGGTATACTAATCATTCTGTGCGACATTTAATTTGTAGGTGACAGTTATGAGGGTTTCTACAGTTACATAATTTTTGTTTATCCTGATCAGTTTTTATTTTTATTTTTCCATTGTCTAAAATGTTTTGGTTCGTGTATAAGTGTTTATTTAAGATATGTTAGCATTAGGTTTCTTAATAATTTTTTCTAAGTTTTCAGTACAGCTGTAACTTAATTTTAGTATATTTTTATTGGAAATAATACTTTACTTTCACTGGGAAAATGCTTGACACTATTAATGCGAAGAATTTTTGTCCTAATTTATTCTTTACCATTTGGTTGTATGGGGGCGTATACCAAATTATTTTTCTACTTTTGTTTTTTCTATGCTTTCCATTCTCATTTTTAAGATAAGTTAGTTTTGGGTTTTTGTAGCCACTATCTTTTAGTGCTTTATTATAGAAATTAATAATGTTCATCGAAAATCGCACATACAATTCATAATATTTTGTTTCCAAGGATACAGAAAAAATTAGGGTTATTTATAAAGGATTATATATACACCCTAAATCTAATCATTCTCCATCTATAATTAAGCATATACCTTTATCTATGTGAAAAAGAATAAGTACAAATTCAGCAAATGAGAAGATTTTCGATGAACATATTAATTTCTATAATAAAGCCCTAAAAGATAGTGGCTACAAAAAGTACAAAATTAAATTCGAAGCTTATAGCTTCCATTTTTGAAATATGGTTATTACTGTGTAGCGAAAAACCATTTTAGATCAATTAATTTATAATATTAATGCTCTGTAAATTTACATTGAGCACTATTTTGTAAAAATAAAAATATCTATAAGAACACCGGATTATATATCTTACTGTACTTTCTTTCTTTATATATATATATATAAAAATATATATATATATATATATATATTACCAATATTTTTTCATCGCGACACAAATTATGTTTCGGAACATAAATTTTGTTCCATTTTCAAGCGATATTCAATAACTTCAGTTAAAAATGATTTATTTTTGAAAGTAAAGTTTTTAAGTACGATGCAGTATAAGATTTCATCTTATGAAACATTTTATTTGGTTACTGATTTCGTGTCTGAAAGGGTAATAGTACACCTGTTTCTAGGCCTGTAGATATGAAATTTACTGTAAAAAATAGACGTGCACCTACGAATATATCGCTTAGAATAAAAAGAATACGCTTATCTTTATATGTCTATCTACAAATGTATGTAGGTATGTATGCACTCTTCCTCTATCTATTGTGCCTCTTCAGATCATGGCGCGCCACAATTTTCAGTCCTTTGTAGTACTTAATAGATTGTGACTTTGTTGTTACGCTTCCTAAACCGTGTTTCTACCAACCATTTCCTTAAGCTCACTGGGTAGGTTATTGTATTCCTCTTTCTTGCTTTTAGTCTGTCCTATGAGTATCATATTTTCCAAGCCCTCTTCATTCATTATAGACCCTAGAAATTTCAACTCTCTCTTCATGATAAGTATGAGTGCCTATTTTTCTCTTAGACTTACTCGTTGCTCACAATATCAGCTTCCATCTATAGAACTACATTACTTTTGCACCAACTCCCAGTATTCAGTAAAAGTTCAGGTCTCTTTTCTTAGTTTCTAATAAAATATTCCTGTTTCTTAATACTTGAGTAACTTTTGGAAGGCATCTTTCGCTATCCCAATACGCCTTTGGTGTCGCACTTTCCGTCCTTTGTTGTAACGCGTCCAAGATATTTAAATTGCATTTACTCGCTTGATTTTAGTATCTCCAATTTTTAATTTGATTGTTAGGGTGTTCCTTTTGCTGAAAATCATGCATTCTTGTCTTCTTTCAATTGATTCTGAGTTCTTTCGTCTCGTTTCCCTTCTGTTGTTCCTGCGGTTCCTCTTTCTCTGTCCTCTACCAGCTTTGTGTAATCAGCGTATCTAGAGTCGTTAAGATTTCTAGCGCCTCAACATGTGTGATATAAACCCTAATTCATACTGTAAATACATTATGAGATTAACAACAATAATTCTATGTTTTTAAGCAAAACACTGCAAGCAAGGCGGGAGTGCCACTAGCACGCAAGGGGTTACAGAGAGTAAGAGTAAAGAGGAGTGTTTGGGAAAAGGATAAAGAGAAGGACAGGGATCAAGGTCAAAGCATCAGAAGATGTCGATTGACATTACATTTGAATATTTGAAGATTATAGCTATCAGGGAAGCAAGTGATAGGTAGGGAGTTCCACTGACAGGAGGTGCGAGATAAGAAGCTGTTGGATTAGAAAAGATGGCTACATTTATCCGTCTCCACAGTAAAAGGGTGGGACCGATATGCCAATCTAGTCGCACGCTTAAATTCATGCAGTTTGGGAACCAGTGAAAGTAGCTCGTCGGAGCAGTTGTGATGAAAATACATGTAGAAAAGACAGAGAGACAGTACGTCTGTAAGATAATGACTGTTGACAGAATGCCAGATCAGGGCCTAGCACGTTGCATATTAGTCTCTGGAATTTGTCGAGGACCCCGAGAGGAACAGCGGGAACACCAGGCAATATATGGCAGCAGTATTCCATGCAAGGACGAAGCATAATCATCATCAACGCAATCATTATCCGTTACATGTCTGGGTGTGGTTGTAAGATTACGGCGCAGCTAAGCCCTTAGCCAATTTCCTTCACATATCTGGCTTGAAAGTTTGAGATTTATTTCTTCAGGCGTAGCGCATCTTGAGCAAGTAAAACTCGTCCCGCTTCAGGTCAGACCACAGCCGATGGTCTCGCTTTCAAGGCGTGTCTTGGTCACGGACATGTGGTTACTGTCTCCATCGAGGCACCCCTTCAGCCTGACCGTTAACTGAACTATGTATGCAGCACAGCCTGCATATATAGGTATAAGGTCCTTTTTACTCCACTGCACTAGATGTCCGATGACCGTTTAGCAACACTTTTACAGGATTTATTTTTTAATCCTATCTGAAAAGCATGGTTGAGTGCCGGTTTGACTCAATCAAGTGATGAGCATTACTGAGTTACATGACGCAACGGCAAATCTCCGACTGATGCCAAATGTCAGGTTTCGATCCCAGCTTGAGGCAATCAACAGTTATTGGCTGTGATACAGCGAAACAGTCTGTGGATAACAATATATACGCACACATAGAATTTAATTCTGGTCCAGAACTCTTGAGAGAACGTGCGAATTTGCAAACAATGACTACTACTGCTAATACTGTAAAGCTCTTCCATGAATTGAGCCCTCTCGTTCATCGGTGTGTTTATTCGATGAATAAGTACGTAAAAATCCGCTTTCCTCTATACCGGACCCTTATAGCTCGGGGGTAAAATCTACGACTGATGTCAAATCAGTCGAGTTTCGATCCCGATTTGAGGCAATCGTATGTCTAGCCACACTTTTGAGCTGTGATACAGCGAAACAGAATGTCTATGTATGACTATATATATATATATATATATATATATATATATATGTGTGTGTTATGGGAACTTACCCATAATAATAATAATAATGGATTATTCCTGACATGATAAATACTGCGCCTTTCAAGAGGAAGGGAGATAATTGTAAGAACATTGGAATAGTTATACTTGTCAAGACAACATAGTTCACTCTAACCAAATCTGATAGTCATTACTAATACTTCTACTATATTTTTGTTATAATATATCTTGTTATTTCGTACCTGTGTTCGAGTTATTTCTTCATTGGTTCTAACCTTGGACCATCACCGTGGTACAAGGAATTTGGACCATAACAATATATATATATATATATATATATATATATATATATAGTCATACACCTGTTTTGTTGTATCATAGCTCATAATATATATTCTGTTTTGCTAAATTTATGCAAGTTTGCCCGATATATTGTAGGGAAAGGTAGTGACTGTTTATTTTATATATACCTGACTCGGAATTATTATTGTTATGGATATTTTTGAGTCTGATAATATCTATAATGGGGTAGATGTATAATAGGGTATTGAGAAACAGTCGGATTCGCCAACGAAATATTTGTAATGCATTTTGAACTTTATCAATACCAGTGACTACCAACTATCATGAATGACCAGAAATGATGGCGTCATGAAGTCAAACAAATATGAGTAAGTTCGACACGATCATTATGATAATATATATATATATATATATATATATATATATATATATATATATATATATATATATATATATATATATATATATGTATGTGTGTGTGTGCATATATATATTTGTGTGGGAGGGGTGGATGTAAACTTCTAGCAATTTGTCACTATCTAATATGCAATTTCGCATATCAAATATGTCTGCGTGTTTTTCTCGTTCCTTTAATCTTTCTTTCTCTCCCTCTTCATATATATATATATATATATATATATATATATATATATATATATATATATGCATGCATGTAGAAAGTTCGCAAACTGCACAGTGATGAATATTGTAGCAACGTATTAAATATTATCGTCAATTAATCCTGCTTTATTCATTACTTTCCCGCCCACCAATTTATGAGCGCCATTTTGACGAACAGAACCGAACCACTACTTTACCACCTCTTCTCAATTATAGAGGTGACCCAATCGGTAGGTTCCGGAAATTAATCGTGGCCGGCTCTCTCCGTCCTTTGTCATATTTAACGACGTGACATTGCGTCTGTCTCTATTCCGTTCGGTAACTAATTGCACTCATTACGTTGGCCAATGCCCACTGTCCATACCGTCTTCTGTCCGGTCAGTATTTCACCGCGAATGTTGTGTAATTACTGCGATTAACCGCTTTGTTGGCCATTGTCTGTATGGAAATGGGGCAGGGGTTCGAGGTAGAGAGGTGAACTACGTCATGTCGCGGAGTTACAAGATGGACTCCTATTTGATTGGTTGTTATTTTAAAATTGTATTTTGCTTTGTTTCATTCCGACATCATTTTCATTACTTTTACTCTCTGCTTTTTATTTGACATTTTATGTTCTGCTTTCGTTGTTCTTTTCATTTTTCTCTTTCATCTAGTCTCCAATTTGGCATATTACATCGTGGGTATCCGTGTATACATCGAACTGGAAAAAAAAGAATTACCCTCGATTTTTTTTCGGTGAACATGTTAATTTATATGACGTGTACGCGATACTGCCAAAAGTTTCGGGAATTTTCACAAACATATTGTTACCTCAGTTACCGTTAAAGAAGTCCCTTGTTTACTGCTGCCAAAGGGTCAGTCTGTCAGTTAATTTCAATAAACAACACAAGCTTGAGCCATTTTCTCTCTTTCGATTCATGACTGCCTAGGGTACTGTTCGGTTCATAACTGTCTATGGTGCTGTTCGATTTATAACTGTCTAATCTACTGTTCAATTCATAACTTTCTAGGGTACTGTTCAATTCATGACTGTCTAGGGTGCTGTTCGGTTCATGGCTGTATAGGATACTGTTCGATTCATAATTGTCTAAGGTACTGTTCAATTCATACCTGTCTAGGGTGCTATTCGATTTATAACTGCCTAATCTACTGTTCAATTCATAACTTTCTAGGGTACTGTTCGATTCATGACTGTCTAAGTTACTGTTCGATTCATAACTGTTTAGGGTGCTGTTCGATTCATGACTGTCTAGGGTACTGTTCGATTCATAACCGTCTAGGGTACTGTTCGATTCATAACTGTTTAGGGTGCTGTTCGATTCATGACTGTCTAGGGTACTGTTCGATTCATAACCGTCTAGGGTACTGTTCGATTCATAACTGTTTAGGGTGCTGTTCGATTCATGACTGTCTAGAGTACTGTTCAGTTCATAACCGTCTAGGTTTCTGTTCCATTCATGACTGTCTAGGGTACTGTTCGATTCATAACTATCTATGGTGCTGTTCGATTCATAACTGTCTAAGGTACTGTTCAATTCATAACTGTCTAGGGTACTGTTCGATTCATGACTGTCTAGTGTACTGTTCGATTCATAACTATCTATGGTGCTGTTCGATTCATAACTGTCTAAGGTACTGTTCGATTCATAACTATCTAGGGTGCTGTTCGATTCATAACTGTCTAAGGTACTGTTCGATTCATAACTATCTAGGGTGCTGTTCGATTCATAACTGTCTAAGGTACTGTTCAGTTCATAACTGTCTAGGTTACTGTTCGATTCATTGCTGTCTAGGGTACTGGTCGATTCATAACTGTCTAGGGTACTGTTCGATTCATGACTGTCTAGTGTACTGTTCAGTTCATAACTGTCTAGGTTACTGTTCGATTCATAACTGCCCAGGGTGCTGTTCGATTCATAACTGCCCAGGGTACTGTTCGATTCATAACTGCCCAGGGTACTGTTCGATTCATAACTGTCCAGGGTGCTGTTAGATTCATAACTGTTTTAGTTACTGTACAATTCATAACTGTCTAAGGTACTGTTCCATTCATGAGCGACAAAGTGTCCTGTTCGATAAGGGCATCGCCTGAAATTCTCTTCAGTGATCAAGTGGAAGTCATATATTTTACTCCTTTTGTCATGATTTATCTTTACAAGAGCAACATTAGACAATATATGCATTATGTTGCCATATCTGGACTAGAAGTCCTACTTTTCAGCAATGACATTGATGTTCATCACCTGACTTTTCTCCAGTTATGTTGAACTTTAGTACTTTGGAGGCTTCATGCTTTGAACGCCTATGTGATCTCAAGATAGCTCTAGGAATCAAGTACGACTCATATATAGGATCTATTACTAAAGATGCAGTAAAAAAATGGTTGGATCATACTATCGCTGCAAAATGCACCTAAATCCTACTGATGCGGTTTACAAGAGTGAGACGAGATAAAAAGAAATTAAGTATTGTGGCTATATTTTGGTTGCGGTTGCCTAATCTTTATCTTTTAGACGTGATGGAGAACAAAATCTATTGCGTATTTGTTATGGGACATTATGGGAATCGAGTCGAGCCAATAGTAGTTCACTCCAAACCAGACTGACAGTCATACTGTTGGATAGACATGTGAAAATCGGTATATTGACAAAGGTGGAGTATAGTCAATGGAACGCACCTACGGTTTACGTGAAAAAGAAATCGGGTGAGATACGAGTATGCGCTGATTTCCCGACGGGATTGAATGCAGCGATTAAGGATTATCACTAACCTCTCCCTAGTCCAGAGGAAGTTTTCACAAAATTGAACGGAGGACAATTTTTTTCAAAGATAGACTTGAGCGCAGCATACCTACAAGTACCAGTAGATGAGGAAAGCTCGAGGTTGTTGTGCATAAACACACATAAAGGGTTATATAAGTTCCAGAAATTACCATTCGGGATCAAGGTCGCGCCGGCGATATTTCAGCAAATAATGGACAGTATGCTAGGCGGACTGGATTTCACGATCGCATACCTTGATGACATTCTGATAAATAGCAAAAATATTGAACAACACTGGGAACACGTTCAAGAGGTTTTGAGGCAGATACAAAACTACGGTTTTAAGGTAAAGGAAAATAAATGTGACTTCTTTATGAAGGAGATAAAATATCTGGGCCATATTATTGACGAAGAAGGAAGACGACCAGACCCAGAAAGGGCAACGGCAATAAAAAAAATGCCGGCTCCAAAAAACGTAGCCGAATTACAAAGCTTCTTGGGCTTAGTAAATTACTTTCAAGAATTTATTCCTAACATGCACAAATTACGTGCGCCCTTAAACGAACTGCTCAAGAAGGAAACATTTTGGGAATGATCAGATGAATGTCAGAAAACTTTCGTCAAAATCATTAAGACTCTAACAGCAGATTTATTTTTAGCGCATTATGACCCAAAATTGGAAATAATAGTCGCGTGTGATGCGAGTGCCTATGGTGTTGGGGCATGTATACTTCAAAAAATGCCGGATGGGACACTAAAACCCATCGTGCATGCATCAAGAACGTCGCTACCAGCCGAGCAAAATTCTCGCAAATCGCTGGGAATTATTTTTGTGGTTACGAGATTCCACAGATATATTTACGGTAGATTTTTCACCTTACAGATGGACCACAAGCCGTTATTGACAATATTTGGATCAAAGAAAGGTATACCTGTCTACACTGCAAATAGATTGCTAAGATGGGGACGATTTTATTAAACTATAACTTTAAAATGGAGTATCTGCCATCAAACAAAATCGGGCATGCAGACGGTCTTTCGAGACTAATACCAAAGAAAACGTAGTCATTTGAAGATTCTGTAATTGCAGCTCTACAAGATGAGGAAGATATTAGAACATCATTATGTAGCACAATTCGAAACCTCCCCGTCACATTACAGGAAATAAGAAATGAAGCAGTGAATGACAAATTTATAAAGCAAACGAAAACAAAACTTACAGGAAAAGATAAACATGTATCAGACAGTTTTTCGTTATGTGATAATGTTCTACTATATAATGAAAGAGTGGTAATCCCGAAAACGCTACAAAGGCGAATCCTCAAGGATTTTCACATGGGCCATCCAGGAAAGAACAGGATGAAATCCTTAATGCGAAGTTACGTATAGTGGCCAAACATGGATCAAGATATTATGCAAATGGTGGACAAATGCAACAGCTGTTCCTTAGCAGCCAAGCTACCTCCAATCATCCATAAGTCATGGCTTAAGACAGATCGACCGTGGTCGAGAATCCAAGTAGATTTCGCAGGTCCATTAGATGGCTTTTACTACTTGATTTTAGTAGACAGTTACAGCAAATGGCCAGAAGTATTTCGTTGTAGAAAACCTACTTCGAGACTACAATAAATTGCCTTCACGAGCTGTTTTCTCGTTTCGGAGTGGTTGATTGTCTAGTCACCGATAATGGGACACGATTTACATCTGCGGATTTTCAAGAATTTTGTGAAAATTTTCAGGTGAAACATATCAAATACCCGTCATATCACCCAAGATCAAACGGGAAAGCAGAGAGGTTTGTAGATACATTAAAAAGAACACTAAGGAAAGCTTATGACGTACCAACAGAAAAGACTTTACAACAATTCTTGCAAGTATATAGAATTACACATCGGCATTATCACCGGCGTAAGTAATGTTCGCGCGAAAAATTAGATCGGTATTTGACAAATTACTGCCAAAACAGACAAAGCAATCACCAACGTCGTTTGTACCAAATGAAAATCTAACCCAGAAGAGAATGTTTTTTTAAAATGTACAAAAACAATACATCCTACTGGGAGCCAGGTACAATAGAGAAACGAATCTGGAACGTCATTTACATAATTCAGGGTCCGAAGTTCTCACATAAAAAGCATTTAAATCAAATCAGAAAGAGGCTGTTAGAGGATTCTAACGGTCTACCTCAGGAAGAGGAGGAAGTGATGGACACAATATTCGACACATTCGATATACAAAGGCCTCAAGCAATGTCAGAATCGCGAAAATCGAGCAGGAAAACAAAATTTACAGAGCCTTTGATGATTAATCCGAAGAGGAAAAATATTAAAGACCCCTGCAAGGTAAAAGCTTTGGGAGGGTGGTGTTTTGGGACATTACCTATAACGACAGTGAACTCTTCGTTACACTATAAATGCTGCGCCTCTTAAGATGGAGGAGTAGGAATCTAATCGAGCCAATAGTAGTTCACTCCAAACCAGACGGACAGTCATAGTAAGACCTTCAACATTTTGTCTTATTATTCTGTGTAATATATCTTTGTTATTTCTACTCTTGTGTTCGTGTTGTTCTTCCTTGGTCCTAACCTTCTACCATAACACTGGCGACGAGGATATTTGACCATAACAGTATTCTAATGCGTACCGTGCTGGTTTCCATTTTTTCCCTCTTAGCCTCATTTTCGAAATGAAAATTTTCTCGCGCCTCACCAAATTTTATTTGTTAAAAAGTACATTTCAAAATAAAAAACAGAGGGAGGGTTAAAGAGAGACACATGCAGATTCGAATTCAGAAGATTATCATTCATAACTCTCTCCTCCAATTTGCAGAGCCTGGTTGCTCTATTTGTAATATTTGATATAATGCAAAAATATAACAATGATAAAATCGGTCAATGATTATTTATAACTATTTATACTGGGACTCATGCATGCAATTACAAGTAATCCATAATATTCTATCGCTATTCTATCAATGTTTTCTACGGTAAATGTTGAGATGCCTTCTATCCTTTAGTTCTTCTTGTTCAGACCATTACAGCTTGGATTCTTCTTGCAACTTATACAGAGTCGAAGCATCGTTACTTCATTCGTGTTCGAAATATAAGAAAGTTCCAAGATGGACTGTTTCCACACCTTTTTCCTCAGAACTGCTACGTTGTGGAACAGACTTACCTTCGCACTAACATCCTAACCTCTTCAAGTCAGTCAACCTTTATCTAACCTCCTTATCCCCAGGACCTTATCATTTCTAATTTAAGTTACATAAGACTTTATTCATTATAACAATTTTAACAGTAAACATCTAGCCTGAGTGAATAGTGAGCGTTGTATTCGGTGATATTTAATAAAAAATATTAAATATTCAGCTTATTTTCGATTCTGGCCGGATATAAAAAATTCGCATTTCAGTGAGAATTGCACATAGTTGATAGCTTTCAAAATATGGCATTTTCATCATGTGATACATTTATAAATGCATCGCATAATGGTAATTTGAATTATTATCCTATATATATCTGTGTTGTGCATTAATGTCTTACATGTGCATCAGATATTTAATATCCACATAACGCAGACAGACAGGCATAGACAATTTCAGTTTGAATAAATAGGACATTGGAATAATACATACCACACCACAATCAGTCTGGACAATCTCTAAACTGGTTTCAACAATAAAATCATAAAGTTGAAGAGGAAAGCAACAGATAATTATAAAATTTTATTAAAATGATTTGCTAAAAAACTTAACTATTTTAAACAATTTTTTTTAGAAATAATTTTAATTCTGTCATTAAATTAAAATGATTTTATTAAAATTATTTGCTAATAAACTTAATTATTTTAAATTTTAATCAATATTTAGAAATAATTTCAATTCTGTCATTGAATTAAAATACACACGCAAACATACATGCACAGATAATTTGAATGATAATTAAACCGTCGTGTGCGTCGTGAGGGTTAATTTCACTTTCTGTCTAGCAGCAACAGAAGAATAACAGAAAAAAAGAATGTATGCAAAATATGCAAGTTTCAAACCATTTTTATGACTTCTGTCTTTTTAACAACATATTCTCTCATTTAAAATTTGATCTGCTTATGACGGCAGTGAAACAAGTACCGAATTAATATTTTAAAAAACAGGATCGATATTTTTTCCTTTTCTATACCGTGAAATCCAAAAATTACTAAACAAATGCGTGTTTAACGTGATTTCTCAGTTTTAATTTTCATGGTTTGGGAATTATTTTCAACCTAACTGCATTGTTTTTCTTTTGCGAATAAAATGCTTTATTTTTTCCTGGGACCTATCTTTTGAAACCTGTCAAATTTACACAAAGTTAAATCGTCTAAATAAATTGATAAATAAGTCCAATAATCGATGCAATATGTACTGACAGTTTTATTAAAATTCGATAATTATTTTAAGTTCCTAGAATTGTTTAGTGCGGGTCAATCGTACATTGGCCTTTTGTTTCTATAGACTTTTCAGAGGTAATATTCCGGGCAAATGAAATGAAAAAGATTCCAAACAAATATATATATTCATTCATTTGAGACGACAGTTTTTTTTCCTTCTAATGGTTGCAAGTTTATGAAAATTGAATTCAGATGGAATTTAAATTGATTTTTGTTCACAGGTTTCAATCACGAATAATCTCGTGAGAGTAGCGAAAATAATATTAAGTGAGAAAATATGAACACGGTTTTAGTCATTTGACTGGCGGTATGAGTTAGCTGATGCTATTTAACTTGGCAAATACTGCTAAGATAACGTGTTATGCAAAACTTGAGGCAACATAGGCTACAGATGGACGTTGAGAGTATAATGGACAGAGTGTGTAAGAAACATGGAAGTTTTTATGGTTTTTCTTTATGAAAAGGAAATAGAGTTTGGTTTGGTTTGCTATGTTTAACGGCATATCAACTCCTTATGGGTCATTTCATACTGAAATTTAATTTCCTGAGGAGATTCGGTAATTTTTTTTTTACTATTAAAATCTATGTTTGGAAATGTTTACTATAAGAATGCATTTTTATACTTTTATAGTGTTTTGACCCCAAATTGGGTGGGATTCACTATTTGCCCATAGTTGAGACCCTAACAGGTGCTACCACATTGGGCTATGGTGGACCTGGGAACAACAGCAATAAAGAGGTGGTTCCATGCTCCTCAAAACCTCCCAATCAGAGGACTTGCTGCTGGATGTAGTTTATCATCATACTCAGGACGTAAGAAATAGAGTAAACACACACACACACACACACACACACACACACACACACACACACATATATATATATATATATATATATATATATATATATATATATATATATATACCCAAATAAAGAGAAAGAAAGAACAGGCAGATTAAGAATATCGCAGTCATTAGCATTTTGCATGTATGTTTTTCCGCAGTCCTTTTTAACTCTCAAATAAGCTACCGAATTGTTTTTTGATTTCCAAAGAAAGTTATCTATCATCGCCTAAATGAGGGATAATTTTTAAAGTTCCAAAACATGGAACATTTTGCTGTAGCAGTGTAAAATATTATAGTAAAAATATAGTATATACATATATATATATATATATATATATATATATATATATATATATATATATATATATATATATATATATACATATATATATATATATATATATACATATATATATGTGTGTGTGTGTGTGTGTAGCAAGAGCACTAGACAAGATCTGGCAGCAACATAGCTTATCATTTTATCTTTGTATTTAGAGAATTCTGTTAATCCATTAACACCTGCAGATACTAGATTAGAAGAATTAGAATAAAAAATCGAGATTAATGACATATTTTAAAAAAATCTGCACTAATTGTAGGCTTCCAAAACTTGGTATAAATTATAGGTTTATCACGACTTACATATAGGTGCTTCTTACCCATTAATACTCATGTCTGTTTCAGATGGTGAATTTAATATAGAGTTTAAAATTTCTTAGAAGTCAGTAATAGGCACCGGGGGATGGGAAAATATAAATTTCTGGTAGGATCGAATCATAAGGTTGCTTGATACATGACAGAAAAGAAATGACCCGAAGAATGTTGGAAAATATTAATGCCGAAAACGAGTAATAACCTGGAATACCTAATAACTCTTTACATTACGTTAACCCTTTCAATTTCCGTATATATATATATATATATATATATATATATATATATATATATATATATATATATATATATATATATATATATATATTACAATGAATCATCCATACAAAAAGTAGATTAGTAAAGTTAATGATATAAAATGGCGAAATCCTTTCGCAAAAAAACTTTTAAACTTGCATTAACCTACGAATCACTCTATCAATGTTATGATCCTTGTTTTTTAAAATTATAAGCTGTATATGAAAGTACTTGCAGATCAAAAAAGACCTTATGTATATATATATATATATATATATATATATATATATATATATATATATATATGTGTGTGTGTGTGTGTGTGTGTGTGTGTGTGTGTATGTGTGTGTGTTTGTTTGTGTGTAGTTTGTCTGACGATAGCAAGAGCGTGAAACCCAGGGTCACAAACTCACATCAATAAAACTAATTATGTTAGCTCTCTCTGTCTCTGTCTCTGTCTCTCTGTCTCTGTCTCTGTCTCTCTCTCTCTCTCTCTATATATATATATATATAGTGTGTGTGTGTGTGTGTGTTTTTTGTGTGTGTACCGGGGGTTACAGTACAATTGTCCGAGTTTCTTTTTTCCAGGTTTTCTGATAAGACGTTTAGCCATCTTGACACCATTTGTTGTAAGAATCACTGAAAAACTATTTGGAGTTATTCGGCTAGAAATAGAACAGGTTAAAATCATTTTGTGGCAGTCCCACTGTTTTCCCAATGGAGCAATGATGAGAGGAAAAAGATCAACCAGGCCTTCAACAATTGTACGAATATTCATAGTCTTGCTTACATCTTCAAAGTTCATTCAAGAACCATCAAGAGAACGGTGAATAAGTTTGAAAAAGCGTAGAGAGGAGAACTGGATTAGAATGTCACAACAGGAAGATTGATCATCATTTCAACTTAGAGCTAAAGAGATCAATTAGAAATTATCCAACTCAATCAATCCATAAGACATTTGGCACGTGAGAGGGGAGTTTCAGCTATGACAGTCTAAAGAGCAGTAAAAAAGAGTTGAAAATAAAATCGTACATGAAAACTCTAAGGTTCCTTGTTACTCCAGGACAGAAAGTTAGAAGGTTAGAGGGACAAGATCATCTTGAGTAAGTTGGAAAATGATCCTGGAATATATATATATATATATATATATATTGATGTGGACCCGAAGTAGGGGCCACGGAAGGAAAACACGGAACACGGGTTAGAGGTAAGAAAGATATATTAAACAGAAAAGTTACAAAGAATAGTGTAAGCAGAGCTTACTATCCAGTGGTGTCCGATATTGGTATCCTACGCGACTGCGCATTACTGGTGCTGCTACTCCCATGATACTACCATTATTTGAACTTAATTTAAATCTTTCATTAGCTTCCGATCCTTAGCTGTGATTAATTAATGATGAACATGTCATTTTCGTTTATGCTCGATTTCCTCATATTCTTCTGTTAAGCTTGGAGAGTAATTATGCATTCTTATTGCTCAACGTAGAGCCCAATAGCGTTATAAAAACCTCGGAGAATTCCAGTAAGATATCTTTAATCATTTCTAAGATAGAACGATACACAGTTTAATCTAACAATTGCACAAGCCCGGTATATTAAACATGTTCACCTCAAGCAAGGCAGTAAATCCTCTAAGACACAAAGGTTACTGTGTTGAAAACAAAAGGAGAGTAAACAGGAGGACAGTTGATAGTGACTGACATTGCATTTAAATTTTTGAAGATTAATCTTTACTGGAAAACATAGAACCGGAAGAGAGTTCCACAAACTAGAAACGCGAGAAAAGAAACTGTTAGCATAGAATTTACGGTTACATTTAGCTATCTCACCTGTATGGTGAGACCTCGTCGCCAGCCTAGTACTGAGCTCAAATTCAAAAAGTGTAGGCACCATAGCGAAGAGCTCATCCGAACAATTGCCATGAATGTATTTATAGAAAAAGCGCAAGGAGGACACTTTATGGCAGTGAGAAAGTGATTGAAGACGAGACGCCAGATCAGGGCCAATTATATTACTGATTGTTCTTTGTTTTTTTTTATCAATGAGCTCTAAATAAATAGCAGGAGCACCAGACATATATGGCAGTAATATTCTAAGCATAGACGAATTGTAGACTTATAAATAGATGAGATAGATTCTGGACAAAAAGATGCCTAGCACGACACATTGAACCAACTGTCTTAGCAGCTGACATCGCAATGGATTCAATATAGTCTTTCCACTTCATGACAGCCGAGAACGTTAGCCCGAGATGAAACGATAGAAGGAAATCTCGTCAGGGTAGTTCGAATGGGAGTGATGTCGAGATGGGAATAGTACAGAAAGCCTTACAAAAAGTAATATCGTTAGAAACAATGCAAGTGTCGTGAACTGCTTTGTAATATCAATCATCCTATATCGCAGTGACTGTTAAAGAGTATCTGCACAAATAAGTGAACATAGACGTCAACACTTAGAGCCGACAGTCTGTTTCATGCTAGGTGCTATCGTCAGGTGGCCTGAGAGAATCACAAGATTAGGGTTGCGCACACAGGAATTGACGGGGACCAATTTTAGGCGAATCTCTAGCCAGCTTCTCAGTCTACATGAAGCAGCTTTAATGGACTTTTTATTCCATTAAAGCTGCTTCATCTAGACTGAGAAGCTGGCTAGAGATTCGCCTAAAATTGAACCAGACAGAGACAGTTGAAATTTCTAGAATACATAACAAATTTCTAGAATACATACCATGGATATAAAGTTGTGGAGAGCCTTGATCCTTCACATCATAAAGAAGGGGGGGTATTTTGAAAAGAATCTGATAAATGTTCCGTAACTAAGCTTAACAGATACGCCCAGTCCTTACAAATGGGGAAAAACTGAAAATTTACGAAATATTTCGCCCGGTTCTTACTGAAATATTTTAACACGCGATTTATAGAATATTATATTTGGATAGGAATTCTCATTAACTGGCTTATTTATTTCATCCTGTTCATATCTATCTATCTATCTATCTAT
>OZ038497.1:73589437-73739437 GCA_964036315.1 Acanthosepion esculentum | reverse complement strand
TATCTCAACTTTTTATCATCATTCCAGATCAGGTCAGATACGGCCACTGTGCCGCCTCATGCATCCATAGAAAAGCTTATAGGTCAGGGTAAACTTCAGAACAGAATCCGCGGCATTGATGCCAAAAATGAATTTCTGGTGTAACAGACCTTGAAGACGATTACCATCGCTTTTGCAAGCGTCAATTTGATGATGAAGTAGCGTAGGTGATCGTGTGTCGAATTATGAAATATTCATGAAATATTCACAGTAATTACTAATGTAATGGTTTCTATCTTCAACAGAATGCAGAAAGCTCTGGACGGCCGTTTCGTCCTATTTGGGACTCATTAGCAGTACGTATCCATCTAGAACCCCGGACTGTTACGATACACCGGAAGCGTCATATAACTGGTGTAACGTAGTGATACTCATCCAAGTATACGAAGGGAGGCACGGTGGAGTAATGGATAACGGCTTGGATTGAGGAATCGGAGAGCCGAGTTCGAATTCCAGTCGATTCCATTACATTCACTTACGTGCTAATACCCTCCAACTATGGACAGACTGGGTTCTATAGCCTTGGATGGCAACTGGTCTAGGAGAAGGACAACTCTGAATTCAAAACCTGCGGAGGGTCGTTTGGGGACCTTGTGGCATCCGTTGCACCAGGTCCCTGTATTCGTCCCTCCAAAAAGTGTGGATGGCCCTGCACAAAGCCTTCACCACTGTCGGGCTTTCAGTTTCTGGGAACTGATCTGTCTGACCTTCATACGTCGAGTTCGACGGGAGAGCGATACGAAACCCAACAAATCAAATCCCGCCAAATTTCGATCACCTGTATAGCCTTGCTTGATCCCGCTTCTAATGCTCTGGAGGGACCGGCTTGGGGAAAGAAGACGTGGGTTTCGTATACTTGGATGAGTATCACCACGGAATTTAGTGAGTAGCGGCGCTATATTGAATCAAGTCATTTTATTCTTCGTTGGTTCAATCGTATGACGCTTGCTTTGTATCGGAACGTGTTCAATTTCCGTTAGTGGATTTCCCTTTGTCTTACCGATATTTGAATTCAGAGCTTTCTTTCTCTTAGAGTGGTTAACCTTTTTTTAACCAATTGCTGAAAATCTAGTGGAAACAGCCACATTGCATAATTTTAACATCTCCATCACGAAACTACGCTCTTTAGATCGTATAAGTGAACCTCTTTTACATTCCATTAGCATAATGCACGCTAAGAACAGGAGAATAAAACGTTGCGCCATGTCGCTGTAACGTTTACTCGTGACATGAAGGGGGTGGTGATTATATTGAAGCGATTTATAGGTCTGCTGTTACAAATGTTGCATGACTGTGTTATGTTAGACAGTTCTTCACGACAGAACCGATTTTTATCACTTTATAATTCTGCCATTTGGTCGTGTATCAAATATTGCTATCACATATGGTCTAGTGCTTCTGCTATGAATCTAGAAATTCTTGACAGAATTCAAAGAAGAATCCGCTATATCTTCGGTCCTGCTCTGGAATCTCTCCCTACTTCAGTCACTTTCCCACTGCCGCAACATAGCTATCAAGTACCTTTCCTATAAATACTTTCGTGATAACTGATTTGAGGAGTTTTCCCCGTTGGACCCTCGATTCATGATTAGCAGCTCGGTCTCATCATTTTCGATTTGAATTGCTAAGTGTAATTATAATTTCTATACTGCTGGGTTTTTTTTCGCACTTCTGGCCTGTGGAAATCTCTTGCGGTGCCTTCAATTCATCAGGCGATTGTAAATTACTGGCGAGCGAACGTTTTATTCAGATTTAAAAGTGAAATACAGACTCTTTTTATGAAAAGAAAAAAGCGGATTGGTTATAAGGTTTGAGGGCTTTACTCAGATCAACCAATCGAATATGATCTACGTTAAATTTAACGTAGATCATATTCGATTGGTTGATCTGAGTAAAGCCCTCAAACCTTATAACCAATCCGCTTTTTTCTTTTATATATATATAATAATTTTATATATATATATATATATATATATATATATATATATATATATATATATATATATATATATATATATATATATATATATATATATATATATATATATATATATATATATATATATATATATATATTGTCTTATGTTATGCTATATTTATGTGCTAAATATCGGAGATAGATTGTGTCTAAATATTGGACACTGAAGTCAACACCAAGCGACGTGTCTTATTCGTGCTTCAACGTAAACTTCAGGCCATGTTGTGTTTGAGCTCGACTATTTATATATGCTTATCAGTGGTGCCTGTTGGATTATTGTAGAGTCACTGGCCATGGCTAAATGTAACAACAAATAGAATTGACAAAGATTTCAATAAACAATAGCAAGAGTAAAAAAAAGAACACGACAAAAATAATATTAGGCAAAAAAATACGCAAGATTAAATTAGGCAAAACAACTGTAATAAGGCAAAACGCCCACAAAGTAAGAATGGCGTTAACACACAAAAAAAACCCACTCTGACAAGTGGTCGTGGCGTTCTGACGTCAAGAGGAGAAAGAACATAAATGTATGTAGGATGATGTCGAGAAGTGACATGTCTTATTTGCTAGGGAGACATCCAAGCATGCATCTTTATGTTTTGTTTATAAATTTAATGAATGGGGTTTGCAGTTATTCCTCTTGGATTAGGACCAACAATTTTCATGACAATTATTGGGTGGGCTGTAACTATTCTAGATGGTATTGAGTGGAAATAATTGTGGATCCGAATGCAGTTATTTGTAGCTATTTTATAGTGTTGTTTGTTATATTTCTACTCATTTACTATTGATTATTGTCATTAACTTTACTTGTCTTTATATGTTCATTCGCAGATTTAAATTTTTTATACTTAATTATTTATATATTTTAATTTTTTCTCCTTATTTCATTTATTTATTTTTCGGGGTTTAGTTATTTGCCTAGTTTATAGTAAACAAATAAGTTGAGCCAAAACTCAACGCATATGGTATAAAGATTGTGTTAAACAAGTAACAGAATAAAAAGGCTTAAACACTAATATTCCATGGTCATAATTTATTCCATTGGAATCGTAAATACGATCCAATTCATCAGACCTACAAATTATTTTTTTCCCGGAGTTGTTTTTTCTGTTTTCTTTTTGAATTTGTAAGTCTGATGAATTGGACCGTATTTACGATTCCAATGGAATAAATTATGACCATGGAATATTAGTGTTTAAGTCTTTTTATTATATCCTTATTCTGTCCTGGACATCGAGTTCTACCTGGATTCTATCCTCTTGGAATTATTTTTTATACATATATATATGTATGTGTATGTATGTATATATAATTATATATTTTAGATATATGATTGCATATGTATGTGTATATTTACCACTAATATTATATATATATATATATATATATATATATATATATATATATATATATATATATGGGAGGAACGCCAGCGTGTGTGCATGCGTGCGTGTGCGTGTGCGTGTGTGCATACCAGAAAGAAGAAAGATTACAATGTTATAATTAGTGAAAAATGTTATGTTATAATGATTGAATCGTTAAATAATACCCAAGAAAATCTTACAAAATTATATATAAACATTACCTTCAATAAAACACACAGACACACACGCACAAGCACACACACATGTGTATATATATATATATATATATATATATATATATATATATATATATATATATATATATATATATATATTTATCTATGCGCGCGCGCGCGTGTGTGTGTGTGTTTTAAGATATCGTAACTAAATAATTTTCTTATGATTATTTTATCCTATTTGATTTCTGGGGTATACGCATTTCCTTCCAGCTCGCAACCAGAGAATAAAGTCAGAAATGGTATCATGACATTTTACAATGAGCAGTTTTGGAAAAAAAATCACACATATTTTTCATAGATAAAGCCCTTCGTAAGGTGTGGGGAGTAATGGTGAAGACATCTTTTCGTATTTCGTTAAAGCAGGGGCTAACAGATACCCCTTCAGTGAGTCCATTGGAAACCTTTTTACAAACAATCCGAGAGCTTCAACTGTAACTGATATTGTTGATATCCCCCTGTGCCACCTTTTTTGAGATTACGATGTCAATGTATTTTTCAATTTATTATAATAAAAAGGAAATGAATGTAATTATTTCTCTTATATAATTAAATTAATCGTGGGACAAGCTTGCTTATGATTGCTTTGCGACCAGGTAATTTTTTATTGCATTCACTTTGTCTGACAGAGAAATACGCGTGTGTGGTGTGCAGATAGTCAGGAGCTCACTACACGAGCAGATGGTTGTGGAAATGAGTTTACTAAACCTCTACGTTTGGGGTCTGTAATCTCTCCACAAGATTTGTTTTCTTTCTAACTGTCGTATTTCTCTTTTGTTCAGAATAATTTTTTTTTAATATTCTTTAATTCATGTCGTATTCCTTTATTTATGAAATAGAGTCTTTTCTTATTTTTCCCAAAACGTGGAAAATACTTAGAGTGCCTCTAACCCACAAAATTTTGTCAGACCGCTGTTTTATATAAAGCGCTGATGTGCATGCGTGTGCATGACTGTGTGTGTGTGTGTGTGTGTGTGTGTGTGTGTGTGTGTGTGTGTGTGTGTGTGTGTATTACACATGGTGTATGGAAGCTTTTGCATGAGAATAAGTCCTCTGTGAATGAATGTTTAAAAATATTTTCTACTTATCCGTCTCTGTTTCTTCGGGCGTCAGACAGCCATCTTAATCGAAGATCTATCACATCCCTTAATTCACGGCTAGTTCTCAGACTTGCGGGCTTTCCTATTACTCGACCAACGTTCCGGATAAAGAGTTCGATGTACACTATTAATCCGCAATTCAGCACGATGACGTTGCCATGACATTTCCTGTAAAGATTCGGCTTCGTCACAGTTTTGTCATCCATCCACCCACCGACCTGTCCTCTGCTTTGGCTTCTTGCACCGACCTATACGGACTTCCTTCTGTCGGGAAGAGCGATTGTGATTATTTTTAGCGCACGAACACGTTTAGTTAATACAGAAAAAGTCTTCTGGCTTTTTAATATTATTTATCTATAAACCTCTGTGCTAAAGAATTATAAATAATTTTGGTATGATCGGAGGAAAAGAAAGCGATCAGTTTAATTTACGGAATCATATTCGTCTTTGAAAGATTTAATGAAGACATTTGTCCTTAAACAGCGGACATAATCGATTGATGCTTCATTGAAACTCATCTGATATCACCAAGTGATGATTGAACATTTTTCAAACTGTAGGAATGAACAAGTGAATGCGTAACTGAATTAATTAAAGAGTTTCCGAAGAGTATGCCATTTATGGGTTAAATTGCAGTGTAGACTTGATTCTCTAATATTGGATGACAGCCAGACTGAATTAAAACCGTGGAGAAAGTAAGAAGCTATTCTACTATCTTTATGAAAATGTCCTGAATTTACAGATAATAAAACAAATGGAGTCTATGAAGAACTCTGGCCGGGTAATTCCTGATAAACGTAAACATAAAAATTAAAATTTAGAAAAGGGCGAAAGATTATTTGGTTAAATAATTTGGTTAGCGACAATTAATTCCTTCTTTGAGGAGAAAATGGAAAATTATAAAGAAAACGGTGTCGAAATCTTTACCAAGAAGGTGATAAAAAACAAGAGGTTTCAGAATAAGCGAGCAAACATTTAAAAGAAATTAACGAATTTGTTTAATACTCAGTATTAGCGTCATCTTTTAAAATCATGAAACAGAGTTTCTGAAGAATTTTGAAACCAAAACCAGGATGTAACGTTAAGAAAGCAAAATACGCGAGAACATAAAAAGACCAAAAAAGAAAGATATTTGGTTAGCGACAATGAATTCCTATTATCAAGAGAAAGTTAATGATAGAGGAATGCAAGCGAACACTTCCAAACCTAGAACTAATCAAATGTGGATGAAATATTTGAAGTTTGAAGTTAACCAATACAGTGCTGTAGAATCTTTTAAAACGGTGCGAAGAGAACAATGATAAATTGTCAGGAAGAATAAAGTGGGGAACAATCGGGTTCAAAACAGCAAACAGTTTCCCTGTGGAATGTGCAAACTCCATAGAAAAATGTGTTGCCCCAAACACCCCGATTAGATTCATAATTCATCTTTTTATTTCCCTATTTTTTTTCAGACGTCAGTAGTTTCTTAAGATTTAATTAATTCTGACTCTTCTTCTATAAGTTTTCTTTCAGGACGTAGGCGAGTCTCCCTCCACAACTTCCTATCCTTTGTAATATCGCACTCTTTCCTTTCATTTAAACAGGAATTTATGTCTGTCTATATTTCTGAGATGAGGTATTATGTACAGTATTTACATTAGTCGGACTATTGTCCTCATCTTTGTCGCCATATTTGTCACAACGTTTCGGCCGTTGTAAGCTCCGGCCTTCTTCAGGTGGTTGGAATTTCGAACCGAACCCTTTATTTCGATCACTGGTGTAGACTGTTCTAGTTCCACGAGCCATGTTTGATGGATGTCAGTTATCAGTTATCTCCTGCTAATTTTCCCTCTGAAAGATCTCCACTGCCTGAACCGGGTATTGAACTCACACTCTTTGGGTCTGTCACTGGATCTAACCAACGCCTTTATCCACTGTGCCATGTGTCCTCAAGGATCTGAAGAAGGCCGGAGCGTACAACGGCCGAAACGTTGTGACAAAAATGGCGACAAAGATGAGGAATTTATGTTCATCATCTTTTTCCTGTTTAGGTTCGGGTTTCCGGTTCTTTCTAAAGTCTTCTTATTCTGTTTGCCTCCCAGTAACACCTTGCGTCTTAGTAACATTATCGCCTTACTTGGGGTGAATTGATTTTTAAAAATCTATCACTAATATTCTCTGTTCGGCTATCCACTTAAACAGGCGTCTTTGAGAGGGTTACTCATTGATTCATTGTTAAATATCTCCTGTGAATGCCAAGTTTTTCAAACATTTTTTTCTTGTTATATGTCCCAGAAATTATGTTTCTTCATTTAAAATTGTTCTTTTTGTTCCTATTTTCCGTAAAACTTCCTCATTGTTCCCATGTTCCATACAATGATATACGCAGTTTTCTTCTGTAGAAGCACGTCTCTATTGCTTCAACTTTTCTGTTCGTATCTATTGCAGTCTGTTCATATCTTTGTTCGTTTCTATTTCAGTCTGCTCGTACCTATCTATCTATCTATCTATCTATCTATCTATCTATCTATCTATCTATCTATCTATCTATCTATATCTGTAGCTTTCTCAGTCTGTTCCTTTCTTTCTTTCTTTCTTACTTTTTATCTATCTATCTATCTATCTATCTATCTATCTATCTCAGTCTGCCCATATCTATCTATCTATCTATCTATCTATCTATCTATCTATCTATCTATCTATCTCAGTTTGCCCGTATCTATCTATCTATCTATCTATCTATCTATCTATCTATCTATCTATCTATCTATCTATCTATCTGTGGGCGTGCTTGTTTCCTACTGTAGAACCACGTCTCTGTTGCTTCAACTTTTCTCTTCAACACTCACTGGCATATAGGAAGAGTTGTGTCCAGTAGCATACCACCAGTGATACATCTAAGGTCTAACGGAGTCCAACCGTGGCTTTGAATTGAGAGGTTTCCTTCTTCTTGACGAGTTGCCGCCTCAAGGCAAAAGAGCCTAGCCTGTCCTGCTATTTAATACATATCCAGGGAAAGATGCATTCATGACATTTCCAAGGACATTAGCTCGAAGTGAATGAAATTGAATCGATCGGGGATTGACCTCAGCACACTTACTTCATGTCCCACGTCGATATGCATTATACTTTCCGAGCTTCCCTATATAGGAAGACTCTTCTTTTTCTACGTGTCTCACTCCATGACGTTGGCAATCATGGTTCGCAATATTTTCTTTTCCTTTTGTTGTGAGACCGATACTTTCCTACATCATGGACTCTCCCAGTACTATATTATTATGCGAATGGTAGTATCATGGGAGTAGCACCAGTAATGGTGCTCTGCTGTCGAACTCTCTGTTTGGCAGAGAGGAACTCGGACGAGGCTTTGCCGCAGGGCAAAGTTTCGTCCGGGGAGGTAGACAGTCCCTAAACTCGTGTATACGGGTTGTAAATGGGCATATTTTTGGCCGAGCCTACGGGCTAGGTAAGCCCACGTTAAACCGGCCTTGTGCCACATTCGACCCGTGTGGGGGTTGTTAAATATCGTAGCATCAATAATGCGCAGCCGCGTACGATACCAATATCGGACACCACTGGATAGTAAGCTCTGCTTACTCTTACACTATTCTTTGTAACTTTTCTGTTTAATATATCTTTCTTACCTCTAACCCGTGTTCCGTATTTTCCTTCCGTGGCCCCTACTTCGGGTCTACATCCCCTTTAAAGATTTGATTTTTGCCATAACTCCTAAACCATGTTGGGCCATCCAAACACTCAAGCTCGCCAAGTAAGTTATGCAAGTTATTTCTCTCTTAACTTCAAACTGTCCTGTGAGTATCAAAAATTTACCAATGCCTCCTTCCTCATTGCATGCCCCAGAAATGTTAACAGAATCTTTCTGATGTTACGTATAAGAGTCCTTTTAGTTGCCATTGTCTCCAGAACTTCGTCGTTGCTCACATGTTCGGTTCATGATATTCTTAGCATTTTTATATAGAACCGCATTTCTTTCACTTCAAGCCTCTTCTTCAGAAACGTTTTCCTTACTAACACTATATTACAACGATCTGGAGGAAATATAAAGAGTTATTCACTTCTCAGCAAAAATCTTACTTTCACATATTCAATATTATAGAAAATATTGTTCTATATTATAGGGAATATTGTTCCACATTGTAATTAATATTTCGTAAAATTAACATCATTATTATTATCTACTGCTTGTCGTTAGAAATTAGCAACCGTATAAGAAACTTGATAGCCACCGAATGAATATTTTAAATTTTAAACCGAATCAATTTATTATTGTCGATTAGTCGTATTTCTTTTGTTTTGTTCTCATTTGCAGTACAATTCAAATTTATTTCAACGGATTTTATTAATCATTAAATTTTAATTTGTATTTATTTTTGCTTTTTTTGTTGCAAGAACATTTGTTGCAAAATGAAAAAAAAAACTCACACACTTCTATAAATCAATTTCTCTCCTGATTATATTAAATCTTAATTCCATCATTGTTCAACTTAATTTTTTTTCTGTCGTTCTTGTGACATTTGCATTGAACGATTATACATTAGTCAGCCATTGTTACTTCCGAGTATTTCTTTTTCACTTGCTGGCTCATTCATCTTTGTCGTTTGAGTCCTCTTGATTTTTGCGATAGGCTTTTTTCAAGCAGCCAAATTTTAGCCATTGTTTTCTTTTATTTAGGTTCTCTCTTTATCACTTCAAAGTCTTTTTCTAATTTTCGTTTATTTGTTGACCTAGTACTATATTAAACGTATACAAATATTTTTTTTACTTAAAATTCATTTTCACCACTTTTCTTAATACTTTAAATTTGTTTCGTCCATCTGATTGATTCATATGCAAAAACTAAACATCAAATTTCTATCTATCTCTCTCGCTCTCTCTCTCTACATATATATATATATATATATATATATATATCAACGAACACATTAAGAAAACTCTTCTTAATACTTTAAATTTGTTTCGTTCATCTGGTTGATTTACATGCAAAAACTAAACATCAAATTTCCATCTATCTATCTATCTATCTATCTATCTATCTATCTATCTATCAACGAACAAACTAAGAACTATATAAATAACATTGCAGTAATTATCAGTTGTCACTATAATGTGTTTAGTCGGTAAATAATTTTACTAGTCACTTAATTAATCAATGATGGAGTAATGGATAGCGTTACTGTTTAAGGAATCGGAGAACCGAGTTCGAATTCCAATCGGATCCGTTACATTTACCCCCCCCCCCCAGCTATGTGTAAATAGCTAGAAAGACTAGATTTTATAGCTTTAGTTGGCAACCGATCTAGGAGAAATTAATTCTGAATTCAAAACGGTATGTAACCCTGGGGGAGTACATAATATACGGCTAAGAATGAATAGTTCGCATTGGCTTGATGATTTCGACTACGGTCGACAAATGATGAATACTCTATGAAGTTTATTGTATTAATTACACGGTTTTCTTTGAAAATAGCTGTAGAAGATACATTGTAGATTGACGAAAATGAAACAGTTTTACAAATTGAACAAATTTAGATTTTAAAATATTAAAATTACAAGACATCGAAATAAGACATGAAATGTCGTCAGTACTTTCACGATCCAAATGTCAAATAGTTTTTTTATTATTTATATTTATGTTTTGAAAGAATTTCTCTTCTTCCGTATATGTGAATGTTTGATACGCGAGATTATATTTACATTGAAAGCATATTTACGTTGTAATTTTAATTTTATTATAAATATGTACTGTTGATAATTTTATTAAAAAATGTGTTGTTGGTAATCTTATGTATAAAGTACAGTGTATGTGTGTTTGTGCGTGTCTGTGTCCAAGCAACTCCTTCGCTCTCACTGGTCCGATTTCAATGATTCGTAGCTCATTCAAAAGCCCTAGAAAAGTTAGGCACAGGAAACGATTTTCGTTGATCTCAGATTCAGGGTTGCCAGATTATGCGAGTTTAAACATATCAATTAACATATTATACTAGCCATTATTGTTGCGTTCATGGTTCAAGGGGAGTAACTCTTATTTACCTTTTGTATTCAAAATTGAAGCTAACTTTTAAACTAGCTAAAATATTAAGCTAGTTCCTGTGAAAGACTCTTGATTTGGCCATCTTCACTATAGCTAGGGAGGACTAGATGTGATAGGTATCAATAAACTACAGAAGAACTTAAAATTGATCGCTGCATTTAAGTGTTGAATTAATGTTTAAGCTTAATTTTAAATGTTCAAGGATAATTCTTCAGCTGTCATTTAATTTGAAGACGATTTGATTTACGTAGATGCTTATTTTCTGTACAAACAATAATTTTTATTTCATGGGTGACAGAACAGGGGACAATTTATAAGATAAAATTAATATAGTTTAAAGATGGGAAAACAGAAATTAGAATTAGTTATGCATTCAATATTTGACGAGTTAGAGAAACATAATAGCTAATTAGGTAAAACCTATATCATGGAATCTATATGAATAAATGCGAAATTGTAGCTTAATTCTTCAACGAATTTTGAGATTAAAACGCCCCAGCTCTACTTTATAGTTATTTACAGTATTTACTGCCCCCCCGCGAGGGATAGATGTGGCACAAGGCCGAGTTTACCGTGGGTATTCCCGAGCCCGTAGGCTTGGCCAAAAAATACCGGTAGAACCCGTATAAACGGGATCGGGTTGGTCAACCTCCCCGAACGAGGCTCGTCCAAAAACGACTGACGATGTTCATTAACACGCCCACGCGTGTCAAATGCGGCACAAGGCCAGTTTAATGTGGGCTTTCCGAGCCCGCAGGCTCGGGCAAAAATTGCCCGTAGAACCCGTATAAACCGGATCGGGTTGGTCAACCTCCCCGAACGAGGCTCTGCCCTTCGGCGGAACCTCGTCCGGGTTCCTCTCTGCCTCAGAGGCAGAGAGTTCGACCGTCTAGCCGAGTCGTCCAAAAAGGACTGAGCTCTGAACTTTATATCTGTACTATATAGTATATACTTCTATGCAATATCACTCTACGGGTTTAAATAATTTGCATAATGATTTTAAAACAGTTTATTTCGTTAATTAACTGTCCTTCATTACTATTCTCTTATTCGGAGTTTGTTTAGATTTTCATATGAAAAATACTTCTGTTCAGGAATATCGTGTTATATAGTGCAGAAAAGTATTTGAAATTTGCATTTTACTTGACCTTCAACAAGTTGGCATCTATTTGTAAAACTTTTATAAATGAAATAACATACAACTATCGTACATAGTTGAAAAATAATGATGTCAGACGCTTTCGAATAACACTCGCACTAATAGTATTTGCTCGATAATACTCGCTCGAATAGTAATCCGTATAGAGATCCGAATAGAGAAAGAGTATAGTGAATAGAGCATAGAATAGCGATCTGTATAGTAATAGAGGATAGAGTAGAAATAGCGATCCGTACAATAATAGATGATAGAATAGAAATAGCGATCTGAATAGTAATAGAGGGTAGAATAGAAATAGCGATCTGAATAATAATAGAGGATAGACTAGAAATGCAGATCGTTAGTCGTCGCATTACTTTCTACTCATGCGTTTCCTCTATGGTCACGTGGTCTACTTAATTCAATAATGGGATCGCCTGTGTTTGCTCACTGGCGATCTATGTTCAAACTCAAGTGTCGGCAGTGGCACTTTATTCATCTATAATACAAATCAAAGTGTTAAATTTCGTGACTGGTTAATTTGAATATTCCCAATACATAACTGATATCTTGGATTTTTTTTTTAGTTTTAACTGCGATTACAAAGTCTCTACTACAACAAGCATTACGATAGTAACAACGAGTGTTCGTTGACATCAAAAATGTTTGTTTCAGAAGACTTTGAAACCGCCATGCGAAATAATAGCATCTCGTGTTCTTAGTTACGGGAGCTAACGTTGTATTCGAATAATTCTTAACTCGATATAATACAGATGTTATCATATTTTAGGACATTGCAGGTGGGGATATACATTAAGTTTAGATTTTAATGTCACAGAGTTTATATCAACTACTTAAATATATATTCATATATCCATAAGATTGGCACGGACATTTTGAATTTTAGGGCTTCTAAGTATTTCACTACGAAGAGATTTTTTTTCTAATTATTTTCAATTCAATAGAATACTGAGATTTTTTTTTAGCTTTGTTAGAGATGGAGATAATACTATCTGCATAAATATAAAATATGCCTTTATAATCGAGGGGTTTCATTTAAATTTAAATGTCCGGTCTTTTCTGAAAAAAAAATCAGAGAAATTTTGTATTTCATTTTGATTACTATAATGCTTTACGTGCTGCTTTTAGATTTATATAATTGAAATGTTCTTCAGAATTTTTAAAATGACTTTGACGTCGAATGTTTCCGATTAATACAATGGCAACAGAAATTCGTCAGCGCATATAGTCGTCTATTTTAAACAATAAGGATACAGTATGAAATAATTTATATTATTCTGTCAATGTCTATTTTTAATTATTCTGTTCTAGGTGCTAATCAATACATTTTGGTGTTAACTAATATCAATTTTAAGTCTTATCGAAAGTTATTCATTTGCTCTAAATTCGTTGACAAGCAACTTAAAAAAAAAATGAAGTGAATATTTTCTATAACAGTCAGAAATTGTGTTGTCCAATTTCAATCAACTGAAATATGACATGTTCATTTTAATATCTTGCCGGGTCTATTTTTTCACCCAGTGTTTAATTTTGTAGCATTTATTTTTCTTTTTTTTTTAAGCAATTCATTGAAAGTAATGCAAGAAGGCCACTAAGACGCAAGGGGTTTTACTGGAAGTGAAGGAGAAGAAAGATACTTTAGAAGAAACCAGAAACCCAACGATAGAATACATTTCAAAGTTTAGTCGGAGGTTTTAGAAGTATAAAGTTAAAGAAGAACGAACCGGAAAAACCAGTCGAAAACAGGTAAAAGAGGGCTAAACATCTACTCTTTTTCAAAAGACCGGGGAGAAGTCTGAACAGGACGTAGAATTATAAGAAAAGCTTAATTTAACATCGGGAAGGGATTATGATTAGCATAATCCATTATCTCTACTCGGAACAAACAGCATTCGCGCATGTAAGTAACCAATTCAGAGAATACAGAAACGAATAAAGACGAGTATGATAAGGCTGCGTTTTCTCGTCGAATTTATTTAATCTGCAAAGGAAGACGACCGTAAGAGAAATAGAAGAACGGTCAGCATTTCATTCTCGAGGGCGGAATCTTAACAACACAAGATACGCAGATAACTCTGTTTTAATGACAGACTCTAAAAGAAAAGGAAAAAGAAAGAGTAAATAAAAACTGTTAGACCAGATAGTAAAAGAAATCAAGAAGCAAGAACTATTAACTCTGAAAATACAAAATTCATAGTTGTCGGCGAAAGAGTCAACTAAAGATATGATCTAGGTATTGGGAACAACAGAACCAAACACCTACAGAAATATTATTACCAGTATAGTATATGTGCATACGACGAAAAATGGAATACAGTAATTCGGAATCGCGTCAGAATAGTGAAAGATGCCTTTCTGAAACTAAGTAAAATATTAAGAGAAAATGGCTGTGTCAAGATCTTGTGACATGCCATGAAATATGAAGAGTACGTGGTTATCGGAGATTTAAAAATGGTGTCCTCGATGGGTCTCCAAGGCGGATTTACCAAGTGTTCATGTTGTCTTTGCCTTTGGAACAGCAAGGACACCACGAACTGCGTTCAGTGTGGAGAGGAACAACGTCAAATGGCAGCCACTGTTGGGCTCCCGGAAAGTATTATTTTCTCCACTGCATTTACAATTGGGAATCATAAACCAATTTCTCACAGCTCTAAACAAAAAGTCCGCAGCTTTTAAATAACTTCAAGATTTCTTCCCTAAACGCTATACCTCAAAAATCAAAACAGGTGTGTTCGCCGGTTCACAAATGAAGAAGTTCATACAGTACAAAGAATTGCCCCAAGAGGCTCACTAGGAAGGAGAAAGCAGCTTGGAACAGTTTTGTCGCAGTGGTTCGGGGCTTCAAAAGGTGGGAAACGATGTAGAGCTTGTTGAGAGTCTCTGAAGAATTTCGGTAAAATGCGCTGCAGAATGTCCATATCCTTGACGCTCATCTTGATAAAATCAAGCAGAACATATGGGTTTACACAGAGGAGCAAGGCGAGCGCTTCTATTAGGATATACTTCACTTTGAACCCCGCTACTAAGGATCGTATAATGAAAACATGATGGGAAACTATATTTGGACATGAACGTAACAAAGAGTATAAGTATAAACCGATAAAGAAACTACTGACTTGTAATTTTTTTGTGGTTTCTCTTGAGTAATTCTAGAATAAATAAATGCTACTTTTGAACCATATGTCGTTTTGTTCCTAATTTACGTGGACGAAAATTTCACATACGCCAGTTCTACCAAAAGGAATAAGTAAATTTCAGAAATATCATTATCCTGGTTACATGTACAAAATCTGAAACAAATATTAGCTATTCTACGTACTTTCTAGACGTAAACAAATAGGAAATGATAGTCGCTATCCAAGGACAGAAAAGCGTGTTTCACATTGTAGCTGATGCAAAACGCATTAGAATTAGTTATATCAACATGGCGAGAGAAAACGTTTGACTGGAATAAACAATGCCCGTCTGGATAACTTTTCAATATAGTCAGACCGTAAAAAATGATGATGTATAATAAATATTTAGGGTCTCGCTGTCAGAATTTCTCGGATGAGGAATTACAGTTATTGACGTTATCTATCGGGTTGGTAAAAAATATTTGCTCGCTTATCGGGTAGAAAAATGAATTCATCAACCGAACGAACTTTCTGGCCAACATATAACGCGAAATAGTACCCTATTCTTTGTTGTCATTAGCGTTTCAGCTGTTTTATCCTCCGGTCTTCATCAGATGCTTGTCAATGTGGTTAATTCGGGGAATTTTGAACTGTATCCTTTAATTAATCTACGTGGGGTAGATTGTTCTCATTCTGTTACCCACGTCTAGGGATATCTCGACTAGTCTTTTATTTAGTACTGCTCAGATATTTCTCACATTAGCATAGGGTTATGGTGAACAAATCATTTTCTCATTCATTCTGCGGGCGTCAATATTTATCCATTATACCAAGTAAATATAATTTTGTAAATTACTCTATTAAAAATCAACTTACGTGATCATATCTTCATATATGGAAATTTTTACATGCTAAATATTACACTATTTACATTATTTAAACTATTGTCCTCATCTGTGTTGCCATATTTATCACAAGGTTTCAAAATGTTCCTTAAGGACACATGGCAGGGTGGATAAAGGCGTTGGTTAGATCCAGTGACAAGACCCAAAGTGTGAGTTCAATATCTGGTTAAGGCAGTGGAGAACTTGGAGAGGTAAATTAACAGGAGATAACTGATAACTGAGAAACATTAGACATGGAACGTGGAACTAGAACAGTCTACCACAGCGAGAGAAATAAAGGGTTCAGTTCGATATTCCAACAACCTGAAGAAGGCCGGAGCGTACAACGGCCGAAATGTTGTGATAAATATAGCAACAAAGATGAGGACAATACTCCGAATAATGTAATGAGTGTCATCTCAGAAATGTAGACAGAAGCCAGATATTGTTTTCCCGAGCAAAGTTTCTCATATGAAATTCAGTTCTATAACAGCATTATATATATATATATATATATATATATATATATATATATATATATATATATATATATATATATATATATATATTTGTGTATTTAGGCAGCAATCCTTCTTTCATGCACATTTCATTAAAAACGATTGACAAGGTGCTTTTACTTGTTTTTTATATAATTTCTCGTGCGATCTAATAATGTTTTTCTTTTCAGATGATAAATTATATAAAAACTGTCCGAATGTTCTTTTTATCCGAGCGCTTTCGGCTATACATTTAGCCATTTTCAAGGATTATATTTCAACTGTTAGAATTAGAAATAGTTTGTTATATGTATGTTTTATAAAATGTTTCATTTTTTGTTTCAAAACACGGTCAAGATATGTCCATGTTCAAAGTTAATATTATTAAGTGTTGGTTTGTTTGTTTTTATTAATAAGGCTTCCATTATTTTTAGCCTTTTTTGCGTGTGGATGATGTTATTATATTAGTGTTGTCGACAAGTATGTTCCGAATAGTGTCCGGTAGGTCTCCATGAATATTTAAATGAGATCTAATTGAGCTATTGTCAGAAAGGTGTAGAGTTAATCTGCGTGTTAAACAATTTGTAGTGTGGCCTATATAATTATTTACGAAAGTTGATTCTTGAGGAATACAATTCCTTAATGGGCATTTGAATTCGTAAATAATATTTGCTTATTTATTTTTGTTCTAGGAGGTGAATTGTTATTTTTAACTATAAGGTTAGAATTTTTTAATTTTTTATAATAAATAATTAATCTAATTTTTTTGCTATTGTGAACTGGTGTTATGCATTTTTAAAAATAATTTTCTTAATTCTGCATTCATCCTGTTTATAATTTTCGTTCATCTGATTTTTATAAAAAATATTAATATTATTGTTTATGTTTGTATTCTCGCCGTTGCTATTAGTTACTTTGGACAAGAAACGCCTAATGTGGAAATCCAACAATTGATTAGGAAATCCGTTATTAATCAGAGTTTGCTTTATATTTTTTAATTCATTAAAGAAAAGCGTGCGAGAGGATGATATGTATATGTGTGTGTGTATACTGAGAATTAAAGAAAGAGAGAAAACATTATTGCGGTGAAAGAAAAAATAAAAGAACAGGATTCAGAATGGTACAACATTCCTATCGACGCTGATGGCACAAGCATTTATTCCTGTCTCGATAGTAAGTCTAGTCAGTTCTATAAGGTCAAATTGGCAAACTTTCAGCCAACTTTAATCGGAAAAACCCTTAACTGCAATATCAATCTCTAGCTACTGTCCTACTGATTACTCTTACCTCTTTCCGCTCATTATTGACGTTCCTCTTCCTAATTCTTCCACACCCTGTCACCGCTTGTGTCTTAGTGGCTTAATTACCTTGCATGGGGAGAAATTGATTAAACAAAATGACGATTGACGTTGCATTTTATATATTTTAAGATTATAGTTGACAGGAAAGAACCCAGAGAAGAAGAGCGAGAGAAGAAAAAAAATCTATTACAATTGAACCTGCGTCAACAAGTTGTCATGAAAATATTAGTTACGTTTTGCTGCTAGAAAGTGACAGAAACTGATTGTCTTAAACTGGCCAGTCTTTTATGGGATCTGGCTACTGTTTAAACAGGATTCTACTTGTGTTATCAAGCCATCATTACCGTATCTCTACAGACACTAAATTCTTGATGTCGAGCTACACTATAGAAGATCTTATTAGAATAGTCGCCATGAAAATATTTATAGAATAGCCACAGAGACGTTACGTTTCGTTGCTGGAAGGTGACGGAAACCGATAGTCCTAAATTGGTCAGTTCTTTTATGAGACCTGGCTACTTTGACAGGATTCTACACTTGTGTTAGCAAGACATCATTACCGTCTCTAACAGAATAATCAAAATAAATTTCTATATCTTCCAAATCTCTTCGTCCATCATTCGATCTTGAATCTAAAGAAATAGTTTGTTGGATAAACAGAGGTTCATGTTTTGTCTCAACTCGTCAATTATAGAGTACCAAATTCTACTTCACCTCCAGTACATAGACCCTGCTGTGTATTTCCTCATTTTGACTTTATTCCAGACGAAGTAGCGTACCCACTTCCCCATATAATTAAGTAGACGCTATAATTTTTATATCAACTAGCATTGATTTTCCTTGTCCGTGTCTAAGACTCAGAGTTCAGTATCTTTATCATATTTCCCGCGTGAACAGCAATCTCAGCTTACTTGTACGTGAGAACCAATCGTATTTGTGAATCATAAACCATAAAGTGAAATCGAACGCGAGCCTTCAAAATATGACTGGTTTGAGTGACCTTTTACCCGAGGCCTGTCCATAATCGCGGACAGAAACATACGTGTGGGTCAGAACTTCTATCTAACAAACCCATGTGGATGGTGAGATGAAGAAATGGCAAGTCCGGCCTCGTAAATTGATAAGTCACTATCAGCCAATAGACCGAGCTTCCCGCCAACAACGCACCCGGGAAAGAGGCCAAACAGATTCAGTTCTCTGTTAGCCTTCAAGGTTTTTATCATCAATCATCCTTCATTGTATTGCGTCCAGCAAGAGAATCTTTTCCAGTCTATCGACTTTGTGACGTTATTCCTTTTTATACGCTCGTCTGTTTCTGTCAACTGGTCTTTCTGCTTTCATCATGTTTAATATGTTGCATTTTGCTTTCCGACATTGCGGTGTACAACTATCTAATTATAATATTATGTTTTTATTATCATTGCTTTTCATCAAAACACACTTCACAATTTATTATTGTTATTTCCTTGGATTTCTGTTGTATACACATTTCCTTCTGGCTCCCAAACAAAGACCTAAGGTCAGAATCATGATATTTTCCAATGTTCATTTTTATTAAAGAAAAAACAAAACAAAACAAGAACAAACATGTTTTAATCGATAAAACTCTTCGTAATGTGTGAGCTATACTTTTGAGTACAATCTTTGTAGTTTTTAAGTCATGGGCTATTAGGAATCCCATCAACGAATCTATCGGAACCCGTTTCAATCAAGGGCTCTAACTACAACTTCAATTATTGATGTCCTCATGCGCCACAATATTTCAGATTTCCACCACAATATCCTTGCATTTTGATAGTTCATTTTTTAAGACCTTCAAAGATACCATAAAATCCGCAGGGACTGCCATGTCAATAAGAAAGCTCATTCTGTTTTTTTGTGGTCTTTGATCACGATCTGTGGGCCATTGGCTTTGATTGTTCTGTCTGTGTGTAAAGTCCCATAAAGGTTCTATTTGTGTAACCGGGTGAGGGTCATGTTCATATCAGTTTCTTGCAGTTTCCTTTACGTAACAGTTGCATATTTTTCAGTACAGAGTTTTTTTGGCCCACTCTGTCATGCCGGGTTTTATATTTAGTTTGCGCTAACGCCGTGCAACTAGATACAAGAGGCATATTTATCACAGAATCTGGTAATTTATATAACCACCCATCCCTACCCGTACTTGTTGCGGCATTAAGTCTGTCGATTGAAATGACACCGACAAATGAAACAGCCGGATTCGAATGAGACAGCCGGATCCGAACTGGTCAAGGGTAGCAGTGATGGTATTCCTTCGGACGTACAAACACATACTAATATTGTCAGTAAGAATTTGGATTATCAAGCGATACGCAGCCGAATATATCCACACTTTTCTTGTAGGGCATACCTTTCTTTGAATTCAGAGTTTCCTTCTCCTTGACTGGTTGCCATTCAAGGCTATAGGACCCAGTCTGTCATGATATTGTACCCATAGAATGGAGAGAAAAGATAGATGTATACTTTTACCAAGGGTATTAGCTCATGAGTGAATGTAAGAAATTCGACTGGAATTCGAAATCGGTTCTCCGATTTGTCAATCTTAGCCGCTAACCATTCCTCCACAGTGCATCCGTCCAACATCACCCCTATGCTTGCAATACCGGATGCAGTTGTGAGGTCAGGCACTTCAGCATTCAATGCTCGGATTGGATCAGCTTTCGATCAAATTCGTCTCAGTAGCAACTTTCTAGATGACCGTTCCAGCAATACATTTTTGAAAAAAATATTACCAGCAATACATTTTTCGGAAAAAAAAGATATTACCAGCTATACATTTTTGAAGAAATAATATTACCAGAAATAAAAATTGATGTTGATATGCCGTAAAACAAAATAAAACAAAACAAACCTTTCTGGGTGATCGTTGTTGCCCGATAAAGAAAATGTAGAGTGATCAAAAAGTGTCCACATTAAGAAAAAAAATACTGACTAGGAAGAAATCTAGAGAAATGATCCGTTTACTCATACACCGAGTTCAACAGTGGAACGAGACGACTGACACGAAATATTCGTAATGCGATAAGCGAATAGCGCCAGCTAGGGCTCTTACTTGCAGCATTCACCCACGTCGACTGGTCAGCGCATAAAACAGTTCCACTTATATGAATTCGTTTTTTTCTTGTCGCCTATGAGAAGAAGATTACTGGGCTGTTACCTAATAGCAGTTCTCGGATATGGCAGTGAATGTTGGACAAACATCTCCTTACAGATGAAAACAGACACTTAAAGTAACTGAAAAAAAATGTGGCTCTGCGGAAGGATGCTGAGAATACCATGGATGAACATGTGAACAACGATGAAGTTTTAGAGAAAATGTAAACAAAAAGGACACTTATTCTTAACACCAGAAAGAAACAATTGAAATTTATAGGGCACATAATTAGGAAGGCGGGCTTGGAGAATTTGACACTCATAGGGCATACTGATGGCAAGATCGACAGAAGAAATCAGAAAAACATACCCTGCACGTAAACAGTTTGTAGAAGAGGGTTTAGGTAACATAGAGGACACTTATACTTAACATCAGGAAAAGCCAGTTGGAATTTATGGGGCATATAGGGAGGAAAGAGGACTTGGAAAATGTGATATTCACAGAACAGATTGAATAAAAGAGGGACAGAGGAAAATAGTGCATAATCTACCTAACGTACTCGTGTAAACAATTGGTAAAACTGAATTTAGGAGAGATAGCAAAAAGGCACAGTTTATTAAGAGCTAGAAAGTACAGGAAATTTTGGAGAAGCATGATCGCCAACGTCGGGAAGGGACACAGGACATAGAAGAAGAATTAGGAGAAGTCATTATTCCCAGCTCTTAGGCTAAACTCGATTTTAGACGGAGATATTTTTGTCAAGAGTTATCAAAGATAAAATATAGATAAGAATGTCACCCTCTCTAATTGATTCGAACTGACGTACCCAGTTAAAGGGTCATTCCTCTTTAATGAGCATCGCATATCACTATATTTGCACACTGTCGCAATCCCTGCACATTACGTACCCCTAGTTCAGGAAATGATCCATCTAGCTAAAAAAGATACATACCTCAGACATTTATTCCAACAATACATCCACTTTTCAAAAAAGGGTGTAATGTGCTTTATTCGGAATCCGCTACCTTGTCGTGTTCTTAACTTCGTACACCTTCTATTCAACGACGATTTTTCTCGTGAGAAAATCTTGATGTCGATAGGAACTAAATTTTGGCCGTAGCTGGACTGACAGACCAGCGTGATGCGGGCGTTTTGCAACAAAGTAAATAAATTATATAAACCATCACATAAAGATTAAATTTATTCAAATAAGAATTACTGTTTTCTGCACAGACCATAGAATCCTCAGATCTTTTTCTAACTCATGTGCATTCCACTAAGTTTCACTAAGTGACAAGTTAACATTACAATAGATTGTGGTCCTTCTATGACTAATGTCAAATTGTAATATTTTGCTTATTGCTGTTGAAGATGCAATCTACCAAAGGACTATAATTTATCGACATTTTCTGATGTAAATTGGATTTTGAGGTCCCTGGTTGGTGGTAATAACTATGATATTTTAAACTTTTATAATAAATTAAATATATTTATTATTGTAAAAAATACAATAATTGTGGCACAAGGACGAAGGGGAAATGGGGAAAGGCTGGTCTTTGCTATCTATCCTAGTCCTAGTTAATCGCAATCACGACCCATTCATCTGATACGTTTTATCCAGTTACAACTAGAATTCATCCATCACCACTCAATCCTGCATATACCACAATACCACATATTCATAGGGGGGACCCTATAAAACACCCCATGATATAAAAATCTCATGAAAATTCATAATGTCATTTTTTATTGTTTTTATTATCAAAAATATATAAAAAAATTCATGAATCAGGAAATGAGAGGGAGGGGATCTTTTCATAGTAAAATAAAAACGTGGTATTTTCTTCAGTCATTATTTAATATGTAATGACGAAAAAGACCAGGTTGATTGAATATAGCCTAGTCGATTAAAGCGTTGTTACGTGAATTTGGCGATATAGTAACTGTAAGTTCAATCCCTGTCTTCTTTAATATTCTAATAAGGAGAGGGTGATCAGCTTGAAATGCAACTTTAGAAATATTTTATCTGGGCTCAAGTTGAAATTCAAGGCTGTTGAGAAATTCACAACAATGTAAGTCGTCTATGAGAAGAAGATTACTGGAAGAAGAAGATTATAAATTTCCTCCACAAAGGATTAAAATCTTTCATAAATTGGATAACTTCCATTATTTTAAAAGGTTTCTCTTTAGCAAATTTATAAACGTTTTCCTATTTGTTTCTAATTTAAGCATTCTGTCAGATTCAACCAATAATTTTTCAATTCGTCCCTCAAGAATGTAAAGGAAAGAAATGCTTATTTACTTCTGAAAAAAAATGAATCTCAGGAGATTTTTATGTATCATAGCGAATAAGGGTAGAGTCGGGAGGAGTCTTTCACGAGTCTACAAACTGAGGATATCCTTCACTAAAGGTAAATTATTTGACATCCTAGCCCTCCTCCCATGTCGACTCGAACATCGGTTACATGTGTTGAAGGAAATCCACAAGGCAGGCTCACTTTAAATCACTGTCATCATTTTCCGAACCTTATCGATTAACATGAAGTTCAGTAGCATTCTCATTCCTTGTCAATCCGCAGAGCAAAAAAAAACAAAAACAAAATACAAAAAAAACAAAAAAAAACGTCCAGGTCGATACGTATATAATGTTTAGATTTAGGGGGAATTTGTCGGGTATTCTGGCAATTAATTGTACAAAGTAACACCCGTAGTCATATTAAAATTTTCTTTTAAGTTGTCGTAACATTTCCGGCTTTAATGCTTAGTATTCTATAACACACACACACACACACACACACACACACACACACACACACACACACACACACACACACACACACACACACACACATATGTCTGTGTGTGTGTGTGTACGGTTTCCTTATTTCTTGTTTGATTTTGGTATTGTTTAGGCAATATATATTTTTTTAATTTATACTAAAAGTTAATTCTTTACCGACCGTTGGAAAGGCTTTTCTTTTTCATTTGATTTTTTTTCTTTAGTCGCTTCGTTGTAACTTTTGGCAAGAATCTACGTCATTTTTTTTTTCTTTTCAGAGAAAATCGACTTTTACTATATAAAAAAAAAGAAGAAGCGCCAACAACTCGTAACGCAACTAACAAGCCTCTAGACCATCTCTGAGAAATTATTGATTGTAGATCGATCTCGCATAGCAACGATAATTAGCAGTAGCGCGAGGGCTGGTTTAACCTAGTCATTTGCTTGTCAAATTTAACGGTTGACTGCCTGACGCAAACGGCGCCGAATATGTCTATTGGTGTCAGAAAAATGTTGAGACGAATTTGCTAAAAAGCAGTAATTAGAATATTGATCTTTAGTCGTGAAACCGATTTCCAAGACGGACGAGGCTTTTAAACAAATTTGTTGCTCATCTTCATTTTTCGACTTCTTTAAAAAATTAGATTATAATTTCTGTCGTCATTCTTCTTCTTGTACCTTCTCATAGATACACAGACAGATATACAATTTCTTCGATGCCGGTTCGAAGACCGAACGTGAAAGCAAATGCCTGCCAGTGGCCATAACAGGGGCTGCGAGTGGGTATATTGAATATGTCCTCTCGCTACAGAAAGGACAACGGATCAATACCGAACTCAGCTCTGATCACTTGTCGGCAGTATATTTATCCAGGCGAGATTTTGTTTCTGAGACAATACTTTTATTCCAGTAGAACGAACGATTTTAACTATTTCTCTATATCTCTCTGAGAAGAAGAAAGAGGAAATAGATTATTTTACGAACGAATACTGCTAATCCCTTAAAATATTTTTTCACGAATCAACACTTTTAATTGTCTCTCACTCAAAAAGAGAAGAAAAACGAACGAACGAAGGCTTATTCCTTTCTATTTCTTTAATAAGAGCATTTTGTTTCATTAACCAACGCTTTAAATTCTTCCTCTCCGTATCTCTCTTCACGAAGAAGTAGAAGGAGGGGGAGGGGGAGGGATTATGGGAAGAAGAAGAAGAAGAAGAAGAAGAAGAAGAAGAAGAAGAAGAAGAAGAAGAAGAAGAAGAAGAAGAAGAAGAAGAAGAAGAAGAAGAAGAAGAAGAAGAAGAAGAATTTCAAGACGGTCGTCTATATTCACAACTCGCTTCAACGGTAAATCACTGATAACATTACACTGCATATATATTTAAAGCAAAAATAACGATCGTAAATTTCAGTATTATTCTTTAGTCTCTATAAAGCATACATATGAGTTGTCAATATCCTTTCAAAAGAATTCTTAATTCAAAGAAAATATTTAGTACTTTGAAGTCTTCTTTAATATAATATTTATTGGAGAAATTCTTCCTGATATGAAAGCCATGTGTAAACAGTAAAGTTCGTAATATTAGGCGAGTCGGTTAATCGAGACGGAATAGATTCTCTCTAACCAAACCATTTTCAATAATATAAGGGCTGTAATTACGGCATTTTTTTATTCTTCAAACATGTTTCACATTTCTGATTTCTTCTTAATCTACCATTTCCAGCAAGTTTACACCTTTGTGCGTATTTATTACTTGTCCATTGTAAAGGAAGTGCCTATATATTCCGGTTTTAAAAACATTCTTCTTCGATAATTCGTATTCGGTAAGATTCTTAGAATTTGGAAGAGAAACGTATATTCACTCTCTGTTTTGCATCCTGTTTTTGATAGATATTGTCACATTTCTCGGGACGGGGTTTTGTTATAATTATAAACTACGCTTGACACACGGAGACAAAGGTCAAATCTTTGGGATTGAAACTCCTAAAAATGGAGATGAGGAATCATTGATTGAAAGGTACGATTCGAAATTTCTAAAACATTAGTGCGAACAACAAGCACCAGACAAAAATTACAGAATGGTCCGAATGTCTTACGATACTTAACTATCCGTATAATAATTTTATGATGCATTTTTGGATAATTATTATTAATCTAGTCTTTATTATTAATCTAGTCTGATAAATGCGGTCTTTTTAAAGAATTTCTTGGTGGCTGATATACTCCAATTACTTTTTTCTTCTATTAGTTTGTTACATAAATTCGATCGTTTGTTTATAATTTATTTTAATAATCATTATTTATTAATAGTTCTGATGAATCATTCAACAATGCATTCCCCTTCACGGTTTATTACATCCTGCAAAAGATGCACTAACTGTTCAATGCCTCAATGCCTAGAAATCACTAGGTTTTGATGCGAACAATTCATCAAGACACGTTATAAGCTCTACCTCGTTGTTGAATGAAACACCCCTCAAATTGTTAGAAAGGTTGTAGTCAGGGGAATATGGTGGATGTGGCAGAACTTCCCAACTGGGCTCTTTCTTTGTATCCACGAGTAGCCTGTTTTCGAGCGAGTAAACTTGCGGCAATAGAGGAGCACTAGAATTAGTTTCTCTCGGTTAATGCGTGTGGTTTCCATGCGCAGTGTTTCCGAATTTTAGCCATTCAGTTACGATATAGAGACGAACGACAGTAACATGAAAGCTTGCCATTTTCTGGCCCACTTCCAAGAGGATCTAGCGTGGTTCGTCTTTAATCAGCGAGTGCAATTCGTTCTCATCAAATTGACCAGGTCGATCAGAACGCGAAGAGTCTGTAAGAATTCCCCTTCCTTGAAACGGGAAAAAACATTTCTGTGCTATTCTGTCGGTAATGAATCGTCTCCATAGACAGCGCAAATGTCTCGAGCAGGTTTGGCAGCTTTGTGACCTCGATTAAAAGCAAAGAGAGGATGTCGAACATGTCAATTCTTGTCTACTTGGCATCCCATCACAAATGGGTGTCTAAACAGAAACCAAATTTCAATAACTTGGACAGTATGATAAGAATAAGAAAGAGTCAAATAATTCAAAGAAAGATTATTTTTCGAGATCATCCGCAGAACATCAGAAAAAAATCAAACGATTATATATAAGAACCTAATTTTAATATACAACGCTCAAAAGCCGTTCAAATTTTTTCTGATGTACGCTGGCCGTTAATGATAACTGAATACTTCAATGTTAAGATAAAACAGTATTTAATTACAACCGCAAATAAATACTTAACAAGAACAAAGAAGTAAAATCAACCAAAGATAATTAACTATTTCAGTGAATACATTGTTAGCAGCGCGGCTCGGCTTAACGTCCGGTAAATCCTAAATCAAAACCCAAATCCGCGACGTCCAATAATTCACACTAATTCGACTGGATAGTTCCACTTAATAGTCACTCAATAATCACTGCAGTCAGTAGCCTGACACCGCTATTTATACACCTGACGGAAAACATATATTCATAAGTTCAGGGTGTCACGCTCCAACCTTGGTGTCGGTAGTTACTCATTTTCTTCTTATATGACAAGTTAGAGTGTCAGTAAAGGAACTAGGAAGCGAATATTATGAAGAGGTGGATGACAGATATCGATTGATCCTGGACTTGACGATTTAAAACTGTAGTGTTTGAAGAAGCAGCCACAAAGTATATCCTACAAAGTAGCTGTTCTTTGGATAAAGCTCAGCGGAACATCTTCCTTACAAATGGAACATGGCCGATCTGGTAGAACTGAAGTATCAATAAACTAATTTCTAAATTAATTAAGCATTCTGTTAAAGATTATTTATCTATGGTGGGTCAAAAGTCACGAAGGAGTATTTTTAAAATTTGATAATGCCTTATGTTTTTGTTTTAAATATCATAGCGGCTTACGGTCTTATCAGGTTGAAACACCAATTCTTGCACGAACGCCGGAGTTAAACAATGTCAACCTGGTCAGTACCTAGATGGATGACCGCTTGGGAATACCAGGTGCTGTAATATTGGATGTGCGGGTAGCCTAATGGTTAACCAGTAGCAGATGGAAATCGGAGAGTCAAGGTTCAATGCCAGTCGGGTTCGTTATATTCACTTACGTTCAAATACTCTTGGGAAAAACATGGATCCAACTCTTATCCTCCCAGCTATGGGTTAAATAGTAGTACTTGCATGAGTAAATCATTATTATTTCCGACTATCTACAACAATCTCTTATTATCCAAAAATATGTATGGCTTTAAATAACCTCCAAATGTTGATAAGTGGTAAAAAAGGTCAATCAACCAAATATCGTCGCCTCATAAACAGTATATATATATATATATATATATATATATATATATATATATATACATATATATATATATACATATATATATATACATATATATATACATATATATATATATATATATATACATATATATATATATATATACATATATATATATATATATATATATATATATATATATATATATATATAACCATCGAGGTAAATAAAATTAGTAAAAATTGATTTAATTTAGAAAAAAATTCAAACCTCTTTGTGATTTTGCTTCACGCATTAATCTATGTCAGATTTTAATATTCATAAAAATAGTAATAATTAATTTAATTTGTTTTTTTAAATTTCAAACAGCTTCGTGATATTCTTATATTTTACACCAATACTTGTATTATTATTTGCAATCGGACTCAAAAATTTTAAAACGGAACGAGCATCTACTGTGACGTTCGAGCACTAATTATAGAAAGACACCCACAACAGGCTTAGGCGTCCAGTTTCTTTTACAAATATCTGAAAGAAGTCTGGCTTTGACTCGTCAGAAATACAACTTTAGATTTCCCTAAATAAACAAGTGTCTTGGATAGGATGAATGAATATCTTGTAAAAGTGAATTAACAGTTGAGTTGAAGTAATACTCATAATGTCTACTACTTCAAAGGATAGGAAATTGTGGAGAGCCATGATCGCCTACTTCCTGTAGAGATACGGCACATAGAAGGAGGAAAAGAAGACGGAGACAGAGCTTGTGTAAATACTTGGCAGGACAGGGATTAGGAGAGATAAAAAAAGACAAATTTTCTTAAGAGCTATAAAAGAGAGGGAAATGTAGAGAGCTGTGATCGCCCATGTCCCGAAGGGACACGGAACAAAGAAGAAGAAGAAGAAGAAGAAGAAGAAGAAGAAGAAGAAGAAGGTTAATCGGACAAGTAAAAGAAACATTTCAGTCCGTAATAAAAATAATAGGACAGGAAATTGTGGACAGCTATGATCGCCTAAGACCTGAGGGGATACGACACACAGAGAAGAGATGAACAAAAATATTTAAACCGGATCGAGAGTTTACTCTGAAGTACGAGCACTCTTTATAAAAGGACACCCACAGCAGGTTTAGGGGTTCAGTTTCTTTTACAAATATCTGAAAGTAGTCTGTCTTTGACTTGTCAGAAATACAACTGTAGATGTCCCTAAGGAACAAGTGGCTTGGATAGGATGAATGAATATCTTGTAAAACTGAGTTAACAATTGGTTTGATTGTAATACTCCTAATGTCTTCTCTGCAAAGTGTCTAAGATATATTCTTTTTGGTGAGGTTGAATGACTATTACTATTTGCAATCGGATTAATGTAATTTTTGTTGTTACTCTCACATGCTTTTTAACATTTTGCCCTCCGGCGTTCGCCATGTTTCTGCCATTCTGACCACTTTGTTTGAAGTACTGGTTTAGTCTATTCTCGTTCAACTGTATAAGTATATATTGTCGTTTTTAATGTTGATCAGTTATTGTTAGTCCTGTTTCCACTGTGTTTTCCATTCGGCAAACGAGACCTCACCAGTCTCTCTCAGCTCTAAGGTTATTTCCCTGAAGAGTGTTCAGATAAACTACACTCCTTAGTTCCACAAGTTCTAAACCCACATAGACTGTAGCCAACCATCCTCATTCTCTTCATATTCCCTCTGGTGAGATGTAAGTTCTACTCAGGCCGCTTCTTCCCACGGACCTTGTGGAACCGACCCCCAAGAGACTGCTTCCCCGATCACGACAATTAACTTCCACTTATATCCGTATAAGTTGTGCCTGTCAATTTTTAATCCTCTACTTCTCTTGGCCCCGAGCCCTGTACAGAGTGAACCCCGCTGTAAAAAAAAATATCTGTGTTCTGCCCAGTTCAGTTACTAAACTCAAATTCACGAATCAACGCTTTCACACCTCTAGGCTTTTGTTCCATCTGTCGGATATGTGTCTGCACTGCAATTTAAGCCGTATCTGGCGAGAGGAGAAATAGATTCATGCCTTTCCCAAGGCTAACGGTGCGAAAGGGACTAGACTGAATTTTGAACTCGGTTCACTGATTCTAATTTGCACACCGTCAAATCGTACGCTACCTCCAAAGAGGAAGCAATTAGATTTTCCATAATAAGATAGAAATCGTGCATCGTGTTTGTGTTCTATGTAGATATCTGTATATCTCTGAATCTATACCGTATAATTACCCTATTGTATGTTCATACGTAACAATCGTGCATCGCACTTGGACACCAGTATAAACCAAACAACAGAAGCCTAATTATTTCTTTGGATTAATGTAATCGATGAATGAACTCAATGATTCTTTATCCAAGTCGATTCTTCCCTGTTGTTCTGTGGTAATCAATCAACAGCGACATCCTTTAGCTTGTCTTACAATATCGCAGCTGGAATACTGGGTTTCTACGCAGGAGATCGATGAAAATATATCAAATTCCAATACGAAGGTTTCTTCAGATATCGTTCTACAGCCGGTCTGGTGTGCAAGTATTTTGACCAGATGGCGCCAAATCCGTTCAGAAATATCTAAGCTGTCAGCTGTATACAACCGCTTTCTCAGAGCAATGATTAAAAATGACACTCGACGAATGGAGCCTGTATATCGTAGCTCCGACCATCCTTCCAATCTCGTGGATTGGCGCAACATGATCGCAAGTAAAGAACTATATCAAATGACAGAAAGCCCATGACTTTCAACAAGAGCGAAAACTAAAAAGGATATCATGTGTAATTCGACATCAGCAAAATGTTGATATTCCACACTACCTCAAACAAAAGCTTCGAAAGGAAAGCCCGCATCACTACTAGAAAAACCGATAACTGAGATTGTTTTTAGCGGCATGTCAACACCTTATGGGTCATTTAATGCCGAAATTTAATTTTCTTCGGAGCATTAGTAATGTCTTTTACAAAAATGTATTGTACACTATTTACATTATTCGAACTATATTTATTACAACGTTTCGGTCGTTGTACGCTCCGGCCTTCTTCAGGTGATTGGAATGTCGTTCTGAACCCTTTATTTCGCTCACTGTGGTAGACTGTTCTAGTTCCACGTGCCATGTTTAATGGATGTCAGTTGTCAGTTATCTCCTGTTAATTCCCCTTTCCAAGTTCTCCACTGCCTTAACCGGGTATTTAACTCACACTCTTTGGGTCCTGTCACTGGATCTAACCAACGCCTTTATCCACTGTGCCATATGTCCTCAATTACACATGGTACTGTGGATAAAAAAAATCAGATCAAAAATGTATTGCTGATAATATTTTGCTTGTTTACAGTAATGTATTGCTGGCATTTTTTTTTTTTTTTTACAAAAATTTATTGCTGGTAAACTTTTGATTGTGAAAATGTATTGGAGGTATTTTTACTATAAAAGTATATTTTTAGATTTTCATAGTGTGTTGACCCAAGGTTGGAGGCTAACTGTTTTCCCATAGCTAGGCCCCTAATAGGTGCTGCAACCCAGGGTCAAGGTAGATCTGTGAATAACAGCAATTAAGATGTGGTTCTACGCTCCTCAAACCTCTCGATGAGAGGCCGTCCTACCAGATGTAATTTCTCATTATACTCAGGACAAGTGAAATTAAGAAACCTATTTTCCTGAAAATTGTTTTGAGATAAAGATTTCATAAATTTCCAATGAAATTAGTCTTGGCTGAGCGGTCAATGAATGCCGAATGTTTTCTTCTAAGAATTAATATTATCATTTCTATCGCTCAATGTGCCAAGATTACGTTGTTGTCAGTCTGAGGTAAACGTTGGTTTTCAACATGCATTCAATAAATCGATCACTCACTTTTATTTTATTTGAAAGGGGATTTTTAAAAAAATACGATGTCCCTTTAGGGCGTAGGCAGTTATGGTTCTCCACTGATTATTTTTCTTCATTTTCTAATACTTACCATGAATTATTGGGAAAAATAAAGGAGTGGTTCCCTGCAGCCTTTTCAGCGATTTTGAATTCTGAGCTTTTTTTCTAGACTAGCTGTCAAGCAAAGCTAAGGAACCCAGTCTACCCTGTTATTTAACCCATTATCGAAAAATAAATATATTCACGCATCAGACGTGCTATAACTTCCTTCTGTCTTTTCTACAAGTATTTTCATGGCAACTGCTCTGACGATCTGCTTTCACTGCTTCCGAAACTGCATGAATTTAATTATGCTACTACGTTGGCATCTCGGTCCCACTCTTTCACTGTCGAAACGATTAAATATAGACGTCTATTCTGCTCTACAGCTTCTCATCTCGCAATTCACGTCAGTGGAACTCCCCTCCCCTTAATTACTTTCCTGATAGCTATAATCTTCAAATGTAAAACACCCTCTTTACTCCTGCTCTCACTTTCTGTAACAGCTTGCGGGCTAGTGGCACTCACGCCTTGCTTGAGGTAATATGCTTAAAAAAATCCCAAGTGCATTAGTGCGAAAGGGAACGGAAAACACTTGGCCAGAATTTGAACTCGGCTAAGTGATTTCCATATCCGTGGCGATAACAATTACTTATACGAAATTTTAATTAATATTGTAATTTTTCAGAATCATTATTGTTTTCTATGTCGATGCATTTTTCAGGGTCTCTCTTATTTGGAAATTCCTGAATACGTCATCTTCAGTATTCCGCGTGTTTCACGATCTCAGATTCATTTACCTGTGACTATTTTAAGGATGATGCCTTTTTAGATCTTTGTTTACTTTGCAAATTCCCAGGTGAGTCAGTTTCACTATTCCGCTAATTGTTTGAATTAATTATTTAATACCTGACCCTTTCATCTCTATCGGTAGAGGCATATACTGTTCATCCCTGTTTGCTTAGATGATTTAAGAGTATGCTTTCTTTTATATAAGATAATTTTTGAAATAAGTGTAAATATGTAATAATAACAGAAGCAAGGAAATCCTTTTGTGTTTGACTATGAAAAGCTTTTAGAGTTTTGGGCGTTTGTTATCATGCATCTACATTCACACTGTCTATTGTCCTGAGAACCAATCAAGAAAAATGCGAGAGCAATGTCATCCGAATTTATATTCAAGTTCTATTCTGTTATTCTCTAGCTTTTTTTTTTCATTTTTATTTCTTTCATGAATAGAGTTTATTATCAGGCTCTTTGAGATTAATATAAACTATGGCTTCTGGTGTGAAATTACGTTTCCACATGCGTTGAAATGAAAGGTGCACTATTATTTGTCACAATTGCATTACTACGCTGAAATGAAAGGTTTGCTCTTATTCGTTACAACTGAGTTACTTCGTTGAAATAAATTGTGTGCTCTTATTCGTTACCATTTTATTGCTGCGCTGAAATGTAAACAGTGCTTTCTTTTGTCACAATGGCATTATTAATTACAATGGAGACACATCGTCAGTATGACCACTTACAAAACTACAGATATTGAGGTAATCCAATATTTTTCCTTAATCGTTTTTTATAACACGGTTCTAGGAGCACGGTCAGAGAAAGAAAAAAAAGAGCAAAGGAAACAAGTAGATAAAATCACAAGATAAATTATATAAATATATAAGATGATAAATATAATAGGAAAAGGAAAATGAAATAAAAGAAAGAAAGAAAGAGAAAAAGAAACAATCAAAAATGAAGATAATGAAAGACAGTAGATGAAAAGCAAAAAGATCAAGGAAAGTGAAATAGAAAAGGACATGTATGAGTTGATTGAAATGAAAAAGGGGGAAAAAAGAAAGAAGAGAAAGATGGAAAATACATGAAAAACAAAAGAAAACAAAATAGAAGAGGTCTTTATAAATAATGTGAAAATGAAAAAAATAAAATAATGAATATATAAATAAGAAATGAAAGAGAAAAGCCGGTGTAAGAGATTACGTAAAATAATGTGATTTATTTGTGATTCCTTGCGAATCCTCGTCGCCAGTTTTGTGATATAGGACGGCTTCGCTTGTCACTTTGCTATGTCAAGCGGGAGCTCATTATCACTTCCAAATAACGCTCGCTATATTCGAGACTTCGTAGACGCCGGTACTAGTAGTAACACTTTCCAATAATATCCGCACTAGTAATACTTGTTCAAGTAGTAATCGCCAAATATTATAATAATCAGAAGGCAATCGTAATCCGTAGAGTAGAAGAGTAGAGAGAGTGAACGTATAGCAATAGTGGATAGACAAGAAGAGTGAATAGTGATAGAGGAGAAATAGTGATCGTTACGCTACTTCGTATTTATTCACTTGCTTTATGATCACGAGATCTAATTAATAACGAAATCGCCCGCGTTACTCATTGGCGATCTAGTTTCAAACCATAGTGTCGGCAAGGACACTTCTCTTATAAAACAAAAACAAAATAACAAAAACAAGGCAAAAATGTGAATGGAGAAAAAAAAGAAAGGATGTAATTATGATTGAAGAATGTCATAATGAAATTGATGTATATGTTGTTGAAAAACGACGAGATCAAAAAGAAAGAGAAATAAATAAGTGAAAGACGATAAAAGAAAGAAAAGGAACATATGACTAGAAAAAGTATTTTAAACGAAAAAAATGTCTAATAAATGAAGGAAAATGAAAGAAAGGAAAAAGACAATTAGAAAACGCTTGAATGAAAAGAAAGAATAAAATAGCACTAACGTTAAAAACAAAAGAAGGAAAAACAACCAGAACCGAATACAATTAGAAAAAAATAAGGAAAACTAAGAAAGAAAACAAAGCGAATTTAAAAAAAAATGATAAAAGAGAGAAATACAGGAAGAGAATGTTACGGTCCAGAAACGAAGGAACACACAACAGGAATGAAAACTATTGAGAAGGACAACAAAGAAAAATAACAAATTAACAAAAACTCCTAAATAATAGGAACGAAATAACTTCATCGTTGAAATAAGAAAGAACAATATGGCGCAATGGTCATTAAAATGATCTAAAAAGATTTCGGGAGGAAGAAAAACAGAGAGAAAAGAAGGTAAATCTGAGGACGAGTTGACTAGAAATTATTAAAATAATTAGAAACAGGAAATACACAGAAAAGAATAAAACAGTAAATTAAATATAGATAAAAAAAAATAAACAAACGCGAAAAATATGGCAGGTTGAGATTGAATTCATAAAAAAATAAAAGGTGAGTTTCCAAACGGTCATTACTATCCCCTGAACACTGGAATTGTCATTGATTAATTGTATCATTGGAATGTGCTTCTGCTGAACGTCACATTCAGTGATCGATCAGAAGCCCGACAAGAGAGTAATTAATTTTACTTTAAGTCTCCATTGTAGGTAGCTGGCTGAAAATCTCGGTGGAGATGTCGCCAGAGAAATAATCGCAATGCTTTGTTCGTTTAACAATTAACGGCATATTCTGAAAAGGAAAAAAAAAACATACATCTTTGAGTCATGTGCCTTGACAGACTAAGTTCGATTAAACCCATGGATTGTGGAACTGAATGTATTCGTCATGTCAATGTTTCCATGACTGTTTTTCTCTCTCTTCATTGCTGTATATATGTTTGCATATATGTATGTTAGTTCGTGGCCGAGCCTGAGATCTAGGTTAATTTCGCATCGATTTGTCCGGATGGTGACTTCTTGATGATAACGGTCTGAGGTAGCTATCTCAGCTTGCTGCACATTTCGAATGTGCTTGAACATCATAACACCGGTTGCCTTGTGAGTGAAATTGGGAAGACGAAACTTTGGACGCCCTTGATATTAGAGCCAGCACGAAAACATAAGTCATCGTGGCTGAGTGTTTGAGCGTACTGCTGTTGTACATATTAGGCTCTTTCTCCCAGATAATCTAACTAATAGTTGTTGCATAAATCACAGGTTGTCTATGTGCGTATTGAACAAACACTAATGTGCCTGAGCAGACGTCTGCGACTGGGATTGGCTAAGAGACGGGCCTGTTCTAGCTATTATGTATGTATCCAAACATATATGAATATACATCGTATTATAAACGTGCAACTTCGTCTCATGTATTAGGATGTTACATATATTCGATTGTTTTTTTTTCTAATATTCTGCGAATGATCTCGACGAATAATCTTTCGTAGAATATTTTGCTTCGTATTAACAATGGTCATCCCGTGAAACCGTGATGTAACGTTATTGAAAATTTATTTCAGATTAGAAATCTCTTCGAGATGGAATGCCAAGTAGACAAGAATTAACATGTTATACATCTACTTCCCTTTGATTTAATCAAGATCACAAAGCTGCCAGAGACGCTTGAGTCATTTCTGTTGTTGTTGTGGTAGGATCCACCTAATCTGCATAGGTGACTACCGACTATATAAATAATGGTTGATACCGGAAGACAAGGGAGCGAATACAGAGATCCAGCTAGAGACTCTGCCCGACTGCGACTTAGTCAACACATTCTCCAGGAAAGTCTTCCCAGAAATATACAGAAATCCTATATGTAAATATTGTGTATATTTTCTTTTTATAATACATTCTTGTTCTAAGTACATTTTGTGTTGCATTATTATTCCATGCATTAGTCGAGATCCAACAATGAGTCAAGACTCAACAGTTGTGTACGGAGATGATTTCATTACAGACAAAACCGCGCAGTAATGGTTTTCGCGATTCAAGGAGGGGAAGTTCAACCTCACACACTCTCTGTGTTCTGGCTAAACTGTTCAGTTTCTTAAAAACAAATTGCAGGCGCTGATTAAAGAAGCACCGCGGTTGACCGCTAGAGAATTGGCCCAGAATATGGTCATCTTGTCATCGTCATTCATTGTGCAAGATCCAGACACACGGCACGTGGGTGCCACATGCATTGACCGAGAGAAACAAACTCCAGCGGTTCTCCATTGTTACCAATATTCGCTTGACACCAGGCTATTTGTGGATACAAGGAAAGGGCTGGGTTGGGGAGTTCTGACACACCCACCATATTCTTCTGATTTAGCCCTCTTCAATCTATTACCTTTTTCAGTCAAATCCTAACGTTTTGAGAGGTGTTTCGGTCAACAACGATGTTGAGCTTAAAAAGTGGCTTGATGAATTTTTCTAGTCAAAAACAAGTGATTTCTATCATCGAGGCATTGAACTGATATTGGATCGTTGGCAGAAGGTTGTAAAAATTGAAAGGGAATACATTGTTCAATGATTCATCAGAACTATTAATAAATAATAGATATTAAATTAATTATAAAAACAACGAATGTATGTAGCAACCTAATACACACACACACACACACATACATACATATATATATATATATGTGAAAATTTCTCAAATTTAACTTTTAGAGAAGACAATATTTGTAAATAAATGACAATAAGAAAACAGTAATTGCTGACGCGTTTCGTCCTAATGCGGACTTTTTCAAAGCAAGTAACGAAATGATTTTAATCAAACAAAGAAAATTAATAAAAACAAAAAACAGAGTGTTCTTAGCAACGGGAATGTAGGAAACGCTATTTTCGTATTTTTAACTGATAATGACGTCAGTTAATGTCACGTGTGGAGAATATTTCATTAATCTTTGTTGATGGATTCAACCATTTTCTTTTGATTTTAATATGTTTTTGTGTACATTTGTTTTGTGAGAGCAGTAATTTTGTTAGAAAAGGTGAAATAGGGAAAAAACCTGGGCGTAGATTAATATTTGGGTATTGGTCGATTGCGGCACTCTCTAGGATTTTCCTTCTGAGTGAGTTATTTTCTTTTTTTATAAGTATAGAGTTTTTAATATATATATATATATATATATATATATATATATATATATGTGTGTGTGTCTGTGTGTGTATCTGTGTGTGAAGGTTCATGATTTCGACCTAATAAATGTCAGTCTGGTTAGCATAGAAAAGAATTCACTTGGAATAAAATGCATTGAAAGTGTGCTGATCTCACAATACTTTAGACTAAACTTCAGACCAGGCTCATATACATTATCACCGAACATTGCAATATATCTAGACATCTGCTCGGACAGGGTTAATTTCAAATCCAGCAGACGTTAATGGTCTAAATACGAAACAAAGAAAATACTTTATAGTCGCAGCATCAGATAAGGATATTTATTGCCTCTTCTACAAAATGTCAGCGCACTTTTCTCACACACGGATGTATCTCTATCATTCCTATATTAACCGTCCACCATAAAGAGATGAAAGTCTTTGTCATTATCGGTTGTCCATTTTGTCTCATTGTTTCCACAGAGATGTTTTGTAACGTTCACATACAAACACGGGTAAATGAAAAATATCCATGCATTGCAAATACCCACGTATATAAAATAAAATAATTACATTGGCAAAATTGCAAGTTTATTTCTCCATAGATAGAGACACACAAGAAAGTACGTTAGTTACGTGACACGTCAGTCTATATGTGTGTGTGTATGTGTTTATGTGTGTGTGTGTATGTCTGTGTTTCGAGGTGTCTGATTTCGACCTAATAAATGTCAGTCTGGTTAGCATAGAAAAGAATTCACTTTGAATAAAATGCATTGAAAGTATGCTGATCTCACAATACTTTACACTAATCTTCAGACTCGGCTCATATACATTAGTAGCAATATATATATATATATATATATATATATATATATATATATATATATATATATATATATATATATATATATATATTAGGTGGTTACATATATTCGTTCGTTTTTTCAGATGTTCAGCAAATGATCTCGAAGAAAAAAATTTGTAGCATTCTTGGCTACTTAGAAATGTCGTCCTGCTAAACTTTTGTCTAACGTTATTGAAATCTTATTTCAGATTAGACACTCCTTTGAGCTGAGCATGTTCGACATCTTTCTTTGTTTTTAGTCAAGGTCACAAACTGCTCGAGACATTTTATCTGTACGGAGATGAACAAATGAACAGGCGCGAAGAATTTAAAAACCTGGCTGATGTCTATGATTATTCCATATGACAATGATCGCCTCCAAGTCGGTAACCCGGGAAAACATGCAATTAAAAAGCTCGGTTAGGAAGTTCTGCCACACCCAGCATATTCTTCTGATTTAGCCTCTCCAGACTACAACATTTTTTGTCTCTTTTTAACAGTTTGAAGGGTGTTTCGTTCAACAATGATGCTAAGCTTAAAACGTGTATTGATGAATTTATCGAGTCAAAACCAAGTGATTTCTATCGTCGAGGTATTTAACAGTTAGTGAAGAGTTGAATGATTTATCAGAACTATTAATAAATAATAAGGATTAAATTATATAAAAAAAACGAACGAATTTATGCAACATAATATATATAACATTGCGCATATTATGCAATATAATATCCTCAACAATATCTCCCCACTAACTTATGTATTACATAAAACCAACATTATATACCAATATAAATGCCCCTTGGGAGAATGTATCTGCGACAAAAAAAAACAACAAAAAATATATTTTGGGTATACGACAAATACACTAACAAGAAGGCTTACACGCCACATGTCTCACCGTTCGGCCATTGCAAGACATCTACAACAAATACCTGTCCGCATTCACAATATAAAAAAAATTACTAATCGACAACACAACTATCCTATACCATGAAAACAACAAATTTGGATTACAGATACTGGAAGCAATTTATATTAAAAAATTAAAGCCGGCACTGAACATAATCAACTATAAATACTGCAGTAATGTTCTGAAATGCCCGTAACGGAACAGTTTTTTCATGCTTTAATGCGCTCTTGACCATGACATTATTATACAGAGGAAAAGAAAATTCCATAATGGATATTTTTTTCACGTTCTAATGAACGTTCAGCACATTGTCAATGATTTCGTATTTAAAAGCATAATGAAAAAATTACGATAATGGATAACAACGCTCATCTTTGTATAAATATTTATATTAAAGAACAACATATAGTCTTGTATTAGTGCTCCACTGAAGATGATCTTGGAAGAAGATCGAAAGTACTTGGGAAATGAAAATAAAAGAAATTTAAACAGTTATAGCACATTTCTCTCATCCTGTAACGTCAATACACGGAAGGTTATTCGTGAGTATGAACGGATTTTATTAAAAAATAGCATGCCGATAATTTATACGATCAAACATGCCTAAAAGAGAATTAGCTGCTTAAATACACAAACATATATATATATATATATATATATATATATATATATATATATATATATATATATATATATGAGATGAAGATGATGGTTTATATTAGCGTTTAGTTTTCCTTGTTGAGACTGGAGTTACTTAGCGTAGACACATGAAACTGCTGGAGTGATGGTGTTTCTGATATATTGATTATCCGGTGGCAAATTTACGTGAAAGGTGAGTCGACTGAAGAATAAATTCAGCACATAAGCTAAAATCGAAATAAAAAGAATGCGTCAAGAACACACTGGAGAAGACCAACGTCATGCAACATGACCATAAAACGATCTAACTCAAAAATCGTTCATCATGGAGTTATGCCGTACACAATTTTGTCCACGTGAACGTACTACTAGATTGGCGATTAAGTCTCAACATCTTACTATTGAAATAGTTAGATACGACCGTCCTTCTAATCTATGGTTTTCTCACACTTCCCGCTTGTGGAACAATTTTCAGATTTCTTGCTTCCATGTCATCTACAATCGTCATAAATTTGAATGCAATGTCAATCGCTATCTTCTGTCTTTTATTGCCTTTTCTCCTTACTAAATTCTTCTAATTCTGTTTCAGTAGCAGAATAATCCTTGCGCTTTAGTGGCATTATCGTCTTGCTTGGGGTGAAATGATTAAAAATGGACAGGATTGTGTCAGGCATGAAAACTCAAGAGGGATGCTTCTAAGGGTTTTTATGTTAATATCACGGAGAATGTAGTTACAAGATTTGATCTAACGTATAAGCAATGTGGTCGTGACCGTCTAAGTAGAAGTGGCCTAACAAATAATCAAGGCGGCACACACTGTGAGAATTCAATCACAACACGTTATTGAGTATTTCTCCTTGCAGCAAGTGAGGAAAAGTATGTGCCTCAGTTGGTGGTCTAAAACATCATATGATGAAACAGTATCTGTATTTCTGTAGAGACGCTCAACATTGCTACATCTGCGCAAAATCTTCTGGTCATATTTAAGGACGAATATTTGAGGACAAAGCAAGCGGTGACATTATTCGAAACTGAGACGGAACAATTTTATTAAAAAATCTTCAAAATAATTATAATGACAACGTAATGTTTGTCTCATGACTGCCAACGTTTCACAGTTAGTTTGTTCGTATCATTCCAAGCCACAATGTAATCTTACAATGATCCCATTACAAATATTCGATAGCCAAAGTGAGAAAATCTCACTATGGTTGATTTGTCAGAGAATTGATAGAATAATCCTGGAGATGCGATCACTTCAAGTGGCATCGATGACGAATGCCTCAAAACCACAGCCAAGTTTGAACTCACCCTTCCGCATGAAACTTGATAGACGAAATTGTTTAGTGTTTGTGTGTACTGTCATTATTCAACTACTGATTGCAACATGTCTCTGAGAAACAGAAATCAATATCCGCTCAGCATAGTTGTAGCATAAAATGGAGGCTGGTTCTGTAGTTTTTGAAGAAAGGAAAATATACCTTAGTAGGTGTCAACAACAGGGATAAGCTAATTAGAATAGTGTCCACGAAAACGTCAGCCATCATAATATATATATATATATGTATATATATATATATATATATATATATATATATATATATATATATATATATTATAAATTAATAAATTTAAAATATGGTTTTACCGCTACACAGTGATAACCATGTTTCAGAAATGGAAGCTAAAGCCGCTGAATTTAATTTTGTTATTAAACCAAAGACATTAGTTCCATTTCCTCATCAAGCGAATTTTGGAGTAACTTACTTTTTAAAAAATTACGGTTGTTAACGGCACAGGAAAGATTCATAGTTTGAGGGTTTCCAAGGTTACCGATAAATCCATTCATCTAGACAAGGGGTGGTAGAGGGTTCAATTCTGTATAACTGATACAACGAAAATTAAAAATTGAACCCTCTACCACCCCTTGTCTAGATGAATGGATTTATCGGTAACCTTGGAAACCCTCAAACTATGAATCATTCCTGTGCCGTTAACAACCGTAAATTTTTAAAAAGTAAGTTACTCCAAAATTCGCTTGATGAGGAAATGGAACTAATGTCTTTGGTTTAATAACAAAATTAAATTCAGGGGCTTTAGCTTCCATTTGTGAAACATGGTTATCACTGTGTAGCGGTAAAACCATATTTTAAATTTATTAATTTATAATATTAATGCTCTGTAAATTTAAATTTACATAGAGCACTATTGTGTAAAAATAAAAATATCTATAAGAACACCGGATTTTATATCTTACTGTTCTTTCCTTTATATATATATATATATATATATATATATATATATATATATATATATATATCCGGATTCAAATTTTGAACCAGAAAATCCGAAAGCTTTAGTCCTTGGATACATATTAAGAAATTCCTCCTACTACTTATTGCTAAATCATTTTATGGTGATAAAATCTCGTTTCCCAGTTGTTGACTGTGGAACCGAAATAAAATGAAAAATTAAAAGAAAACAAAAAAAACTTTAAGCTGGCCTTTTTTAAGTTTTCTAAAAATGTAGCCCCCTACTGTATTTAAATCCCTATATTATATTTACTTTATTTTAAATTTTAGCTGTGAATCTGCTTGTAATTTAGCGTCCCACCCATGAGACCCAGTATCTATCTATATATATATATATATATATATATATATATATATATATATATATATATATATATATATATATATATATATATATTCTTACTCTGTCCTGTACATTGAGTTCTACCTGGATTCTATCCTCTTGGGAATTTATTTATACAAATATATATATATATATATATATATATATATATATATATATATATATATATGATAATAGGAAAACTGTAATAGTTGCCGACGCGTTTCGTCCAATGTGGACTTTCTCAAGGCAAAAAAAAAAATAACGAAATGAATTTATTTAAACAAAGTAACAAATAATAACAAAAAAAATGTCCTTAGCAACTGGAAGAATTTAGAGAACGCTATTTTCATACTTTTAACTGAAAATTACGTCAATTAGCGTTTTCTAAATTCTTCAACAAAACACATATAACAATCAAAACAGACATAACACCGCCTCTAGTAATTATGTCCACACAAGCATGCATATGCACAAAACTGACTATCATCTACCATGTATTCAAAGTACTTCAAAGCTCCCAAGAAAATTAAATGTTGGCATTAAATGACTGATAAGCAGTTGATGTGCCGTTAAACAAATTAATAAAATCAAATAATCAATCCAGACATTTAAACTATGAACAGCTATACCACATGTGCCTAATCGGCTCATCCTCGTTCTCTGCGAATTCCATTGGCGGGGAAAAAGTTCATTTCATACAGCTTCTTCCCAAGAACTGTTACGGTGTGGAAAAGGCGACCGAAAGAATGCCTCCACTATGACTACAATCTTACCCTTAAATCTTAGGGTCAACGGTATCTATTCTGCATAATATGCACAGGGTGCTCCCCACCCTTCAATGTACGCCCTCACTGCGATCTTGCTCTTTAATCTTCTACATTGAGTGCCTCTTTGATAGAAAAATAGTATAATTTTTAATTATTCGGAATTGAAACAAATTTGGAAAAAAATGATTTTCAGGAAATCTAACTGCAAATAAAACTACTTTTTGAATAGTTTCTGCAGACGATTATTCTTGTTATTGTTGTTGTTATCATATCGCTTCAGCCGGTTATGTCTCCCACCTTCATCATGTGTATGTCAATCCGGATAACCTATAGAGAATTTTTTCAAATTGGCTAGCTTTTTTAAATTAAGAAATTAGCAATTTTTAATTTTTAATTCAGAAAAAAGTCTTTATCTAATTCAAGTAATAAAATTTTTTTCTATAAAGAATGCATCTGTTGAAAACATTTCTGTGCTAAAGTAACTAATAATAACAAAACAAAAGTCATTGAAACAAAGCTCAGTCGATCAATGATGACAATTCCAGAACAACGTAACTATAAACAATTTTTTCTATCCTCTGCCAGCCGCTATGATGGAGAAAGCATTACCTCGAACAGTCACCAGTGAGACACGCTGTAAGAGGCACTGCGTTTCGCGAGGCTCCTTCCTTAATCGAGAAGCAATCGCGCCAATCCTACGAAGGAACGCCATCGAACGAGGGCCAATAACCCCTGAAGTCTCCACTGCCACAGGAGTAAAAAAAAATCTATCAGCAAGAGAAGAATATTTAGCTATTTTTTTTTATCTCTGCGTCTCGGGCGACGGACCCCGGCTCAACAGCGAGTTTCGAACTGAAACTTTTATTTAATTTACGGGGGTAGACAGTTCTCTTTCCACTGTCCGTGTTTAGCGATATCACGTCAGTTGTTATTTTTAGTACTGTTTGATTATTGCTCGCTCTGTTTTCTGTGAGTCCAAGTACACATTGCATGGTCCAGAAAAAAAAAAAGAAAGAAAGAAAACAGTGAGAGACAAGAGAAAAAAACGCTGACGCAAATTAAGAAAGAAAGAACGAAAGAAAGAACAGGTTAAGAAGAAATGATAAAGCTAACCAGAAAGAAACTATAAAAAAGGAAAATAATGAAAGTAATTAAAAGTGATAATGGACAAAAGAACAGGAAAGGATGAGCAGCAAAAAGTCGTAGAATAAAAGGAATAAAAAAAAATGTTAGTAATAAAGAAAGCAGGAAGGAAAGCGTGTCAAGAATCAAATCTGAAACGTAAATAAACTGGAAAGAAAAAAAAAGAAGAGAACAAAAGAAACAGTAAAACAACTAAAAGAAAATGAATCGAAAAGCAAATAAATAAAAAAATAGAAAGAAAATGATAGGCATATGTATCAAAATGTGAATAAAATTAAGTAAAAAAAAAAGAAAAGAAATAAACTGAAAATGCAATTCGAAAAGCAACAGGAAAGGACTAAAGGCGAGAAAAAGAAGAAAGAAAACAACAAAAAAACTCATTGGAGAAAATGAAGAAAAAAAGGAGACAGATAAAACCGTTATGAAATAAAGCTCCCAAGAACATTATCTTAAAAGAAAAAAAGCCGAAAATAAAAGCCATAAACATATTGGCATGGGAATAATACACTTAACATAAAAAAGGTCTGAAAATACTGAAGTGTGAAAGTTGATGCGAGCGATAAAGGGCGGGAAAAATGCCGTTCGTCTTCCCTGCAGTCTAGTAAATATGGATGAATGAAGACGTCGCTTGGTTCCCGTGGACAATCCAGTTTGTACAGCGCTGACATTTGCATAAAATTTACATCGCTCATGGTCTTTTTTCGGATTATAGCAAAGTAGGGCAAGGCAGAAATCGGCTGGTAAACGAAGAACAGACGATAGAAGGGGACAGACAATCAACAAAAACGAAGGGAAATGAAGAAAAAGAAACCGTAAAGTAAAACAGTGAAGGGACGAGAAAGAAAGAAAGAAAGAACTGAATGCATAGATTTTGATACGACCGGAAGAAATAAAGACAATTTCAAATGAGGAAATATAATCCATTTGTTTTAGGGAAAATTCGAAAGCGAAAATAAAAAAAATGTTTAAGTTGGAAGTAAATTAAGACCTAATGTCTCCATATACATCTACCGTCTCCCTCTCTCTCTCTCACTCTCTCACCCTCTCTCTGCTTACGGCCACATGACGTTGAAACACTGGTCCCCGTACGATCACCGAACTCAAGTAAGATCGAGACTTGTCAGTATATACTTGGGTAACCGTTTGGGAATAGAAGGTGCTGTAATGTTGGAAGTGCGGGTGTTGTAATTAATAATGACTCGAAATTGTTAATCGGGGAGCCTAGTTCTAATTCTTTTGGGGTTCGTTATTCACTTGCGCACAAAAAGCCTCGGGGGATATATGAATCTACCTCTTCTCCCCCATTTATGGGTTAATTAGTAAGACTTATATCAATAAATCTTTATTTCTGCCCAAAAATTTTGTACAAACTAAAAATATTTCCTGGCTTTAAATAACCTGCAAAGGGTTAATAAACCGTAGAAAATGAATGAATCAATCAAAATTCTCTCTCTCGCTCTCTCTCTCTCTCTGTATGTATATATATATATATATATATATATGTGTGTGTGTGTGTGTGTGTGTGTGTGTGTGTGTGTGTATGTGTATGTATGTGTGTGTGTTTGTGTGTGTGTGTGCGTATTGTATTTTGCCTGCAATATTTCTTACAAAGATGTCATTTGAAATAAAGTTGACATCTTTAGGTTATTAAATTTATTAATTTTTAAAGTGAACTTGAGTCCCAGTCGGTGTTCAAGTCTCTTTGAGATTAGAACCATTCTTAAGAACGTCGAAAATGTAGGGTATTCTCGTTGGTTACGAAATGTGACTAGCTTGGTTTTGGTTGGGGGTATTTATTACAAATCACCCTTACCAACATTAAGCTGTGACAGCTACGTGATTCGAGATCAGATGTCACACTCTAGTAGGTTTTGAATAGTTTTTGAAAATATATAAACATAATACATAAAAAAAAACATAATATATATATTTCTCGGGGCGGGGGTTGGCCTGTTTTCCTCATCATTATTGTCTTATTCCTGATGTTTCGTCCGTTGCACGCTCCGGTTTTCTTCGGATGATATACGTTTGAATTTCAAACCGAACTTTTTATTTAGTCCTCTGGAGTAGATTGTTTTAGTTCCGCATGGAATGCCTTTTCTGGATATCTCAGTTTCAGTTATTCCCCTTTACTAACTAAACCTCTCCAAGCTTTTTCTTACGTCTGCTGTGGCCAGGTATTAAACGTACAACTGGTTGGGCCAAGTCACTGGATTACTTCAGCCAACGCTTCTATCCACTTGGTACATGGAACTTGAACAATCTACTCCTGTAGACTAAATAAAGGTTTCGATTCGGAATTCCAACGTATATCACCTAAAGAAGACCGGAGCGTGCAATGGCCGAAACGTCGTGAATAAGACAATAAAAATGAGAACGTGAGTCCGAACAATGTAAATAAACCATTGTATTGTTTGCATATATATTTATTAATGATCTGAGAATTTCTTAGTCTGATGTTTAATATAAAGCGGAAAGAGAGTGTGACATAGAAGAAAGCCTTATGGGAAGTCCTGTATTGATCTCATGGGTTTTATATGACTAGCCATTAACGCCAACATTCATGAACCTACCAGATAAGAAGGATATAATTCTTGAGAAGAGTCTTCCCGAGATGCCATAATTGGAGAGTTTTTGTAGTAACCCCCAACACCACACCTTTTGAAAGGCCTTTGAGAAATCTAAGGTGATAGTTCTCGTGATGAGGTTTCCGTATCTTGCTGTTTAAGTTATAAATGAACTGTCCGCTTTTCACATTAATTCTTGTTAACATATCGAGCATTTGACTGGCTTCAATCATTATCAGGAAAGAAAGGAATTCTATGAAGTTCAAAATTCCTGTAATAGCTTTTATCTTTGGAGAGAGTTCAATTTTTAAATTTTGAATGCTGATGTGGTCACGTGAACAGGTGATATTACGGGATATTTTTAAAATTTTGAATGTCTATGGTTCTGCATGGCCATAACTTCCTGCGGATTCTAACAATTTAAATACATTGTAGAATGTCTATTCCGGAATTATAATTTTGTTAAAAGCTGGTTTAAGGGTAGATTCTAAAATTTGGGAACAATTCATTTTATTGGATATTATTGTATTATTTAAAAATTCAGTCTTATTGTAATTATTATATTTCTGCATCATGTTACCGTGTTTATATATATATATATATATATATATATATATATATATATATATATATATATGGGGGGGTGAGTGTGTGTGTGTGTGCGTGTTTGCGTGTGTGCGTGTGTGTGTGGGCCCATTAAAGGTTTGTAGAAGAATGCAATGGAATTTAGTCATATCATTATCACATAGTGGTTTAGGCGTGTGAATAAAAAGAAAATAAGCAATCTTCAAACATGGCACTACAAAATTGAAATAACTTTTATTATTAAGTATTTGTTTTCTTTCAAATCGAAAGAGTTGAATTGCAAAGGTACCTTTTCTAAACAAATTCACACAAACATGCTTTTGCTTGTTTTTCTTTACTATACAACCGAATCAATTGCGTTATTATGATAGAAGAAACAGAATTTGTCTACATATGGAGATTGCCACGTACTTACGTTGTTTTATGAATGCGTATAATTTTCTATTAAATGCAGTCAGAAAACGATGGGTGCATTAATGCTACTGCTAAATTTTTTGTTGACAATAAGTTGGTTCGTATATTTTAAATATGCTTAATTAAACATCGTTAAGCTTTTGAAACTAAGTATCCTCAAACAAATGTGCGAAAGATTACGTATTAAATTATACGAAAGGTTTTTGAGCATTCAGCTTGTTCACAACAACGGACAATCGACCCTGGGCAAAGTTTTACTGAAAACCTGAACAACTAATTAACATCATGAATATATATATATAAGGGACATCTAAAAGGTTAGATTTTACTAAATTCAGAGTTTAATGCTTAATAAATATTTTTCCCAATTTTTAAATGTCTATTTTTAGGAGGGACACTTTTGTTGATCATTTTTTGAACTGATTCTACAGATTTCGTAGCAGATGATAAAGGTAGTTTTCTGAAAATATAAATACTCCAACGCGTTTCATATGACGTCGATGATTGGTTAATAAATATTGGAACCTAATTTGTGCACAAAAATGAGTTCTTAGCGATATCACTAAAATCCATTGGATGTTTGCTACAATTCTTTAACGGGGTCACACACACACACACACACACACACACACACACACACACACACACACACACACACACACACACACACATATATACATATATATATATATATATATATATATATGATGTAACCTAGGGAAGGTTACTGAATAGAATAATCACACGAAGGTTGGTAATGAATGATAATACTTAGGACAAGAACAACATATGTAAGATTCGCCAGCGGCTCGATGAAGTAGTAGTCAACTGCTAGAAGTGAGTCAAATAAATTCCATAATGATTCTCCAACTGCAGGATATCTAGCAAACGCGGTCAGATGTGGCACAAGACCGAATTTAATGTGGGATATCGGCCAAAAATTCCTCATAGACCCCGTATAAAATGGAGTCGGGTACCTGTTTCCCGAGACGAGACTCTGCCTTTGACATAGCCTCATCTGGTTATCCTCTCTTCCCAGAGGCAGAGATTTTGACCAGCACAGCTGGAGACGAATCTCCAGCTGTAGGATATCTACCAACCACCCCACGCGGTCAGATGTGGCTAGCACAGCTGGAGACGAATCACTGACTGCAGACCAACATACAGTATTTACCACAGTTATGCTGCAACTATATATATTATTCAAATACGATATATATAAGAATAGTTCCGTAATTTAAAAATGTATCTGGGAATTAAAAAGCGACATGAAAACACCTATAGTACAATGACGTATAATTTTAAATAAAGACAAAACAGAAGTTGCAATTAATGCATTGAGATGAAACAATAAATTATAGAAGTTAAGATTGTGAATAATCTAATAAACAAAGTGAATTAAATTTCTAAATGTTGGAACACGGAAAAGAACAATACATATCTAGAACGCTATTACAACGCAACCACTGATTTTGGAAAATCTCTAAGCATAAAAGAGTGTTTTAAATGGGTAAATAAATAAAAAAATGAATGTAGTATTAGAGAAAATAAATTGAACACAGAATAGGTTTAGTTTCGGTCAACATCGTAAGATGCTACAAAACTAATCTATTAACCTGAAAAATAGAATTATGCTTAAATAGCTTCGTAGAACTTAAACTCTCATATAAATATGTTGCATGACATCCAACCCGTTCAGAATTTTTTAAACTATCATCTACATACAAGTGCTTCCTCAGTTCAATAATTTAATATGGTTTCAAGCAATTGGATCCTCTTGGTCATAAAGAAGACAATTCTATATCATAATCTATTAATTGACGCTACTGAATCACAAAGACATTCACCAAATAACAAAAGATAATTTGAAGAATCCTAACAGCAGCAACATTTAGAATGGTTAGCAGATGTAACTAGCAGGGAATGGTATAATCTGTATTTTGACTTTGCACACTTATTTAACAAAAGATTACTGTTTTAGAAAAAGATTTTATAAATTTCAGCAACCATTAACAATATTTAGATTGATGAATATCCAGTGTTTCCTGTATGGACACGGTTAATCTCATCATTACTATTATAATAAAAAAAAACTCTATATTAACGATTAATGGTTATGGGACAGGTTGCATTTTTTAAATTGTTTCACCTCAAGCACTAGGACGCAGCAAGGTTACAGGAAGATAAAGAAAATGAAAATAATTTAGTGGGGAGGATTGAGGAAAGAACAATAAATATTTTTAAAAAGACAGAAGATGGTATTTGATGTTGCATTTACAATTTTGAATAATGTAGTTGCCAGGGAAGCAAGAAATCAGAAGGGAGTTCCAGATTTCAGCGAAAAAAGCAACTGTTAAAATAGAAGTGAAGGATGCATCGAGCTAGTTCAACAGCAAAACGGTGAGACCTAATTGCCAATATGTTCGCACACTTAAAATCATTTAGTTAAGACACCAGGGCAAAATGCTCGCCAGACCAGTTGCTATGAAAATATCTGTAGAAAAGACAGAGAGAAGCCACGTCAGGCCGCCGAGAAAGTGACTGAAGACGAGATACCTAGTCAGGATTGATCTGAGTGGGACAGGTCATTCATTGCATATAGATTTAGCTCCCTGCTGTTTTCATCTGTTTAGTCTAATTGAAATTGACTAAACGGAAAATATTTTCTTCGTTATTTTTCGATACAAAGAAAACTGTGCTAAAATGTTATATAATATCTCTAATATGACGGTGAATCTATATATACTTATATAAAATTAAAAATACGAAACAATGTGTATCCATGCATATCTTTGTATATAACGCTTCGCACAGTGGGCAGAGATATTATCCTATGATCCTCGGCCAAAGTAATAAGAAACAAGACATTGATCCGACGCGATTTATATGTAATTAAAAAATTTTGACGGGCATTATGCTGTGACATATATGCAATGTAATTTAAATCTTTGTTCTTTCTGGATCGATATATGTAAATCTGTATGTACTCACACACCTAAATACATAAACAAACACATGAATATATAATAATGTTTTTGATTTCTTTTTCGTATCTATATAAATGCACACACAGACAACGCGCACATACAAGCATGGATATATATGCGTATGTGTGTATATATATATGTATAAAACTCAATTAATTGCCGCACGTGTTGTTGTTGCTGTTGTATCTCACTAATATTTGTGGCCTTTTTTTCCAAGATGCTATTGACACTGTTGTCGTTATTTCGCATCAAGTTGGCGAAATCCATTTCCTGTTCATCTCGCAGAGAAAAACAGAAATTGCCTCCTGGGGATATGATACCAAAAACGCATTTTCCGATCAGAAAAAAAAGTTCTACATGATTATTATTATTAATGCTATTGTTATTAATATTATTGTTGATGTTGTTCCTGTTGTTTTCGTTTATATTTTTGCTGTTGCTGTTGTACTTGATGACATCATCATCTTTTTATTATTATTATTATTATTATTATTATTATTATTATTATTATTGTTGTTGTTGTTATTAATCATATTATAATGGTTTTTTAGTTGTATTGTTTATATTATAGCTGTTGGCAACATAATTTTTTATTATTTTACATTATTAAAAATATGGTTTGTCTTAATGGTAGTGTTGCTGTTGATATTGATTTAATGTTTGTGTCAGTTTTATCAATTGGTTTTTAGTCGGGATCAAGGAACAACGAATATTTTCAAGACTTCAACTCTCAATACAGTTCCCGATTTGAACGACGCGATCGCTGTCGTCGTCTCATTCATTCTTTAGTTCATAATTCTACAAGAGAATTGAAAAAAAAAACACCTTCTGAACCGTTATTTTATTATTATTATTACTTTATCGCACCAGTTTTCTTGTTCGCACCATATATCTGCTGATTGGTGTAATTGCTAATTTTGTTATAAGAATCCACTTCAGATCTAGAACATAACTGTCAGGTTTTCAGTTTTCGGCTGGATAAACTCAAATCGTCTTCATTTAAAAAAAATCACCCCAAGAAAGGCAATAATACCACCAGGGCGCAATGGGTTACAACGAATGAAAGAGAATGAGAAACCTTTACCGAGAGAGAAAGGACAAGAAAAGAACAGAGTTCAGGATGATAGAAAATATCGATTGTCATTGCATTTATTTTTTAAGTTTGTAAGTGTTAGCAAAGCAAGAAATCGGGCGTTCCACTGGCGAGAAGTGTACGATAAGAAATTACTATAATAGAATATAAGGTTGTCACTAGTTAGTTCAACAGTAAAACAGTGAGACCGAGTTGCCAATCTAGTAGATCGCTTAAATGCTTGCGGTTTTGGTAACAAGGAGGAAAACTCATCGGAACAATTGCCATTTATCGAAGAGACAGTCGGAAGCTACGTCACATCGTTGAGAAAGTGACTGAAGTTGAGATGCCAGGTAAGGAACGATTACATTAAAGAATTTTGTCAAACCTGTCGCAAGAAAACCTTTGTCATACATTTCCTCCCAATATTGTTCTAGTTATATAATATATATATTATCATTATCTAATATATATATATATATATATATATATATATATATATATATATATATATATATATATATATATATATATGTATATACATAATTTGTAGGCCAGACTCATTAAGGAAGCGGAAAGAAAACAACAAATCTTGATCACTTTTTGGTGGAAAGAGTACTGCATTTCGAGCTTTTTACACACGATGGCGCCATCACCTGTAACTGTATTGCTAGTAGCAAGACCGCTTGTACGATAAGCTAAAGAAGGAGTTTCCTGCGTTGGTTAATCGAGGTCGGGCTTTGATTCACCAAGACAATGCGAGGCCACACACTGACAGGTTGGCTAATAGATAGACTGTGTTCAGATTCTTCCACATCCACCATTCAGTATCGATACTGCTCCGAGTGACTATGGTTTATTCCGCTCAGTGGAACCTCTAAATATATATCATCAGACCAGTTATGACGGCAGTATTCAATGCAGGGATGAATGGTAGAGTTATAAATGTGCAGGATGGATTCTGACTGGAAAAATCTGTCTGGCAACGACGCAGTGAAACAACTTATCTAGAAATAGGCCAAACAATTTTTCAAATAATTCAATCTTACATCTAGTGATTTTAGAACTCTGCCAAACGCGCATATTCTTATAGATATAGACTTAACCTTCTCTATACACACTCTTCCTAGCTCTCGAGCATGTTCCTGGAATCCATCAAATTTAGTACATTTCTTTTTAATTTTCAAAATGTAACAGAGGAATGCTGATAATACGATAGATAAAACATGTGCGCGACAAGGAAATTTTTAGGAATATGTAAAGGCACATAATTAGAATGAACGAGTGGAAACTTTCGGGACTGATTCTCCTTTTATATGACGTGTGCCTTGAAGATATAGGCGATCACGACTCTCCACATCTTCCTGTACCTTGTAGTTTTGTCTTTTTGTTATTTCTCCCAAATCCTTTTCTACCATCCATTTACTGTAGCTTATCAAGCATCTCACGCTCTGCTTACCTCAGTCTGTTTCGTGAGGATCAGTTTTTTCAAGCCCTCCTTCCTCATTGCTTGCTGCAGGAATTTCAACTGCCTCTTCATGATGTTAAGTATAAGTTGCTAACAGGTTCAGTTGATGGTATCTCTCAGCATCTTCAAGTCCATTCTTCATCTTTGAGGAGATTATCCAGCATTCGTTGCCATACAAGAAGACATACATTTTGGGACGCATGACGATAAAATATGGCTTGGAGAATCTGATACACACAGGACATATACAAATAGCGAGTATCCTAAAAAAAAAAGGAAACATTAATTCCAGCTACAAAAGAGAGGAAGTTGTAGAGTGCCATGATCTCCCTCGACTTGAAAGAACACGGCAAACAAAAGTCAAAGAAAAAATCCTATATCACGATAACATTAAATAGTCACCGTCTTGATAATTCGAACCCGGATATCAGAAAGCGAACGTTCGAACTACTCGGCCCTGCAAAGAATTTACTGCACAGGAGTGGACAATTACATAGTAATTCAACGTACTTTCTCATCTTCTTTCTTGAGCCTTTAATATCTATCTGTGGTTCTTCATTTTATTACAGTAAGATTCACCCTCTGCATGGCACGAGAGCCATTCAGAGTAGAGGGTTACGTTAAGGGGTAGTTTATATTAGGAGGGGAGGATAACGGTTAACTCTAGACTTGAGCAGGTTAAGATTATAGTGATCGGGGAATCATCCACTTTAGAGTCGGTTCCACAGAAGAATAGTTCGCAGGAAGAAGCTGTTTGAGTGGAACTTAATTCTCGCTGAGGAAATACGGAAGGAATGTTTGTAGCTTGCTACAATGTAAGTGGCATGGCCGGCCCGATTCGTGAAATTTATACCTGGCAGAACAAAAGAGTGTAGTTCGTCCGGGGTACTTTCCGTGGTAATAGTGATAGAACAGTGAGATTCTCGTCACACAAAAGTCTATTTCGGTATTCCTATAAGCCTGTCTTATAATTTCTGTTGCCTGTTATTACACTCCCTCGATAATTTGTTAAATAATAGTTTCAGACTATTTTTAGTGACAGTGTATTTTGTCTCAAACCTACTGAGGTTTACCTTTGAAGTGAGATGGTAGAAAAAATAGGGACTTCGATTTTGATTGGCTGAGCCGAATGTAGGAATGAGTTATAGATTCAAGCTTTTGGGGAGTTACTGCTCAGACATCGAGCTAACTAGACGCGGTAGACTGCGTTCATGAAACACTTCCTCCCCAGTGGGGAAGGGTCTTTCGAGGCTTGGTTATTACACATCAAAGGAAATGGACGTGTGAGATTTTCGTTTATGGAAGCGGGTACCAAATAGGAGGTGTAGTGACTCTCACTTGAGAAGATTTACCCGTCGACGTGGTTAATAAAATAATAGTTAAGTTAAAAGTACTTCTTCTCGTGTCAAGACCCCAAAACATTTCACTACCCGGCGTGGAGAAGAAAGAAAGGAAGACATCTTTATTATGGGATTGACCCCGTCACCAAGAGATGCTAAGTTGAATTTCTCCACTTGTTTTATTTTGATGACATAGGTGTCTTCTTATAGTTACGTCATATTCGAGCCTTCCTGTTTTTCTCGGCAACCTTGTGCAACAGTTTCCGAAGTTACGCTTTAAACTTTACCTCAAAAAGCAACAACAGTAACTGATTGTAGTCCTGTCGATCACAAGGAGAAACCCTTATTCAATAAGTTACAGGTTAAGTATAATCGACGCTGAGAAAACTTAACAATTTCTATATGTGCCGTGTCCCTTTAGGATGTGGATGATCATGGCTCAAAAGATGGTTTTGAAAATCTGATACACACAGGACATATTGAAGGCGAGAAGGACAAAAGTAAACAGATCAAAAGGGAGGAAGTTGGAGAGTGCCATGAACTATCTGATCTTGAAAGGTCACGGCGAATAAGGGTAAAAACAAACCCTAGCATGATCATGACCACAACTTCCTACACTTCAGTGTCCTTAGCATCTCTCTTTCCCAAGCTTCTCCACCCTTTGTTTTGCCATCAGTTCATCAGGTATATGGTCTGCTGCATTCCCCTATATCTCTATATGGCCTGTGAAGATTTTCCAAGCTGTCCTTCACTGTGTGTTCAAGAAATATCACTGTCACTTTCTGATTTTGTGTTTATTTTCTTTGTTTTACTATTTTCTTTAAAACTTCCTCGCATCTTACCCACCCCCCCGTCCAGAGTATTCTCAGAATCCTTCTGTAGAACCATATTTCTGCTACCTCCTCTTTCTTCTTCATCTGTAGAGAGATTATACATCATTCACTGGCATACAAGCAGACTGGTACCTCATAGCAATACCAGACATTTTTCTCTGCTTCTGACAATATGGTCTTGTTTGTTAGTACTAGGTTCTTGCATAAATCCGTTCATTTTTTATAATATATTTTAATCCTTAATATTTATTGATAGTTCTACTGAATCATTCACCAATGTGTTCCCCTTCTTTGTTTACGAACTGCCAACGATTCACAAACCGTTCAATGCCTGTTACTCTGAAGAGGTCAAATCAGAAGTATATGGTGTGTGTAGCAGAACTTTCCAACCGAGTTGCATGTTTGGTTGTGATAGCGACGTGGAGGAGACTATTGTCATGTTGAATAATCGCACCGTAAGCCGGTCATATCTTTTATGCTGAATTGATTCTTTGAGATTGTTCATTTGTTCAACATATTGCTTAATCTTTTGGTGGTTCTGAAGCATTTCATATCATTCTTTTGGTAATCAAGTCATCACCGTACACAGAACAAACGTCTCGAGCATCTTTGGTAGCTTCGTGATCTAAATTAGGATCACAGAGAAGATTTCAGACATTGTCATTCTTGTCCTCTTGGCATTCCATTGCAAAAGGTTGTCTTATCTGAAATAAATAAATAAATTGCTACGAAAGGTTAAGAGCCCTATCTTCGGGTGTATTATTAGATTGTCATATAAATTGGTTCATTTTTATAAATTAATTTAATTTATTATTATTATTATTTATTTATCTATTTTAATAGTTATTATTTCCTAATAGTTCTGACGAATCATTCGATAATCCACTAACTGTTCAATACCTCGATGATAGAAATCACTCGGTTTTGACTCGAAAAATATATGAACCCACGTTTTTAAGCTCCACATGTTTGTTGAACGAATCACCTCTCAAATTGTCAGAAAGCAGTTGAAAAGGTTGGTAGCCAGAAGTGGTTACACTATGAGAATATAATTGGTACTGTTGAATTTCGCAATTTGACATATTTATGTGTATCCACGAGTAGCCTGGTGTCGAACGAGCCAACTGGCGTCAATGAAGAATCGCTGGAATTTGTTTTTCTCGGTCAATGCGTGTGGCACCCACGCATCCTGTTTCTGGATCTTACCCACTGAGTGAAGATGATGAGTGACATAAGAATTTGCCAAATTCAGAGCCATTTCCCTATTGGTCTGGAGTGGTTCTTCTTTAAGCAGCGCGCGCAATTGGTTCTCATCAGGAACAGGTCGGCTAAGACGCCGAATGTCTGTGAGTTCGAGCTTCCTTTCCCTGAAAATGCGAAAACCTTTTCTATGCGATTCTGTCTTTAATTACTTCATCTCTGTCCACAGTACAAATGTGTTGAGCAGCTTTGCTAGATTTGTGACCTTGATTAAAAGCAAAGAGAAAAAATGTCGAGCATGGCCCTTCTTGTCGACATGGCGTTCCATCTCAAAGATGCTTTTAATCTGAAACATAATTTCAATAACATTAGACAACAGTTTCAGAGGATGATAAGAGTTACTCATTCATTATTCTTCGAGATCATTCGCACAACATCAGAAAAAATGAATGGCTATATGTAACAACTTAATACTTTGTTTAGATTTTGGAATGGCTATTTCGCTAACTCGATGAGTCTTCAGATAGCGGTGCCGTATTTTCCATTCTTTGTTACTTCATAAAAAGACAATATAAAAAAAGGAAAACAACAGAATTAATTGCTTATTTGCAGGAAAGGTAATCCTTGAAGAAGATAAAACAAACCAGAATCATCCAATTTAAATTATATTCTCACAAATTATATGATTCAGACAAAATAACAAGATTTAAACGCAAAGCACGTCAGGTCTCAAATCACGTTGTCATCTATGCAGACATATATCTATACAGAGGTCTATGCAGATATATGTATGTTCATCCTGTAGACCTGCATATATGTCTGTATAGTCCCCGCCCCTTTGGGGAGCTATGATCTAAGTACACATACTGGTGTAGATTTTGTCTAGGGAGGACTTTACAGATAATTTAGAATAAGATGCTTGTACTTTGTTCGACCACGTGTTTTTGTATCTGATAAATCGAATAAAAAGTGGTCTGTCAAGCAAAGACGTCGAGTAGTGTTGTCGTTTCCTACTACAGCCACTACATGAGAAGATCACTGGTAGTTGCACAATACCTTTGTTTATTACACTCGAATTGGGAAATTCTATATCTTCTGTCCTAATTCCTCTTCTTTTATTGTTCTCTCGTCGTAATAGTGTTTATTATATTCTCACACTCAGTAACTCATTGATTATTAGTGGCTTTATTGCCTTGATTTGGGCGAAATGATTAAAAAACAAGAAAAAATATATAACGCAAAAACGACAAGGATATGCCACAACCCGCATAGTTATGAGAAAAAAATAATATAAATCTCAGTCACAAGAAGCATTCCCATTCCCAGTCAATAGGTGTTACTTGGGAAGGTTCAATCTTCAATTCTTAGCTGAGACGTGTCCGAAGTGGAAGTGCCAAGGGAGATGGTGGGTCATTCTTTCTCCATAGCCATGGTTCGACGACCATTTGTCACATTCCGTTCGAATGGTCGTATCGGAAAATACGAAAAACCGACGATTTTCGGTACCAGGCTAACATTTGATGAGAATCCGAAGAAGCTTCGACTTCCAGATGTTTCAACAATGAACTAGTGTCAACAGAAAATGAATTTTGGTTCACAAGATCGAAAAGAAAATCTCGTGACTCCCATTAACCGGCTGAAAACTTGGTTTTTACAGTAGCTGCATCGTTACAGAAAATAGTTTTTAAATGATTTCAACATCGTTTGTATTTTCATTTATTCATTTTTTCGGCTTCACTTTAAGGAAAACAAGGGCGATAAATAGAAATAGGCCGGTCGTATATCAGTTAGGGGACATTCGTATATCAGTGAATATTTAATGCATCATTCGAATCTCTGTATGAGTAAAAAAAAAAAAAACTACGATTAAGTCCATAAATGCAAGTTCAGATTGAAGAGTAGCACTGCCTTAAAACAATCCACAGCCGAGGTCAGTATAAGAAATGCGCTCTAAAAACCTCTGTATACAATATTTTTCCACATAAAAAACGTCATGTTTATTTGTGTCACGTGTAATTTTAATAAAGAATACAATTTTCAAAATAAATCTCTCAGTAAAAAATACACATGTAGAAATAAGAAATGCTGAAAAACACAAAGAATTGAACTACCCAACAAATCATAACAGGCTTTAACCTAATCCTCCATTTTTCCGTATACAACATTTTTTACATATCCGTCATTTTTCCATATCCGTCATTTTTTCATATCCGTCATTTTTCCATATCCGTCATTTTTCCATATCCACCATTTTTTTCATTTTTTTCATATACGCTATTTTTATATATCTGTCGTTTCTTCTATATCCAACAATTTTCCATATCCATCATTTTTTCATATCTGTCATTTTTTCTATATCTACCATTTATTTATATACACCATTTTCCCCATACATTGTGACTTAATCTTGACTTAATCTCAGTATTTTTCATGATTTCAGATGAAAATAATGTGAATGTCAAATAAAAATGTGAATTGTGACATTCTACTTTTAATATCTCTTACATATTAATTTTGCTTAAGACGTTCATTCCTTACGAATATTACATATGTTAACTTCGAATAAATGTTACTTTTGAATTGTTTCTTTTCTTGGGTCGTCTCCTTTAACACGTGTCCCGTGACGTCACTTTAAAATGACATCTTTCTTCCTTATATTGTGACCATTTTGCTTAAAGCTTGCATTTTCATAATTTCAGATTCGAAATTTCCCCAAATATTTTAGTGAACATTCGCCATCATAATTATTGGAGTCATGAAGCGTAGTTCTTCTCCGTCCTTGCTGTAACGGCTCAATGGTGATAAAGAATACAACTAACTTGTCATTTTCAATAATCCAAAAGTCAAGGTTACACCATCACCGACCAGAACCTGAATTTTCTCCAGTTACGCTGAATGGTGGCACGCTAAACGAGACTTTGAATGTTTATAGAGTTTCAGTTTCACTCTAGCATTTAAATGGTGCACACACACACACACACTGACACATACACAGACACACACACTCACACACACACACATATACATATATATATATATATATATATATATATATATATATATATATATATATATATATATATATATATATTCATTTCCACTATAGCATTTAAATGGTGCTCGTATATATATTTTCAGTTTCACACCAGCATTTAAATGGTGCTCATATATACAATCCAAATAGATTGCAATATTGTTGATTCATTCTATTGCTCCTAAAAGTGCACGTGCAAGATAAGTTAAAAGATATATAAATAATATGATATCTGGTTTGAAGCTCCCCAATATTCTCTTTAGAGCATTAATAGAGTTCAAAATCACTTATACAGTCTTGTTGAAGATGACATATTAAACGATCTACCATCTCTTTTTCACGTACGTAACGCCATCTACCTGTGGCTGGTATATCGCTATTGTCAATGAAAATATTCAAATAGGTTTCATTCTGAGACATTTATAGCTGAGACACGTCATGCCACATTCGCAGAGTGAAATGCCCCACATTTTCTCAGTATTCTGAATCTAAGGGAAGAATTCTCACTTAGCTCCCCCCCCCCCGCCCCGAGAACTGCTACTTTTTGGAACAGGTTCCTTTGTGAATGCTTCTTTGACAGCTACAAACACAACGGCTTCGTGTCTAGAGTCAGTCCTTATGTATCCTATTTATCCTCATACCCTTTCTTTCGCGACCTTTTACATCCATATCACACATCTAATTCATTAATACTCTACCTTGAGGAACTCTCGAGCCATGGATTGGGTAAGTTTTAGTAATAAAAGTGACATTTGTAGGGCTGAATAATCACGAATTGATTGATTGTATTCTAGACTCAGCTAAAGCGTTAAGGAAGTTCTCAGGGATCTGTTACTTATACTGTCATTCGGCATCCACCAATGACGGCTTAATATGAAAATTGGGATACATTCACCAGTAAACGGCAGGACATTTTGGACGAATTCATACGGCAAAGGAGTGGAATAAAACATGAGAAAAAACATTTTCAAGTAGAATCTCTATACTAGGATAATTCAAAAGGTTTTAAGGCTCAACCAGAAGGAGTTGGAGAAACAAGACAGTTTTTCGCTATTTTTCAATATAGCCTCCCTTGACATCAATATATTTTGTCTAACGATGCTTAAAGCATTGCAATCCCATCACGGAAGAAGGTGACATTCTGGTCCTCCAAAATCTCCTCCACGGTACATAATCTCATCATTGTTCCCAAAATGACGACCACACAGGTGTGATTTTGGTTTAGAAAACAGGAAGAAGACAGCTAGAGCTAAGTCTGGTGAGTAAAGAGGATGAGGTAGCAATTTAAAGCCACAATTGACTGTTCCATCTACCGCAACCCGAGCAGTGTAAACAGACGTGTTATCCTGGAGAAAGAAAACACATACCCTCAGCTTGGCTCTGCGTTTCGACTTGATTGATCCCTTCACTTGTCTTAATTTTAATGCATAATACTGTCTTGTAAAAGCTTTTCCATTTCTTAGGTAGTATATCATGATTACGCCTAATAGAAAAACAGAATACATCACCATGACAACAGATGATGTCTGTTAGAAAGTCTGCGCGGGTGGAGAACCAGTGTTGCCACTGTTTGTTCTGAATCTTTGATTACGGTTTGAAGTAGCGAACCTAGGTTTACCTTGAGTTCCTAATCTCCGGTGGAAATTCTAAGGCTCAGCCTGGAAGCGAGTCAGAAGTGTACCGGAAATGTCAACCCTTTTCAGTTTCTGTTCCGGTATAAGCATTCTTGGAACCCATCTTGCAAACAGCTTGCTCACCCCGAACAGAATGGATCGAAGCAGAACTAATGTCTATGAACGTAGCTATCAACTGGAAAGTAATACGTCTGTCAGCCCAAATCATACGGTGAATTGCGTAAACTTGTTCATTAGTGGTTGAGATTTTGGCACTACCTTACCGAGGGTCACTTTCTGTGCTGTCTCTTCGTCACTTGAATGCCCCAACCCACTTCTTCAGAGTAGCATACGAGGAGGTGTACTCAGCAAATGTCTGTACCATGTCCTCATGGATTTCCTTGGGTGTCATACCATTCTCTTGCAGATAATTTATGACTGCACCGGCCTATTTTGTCCATTTTTTACATTTGACGCGAACCTCTTTGCATGGGCCTCACCTGCACAGAAATTAAGACAGTGTACATGGCAAGACAACTCCTGGTTGTACGGTTCTGGACTGGTTGAACTAAGCATTGTAGCTCGTCTGAACATTTGCCATGGGAATGTCGAGAGAGTTGTGACAGACCAGCAACGTTTCGTCTGTGGCGAATGGGGTTGCACGGGCCGAAATAATTTATCCCCCACAAAGACGCTTAATCGTTTTTGAACTCCGTCAAGACAAGACAGCGATAACTATGCAACACCAGACCGATATGACAAAAATACTCTATTTTTCGTCTGATCTGACTCTTGTAATTTGTGGGGTGGTACAAGACACCCGCCATTCATCCAGCATTTTAGTGATGGTACGAGTTGTTTTAAGAGCGAAAGGAAAGAACGATACTGAGATCCGGAGACGGATTTGAATAGCCAAGGATGCATTCCAAAAGCTAAGCAGAGTACTAAGAAATAAGAAAATTTCCCTTGAAACGAAGAAAAGAGTACTAAACTACTATGTGATACCTGTTCTCCTGTATGGAAGTGAATGCTGGAGGATTTCATCAAAGATAAAAAGGTGACCTTGAAGCACTAGAAACATGGTACTACGGGAGGATGCTGAGGATAATATGGATCGAACATGTGAGTAAGGACAAGGTTTTGGAGAAAATAGAAACAAAAAGGAAACTAATACTTAACATCAAGAAAAGAGAGTCGGGGTTTCTAAGGCATATAATGATGAAGGAGGGCTTGGAAAATTCAATACTCACGGGAAAGATGGAGGGCAAGAAGAACAGAGGAAGACAATGCATAACCTACTTCATAAGCTTGATAAATGAATAGCGGAACAGGGCTTAGGAGAAATATCAGAAAGACAAAATTTAAGAGCTACAGTGGACAGGAAGTTGTAGAGAGCCTAGATTACCTACGGCCAGCCGGGACATGGCACATAAAGAAGAAGAAGAAGAAGAAGAAGAAGAAGAAGAAGAAGAAGAAGAAGAAGAAGAAGAAGAAGAAAGACTTCCCTTTGGTCCCAATAGACGTCGGATGCAAGGATCCGTATTTATAGTATAGCCGTTCTTTAGAACTCTTGCAAATTTTGGGTATATTAAGAGAAATATTGCAACTAAAACGATGTAAATTCTAGATTATTCAGAAGAATTGTTGTCGCTTGATCTCTAACAAGAGAATTCAGCTGCTATAAGTTTGAAAATTGAAACAAAATAAATAACAAAAACAATGACAGAAAGGTGGCGAAAAGAGAGAAAAAAATTCAAGAATATCTTTTCCAAACCCAGTCGTTATCTATAAGGAAAACGTTGTTATTATGATGATATACTGAAGTAGCTTTACCTCCAGTTACTCTAGGCCTAACATCGCAAATAACCGCCTTATTAAAATAATAAGGACTTTTAATAATATATCCACGGTTTAGATTTAAAAAATAGACAAAAAAAGATAACAAGTAACGCCAGGGAAGAATGATGACATAAGATTCAGAAATAAACAGTCATTGGGGCATTCCAAGCGGGAAAAATGCTAATAAAAGTTATCCCAAAATTACGTATTGTAAAGCTTAAGGCTATGTAATATTTGAATTGACATGAGAAGAGGATAGCAACAAAAAGTAAAGGAAGAAAATATTATAATGAAAAGAAATCTTAATAAAATATCTGTTAGAGAAACTGATGCACGTAAATATGGCGGAAATGAAACTGGGTGGAGAGACGACGAAACAAAGAAAGAAAGAAAATGTAGAAAGAAAATAGAAGTAAAGAAAAGTAATAGAACACAAATAAAATGAAAGAAAATAAAGAGAGCATTAGAAAAGTATCTGTTAAAATGATGAAATGAATACAGAGAAGGAAAATTATATTTAGATAGAGAAACGGAAAGAAAATGGCGGATTATAATATCAGAAGGAACAAGAGGTAAAATTGAGATTGAATAGAAGTCATATAACTAAATAGCTAAGGTAGAAAAGAAAAAAATATGAAGAAGAAGAATAGGATGAAAAGGTGGAGGGAATAAAAAAGGAAGGAAAAGAAAAGATCCATATAAAGAAAGAAAAAAGAAGACAAAGAAAATGAGTAAAAATCAGCAAAAAACAAAACAAAACAGAAATGGAACAGGGTAGGTAAGTAGATACAAGATGGAGAAATGCAGGAGGACTCGAAGAAAGAAGAGGTTAAAGAAAGGGAAATTGGCTTTTTTCTTCTTTTTACAAACTTTTGTACCTTTCGATTTATTATCCTTATTTTTTATCCTTCATTGTGATTTGTGTTCGTCTTTTTAACGTTCTATTCTTACACTTTTCTTTCTTCCATTTGTCTTACTCCTGCTAAATTTTCTTCCCAAAACCGCTTTCTTCGTTTTAGTTTCCTTCATCTCCTTTCTTTCTTTCTTTCTTTCTTTCTTTCTTTCTTTCTTTCATTTTTTCATTTTTGTCCACTTCTTTACCATATATTTGTTGTTGTTGTTGTTGCTGCTGTTGTTGTTGTTGTTATTCTTCTTCTTCTTCTTCTTCTTCTTCTTCTTCTTCTTCTTCTTCTTCTTCTTCTTCTTCTTCTTCTTTTCTTCTTCTTCTTCTTCTTCTTTGCGTGTTTCTATTTTCTCTACTCTTTTGTCCTCTTTTTTCTTTTACCTTTTTTATATTTCGTCTTTCCTTTTTATTTTCCTCCTCGAAAAGTTTCCTTTCCTTTCTCTACCATTCTTTTTTTTTCCTTTTAGCTTCTGTCTCTTTTTCTCCCTCATTGCTTCTCGCCTCCTTAACGTTGTGTCAAATAAGTGTTGATTTAAGAATCGCGATTCAGTTAAATGTACAAAGGTATTACACTCAACCTCCGATGATTTTTAATCTGAAACGACAGGTCTGCAGATAAGGAGAGACAGAACAGTACAAGACAGAAGTGGCGTATGTGTTGCTGGATGGATAGAATTGCTTAAAAATGCGGAAATTTGATTTCTGGCCAAAGTCTTGGTTATCAAGGTCACTGCCGGTAGCGTCGATTAACAAAGATAATTGCCGGCGACAGTAGGAAAATTTACCGACTGAGTCAAGGTCAACTGTGGGCACCGAACAACGTATTCTTCTCCTAAGTTTTTTGCAAGATTTTAAGCGTTGCCTTTAACTAAATACTATTGCACTAAACGTAATGGAAAATACGCATGGCGGATAAAGTGAGGGGGAAGTCTTCGAATCTAAAGATCGTTCAGTATAAAAAAGATGTTTTTTTATGGTTATCTCATTTAAGAAATGAATTGATATATAATAATTGAATTTTTCCTATAAATACAGAAGAGAAACAATTGTACAATTAGTTCAACACTACCTGTCTATATTTCTAAGATCAGGTGTTTTAACTATTTACGCTATGTATATTCTTCGGATTGTTGTGCTCATCTTTGTCGTCATATTCACGGCGTTTCAGTAAATTCTCTTTAGTAAATTAACTCTCCAACATCTTTTGTTCACGTCTGCTGCGGCCATAACTATTTGGGTCAAGTTACTGGATTATCGTAACCACCGCTTTTATCCACTGCGCCATGTAAATAAAAGCGTTGGTTTTTAAGTAATCCAGTGACTTGACCCAATGAGTTGTGAGTTCAATATCTGGCCATAGCAGAGCTGAATAAAAACTTGGAAAGTTGAGTTACTAAAGGGAAATAAATGAAACTGAAACTCAAATATATGGAAAAGGCATGACACGTGGAAATAGAAACATCTACCCCGGTGGACGAAATAAAGGGTTTTGTTCGAATTTCCAATCACCTGCAGAAGGCTGAAAATTAAAACGGTCGAAACGTCGTGAATATTACAACAAAGATGATAAAAACATTCTGAACAATGAAAATAGTGTAAATTCTTCAACACTATATTTCCAGGATTGCTTTTGTTTTTTGTTTTTTTTTTACAGTGAGGTTCACTCTGTACAAGGCCCGGGGGCTACTCGAAGTAGTGTGTTACATGAAGAAGCAGTTTATACGAAAAAGATGGTAAGATAACGATGAATCCTAGCCTTGAACAGGCTAAGTATATGATCGGGTAAACATCCTCTTGGGAGTCCGTTCCATAGAGTAGTTGTTCGCCGAAAGAAGCTGTTCGAGTGGAATTTCTCAGCGATGGAATACAGAGGTAATATGGGTGGTTTGCTACAATGTGCGTAGCATAGCGGGTCATAGACGTGATTGACCCAGGATTTTAGTTCACCCGACCACTTACCATGGAAATAGCGATAGAACAGTGAGAAGTTTGTTACTTCCAGCCTGAGAGAGAGAGAGAGAGAGAGAGAGAGAGAGAGAGAGAGAAAGAGAGAAAGAGAGAGAGAGAAAGAGAGAGAGAGAGAGGTTGGAGAATGAAAAATAATTTGTCACCCACAAGGTTTCGGAGACGGTTTTAAACACTATCGAGACTGGAAAGTGATGAATGGGCAGCTCCCGCCCAAATGTGACAACAGTACTCCATTCACGGCCTGATCTGGCTCTTGTAAAGGTACAAGATAACATGCGGAGTCAGTTACGTACTGGAGGGAAGCCGACTGTTTTTCCTTCCTCTTAACGATGGATCGTATATATGAGTTCCACTTGAGGTCAGAGGTATGTTTAAGGCCCAATAGTTTCTCAAAGCAAAGAGCCTTCCTAAAGGGACACCCATTCATCATGACTGGTAGTAGTGCAAAGTCTGATTGGTGATGATGGAATGTAGCTAGTTTTGCCTTCGAGGAATTGAATGTAATCAACCAGTCCCCCCCCCCCCCACTGAGCAATTAGTGCTAGACCGGATGAGAGATCAGCTGCCAATCTCTGATCATCGAGATGTTTAGAGGTGCACTCGTATATCATTGGATCATTGGATCTTTAAAAGTAGAAGGTAGCATGAGGATTCAGGTACGTACTGGAGGGAAGTCGACCATTTTCCCTACCTTTTTAGCGATGGATCGTATGTACGAGTTGAACTTGAGGTCAGTTGTAAGTTTAAGACCTAATAATCCCTCGAGGAACCTCCCCGAGGTGACACCCATTCATCGTGACTGGCAGTAGTTCGGAGTCTTATCGGTGATGATGGAAGGCAACTAGTTCTGTTTTCGAGGAGTTGAATGTAACCAGCCAGTTTCCCCTCACTTAGCAGTTAGTGCTAGATCGAATGAGAGATCAGCTACCAATCTCTGATCATCATGATTTTTAGAGGAGCACTCGTATATCGTCGTATCATTGGCATAGATTTTTACAAATGATCTAAGTATATTCTTAGGCAGATAATTTATGTAAATTAAAAAGATAATTTGTCTAAGAAGTGACCGCTATGGAATGTCTGCGTTGACGGCTAGGACCCCTGAGGACTGCCCGTTAATAACTATATTAGAAAAGCAAAAAATATAATAAAAATATATGTATACATTCTACCATAAAATGCAAATTCGATGATGAGGTGACTATGAAGGAATGATGCTAGAGATGTGAAATCTTGCATGCATTTATTTCACCTCTTATTCGTAATATCTGTATAGTTTTCTTCCAAATATACTGATCTCTGACTGTTCAAAGACGTCTTCAATAGTAACTAGAAAATAGATATTATTTGGCATCGTGGTGTTATCAATTATCTTCAAAGAAAGGATTTAACTCCTAAAGATATTAATAGTGACCTGTTTACTACATTAGGGGATGACGCTTCAGCTTTATGGGGTGTGCAAACGTAGGTATCTGGAACTAGGTGTGGAGGGAGAGTTTTGAAGTTGACCCATGATCAGGACGTTCTGCAACTACAACCACCAACGAAAACATCGATCGTTTTCAACACATGGCGATGGATGACAGGCGATAAGACTATAAATCAAATATCTAATACTATTAGCATATTCCGTGAGAGAGGTGAACATATTCTGCACAATGAACTTGGCATGACCAAGGTTTCTGATGGGTGGGCGTTGCGTCTTTTCACAACTGATCAAAATTGCACCCAGCTGATCACATCACTAGAAAAAAAAAACTGAAATAGTTTGATGCATATTCATCTAGTTTCCTTTGAACGTTTCTTAATCCGGGAATAGTATTGGGTTCATCACTTTAAGCCAGAGATAGTGAAATAATCCATGCAGTAGAAATACTCCTCCGAACCTGCTCCAGAGAATGCCAAAGTCATTTCATCTGAAGGGAATATGATGGCCTCAGTTCTTTGGGATACAAGAGAAATTGTGTTTATTGACTATATTCAAAATGGTCACACCATCAATAGCTTGTTCTATGCCAACTTGCTATGGCAGTAAGGAAAAACTATCAAGATAAAACATTCATGAAAACTGATAAAAGGGATCTTGTTTTAACAGGAAAATGATCTGGGACACTTGGTTTCAATAGATGATGTGCGTGACTGTTGCTTTGAACTGGTTGATTACACCCACTATTCTGGCCCGGAATTGTTAATTGGGGAGGCGAGTTCTAATTTCAGTTAGGTTTGTTATATTCGCACAGATACACTTGGGAAGTGTATGAATCTACTTGATATACAGGCAGATAGGTCAGAGATTAATAATTGTAATTGGCTGTATTGTTTGTCCATCTTGTTTGATACATGTTTTTTTTTCGTAATAAAGTCCTTACAAAGGAATGGAAAGTTGAAAACAGAATGTTGAGGGATTAATTGATTTGGGGTTTTTTTTTTGGCTTCTCAACAATTTGTGGTTTATTTGAAGCCGAAAACTATTTTGAATTGTAAGAATTTTTTTTGCGAGTGAATGGCAAGTGAATGGCAAGTTTTTGAAATAAGAATGAATTTTACAGATACAGTTTCTACTATTTTACCAAAAGCTGGCTTGGGAGAAGCGATTGCCGGGGATATTTGCGCGTAAGCAAATTTAACGAACTCGACTGGAATTAGAACTCGGGTCCGATTTTCCATTTCAAGCCGATATCCATTACATAACACACACACACACACACACACACACACACACACACACACACACACACACACACACACACACATTATAAATACAGTAAACAGAATAATTAACTAAACAGTTTATAAAATATCTGGTATTAGAGCTTAGTCGCTGTATAGTAAGAAGTGTCATTATAGGAAGGAAATAATTTTATAAAGATTGATTCGTTTTATACGTTTTGCGGGTAATTTAAAGCCAGAATATATTTCACACATTATAAGATTTTTAAAAATTTTTACTAATTAACATACATCCGAATAGTAATAGAGGATAGAATAGAAATGCAGATGGTTAGTAGTCACAATATTTTTTACTATGGTCACGTGGTCTACTTAATTCAATAATGGGATAACCTGTGTTTGCTCACTGGCGATCTATGTTCAAAATCAAGTGTCGGCAACGACACTTTATTCCTATATAACAACTTTCATAGTAATTGTTCTGATGAACTTTCCCCTACAGTGCCTAGACTTGATGAATTTCAATGCAGTACTATATTGGTAGCAAGGTCTCATCATTTTACAGTTGAAATGGCTAGATGTAACCGCAGGTTCTATGCTAACAGTTTCTTCTATCGCACTTCTCACTTGTGGAACTCTCTTCCAGCTTCTTGCTTCCCAGTCAACTTTGATCTTCAAAAAAATAAATGCAATGTCAATCGTTAACTTCTGTTTCATAATTCTTGTTCTTTTATTGTCTTCTCTCCTTAATAGTATATTTTCTCATTCTCTAATATTCAGTAATTCTTTGTATCCTAGCGGCTTTATTGCCTTGCTTTGGGTGAAATTATTAAAAAATACTGTATATCATGCTTAAAATCGGTCTTGCACACGACCAAGTTGCTATTGAGGAGAACGAGAAATCGCGCACCGTGTCTTGATAAGCGCAGATGTAACCATGCAAAAAAGCATGAAAGTATTTAAGACCACTTTTCGAGATCGGTTACGAAGCTGTTACATTGCCTTTTCATACTGTCCTTTATATATGAATATACATGTCTGAGACTGTCGGCCTACTGTCTTTGTTCATAGTGAATAGAAAAATAAATACGAAAAAACAGTCTGATCAAGAGATGTTGGCAGTTTTTTCGGTCGTTTCTAATAACATTGAGAACGAAGAATTTCCAACAGAAACCCGTTCTGCCATCACAAAAGGAACAAATATGCGTACAACTGATTTATTTCTGTGTGAGCAAAGTGTTTGAAAGTAGGGGAAAAACCAATTTCTGCTTGGTGTATCAGCAGATGCAAATCCAATCAACCATACACTAAATTAATTAGAAGCCCGCTTCGACGGCGAAGGTGCCGCTTTTGTCATCTAATTACTTATTCATTATCCAATTTTATAATTATGAACATATATCCTAGTTTTTGATGTGTTGGCCGACGACGGTTAGAGTAATTTCGTAATTTTGTTACTTTTCTATTGTTTTTCGCCTTTTTCGGCTTTTCCATTCGATTTCATTGCCCCGAATTTACCAACCCACCACCGTATAGTTTAACACATTGGTTGTTTGTTTGTATCTGACTTTTAACTCATCAACCTGGAGTTTTCATATTCTGTAGATGATTAACTTTTTATCCCCCTTTTTTTTTTCGCGGATTTGATTACATTATTTATTTGCTGTAGCAAATGGAGATGGATACACATTTGACTAATAATATAAGGCTTGTGTAAATATTTACAGCCGCATTAGTCTTCCTTATATTATGGAATACTCAATACGAAGGCAACATGTAATTGGTCAGAACAGAATTACTGTATTATTCGTTGAAGAGTCGTAAATTCTCATGACCGCGCGAAGTCTTGAATCATGACTTTAAAAGAATTTATCACGATGAAAACAATATATATACACTACAGTTCAAATGTTTGAAGCTATACCAGAATTAGCATTGGATGAACTTGACAGAAAAGGGAGAAAAAACGTAAAAAACAGTTTTTACAGTCATGAAAAAAGAATGTTATCAATAAAAATACCAGAGGTTGCCTTAAACTTTTGAACTGTAGTATATATATATATATATATAATTTTTATTCATTTTGTCAGTTCTATAGCTGTACTCTATCAAAAAATACTTACGCACACACACACACACACACACACACACACACATATATATATGTATGTATCTGTATATATATATATATATACACACACACACATATATATATATATATATATATATATATATATATATATATATATATGTATGTATGTATTTATTCCTTTTTTGTAACACTAAGTTCATGAGTCCTAATCCGATGAGCATTTGTGCAACAGTAATGAAAAACGCATTAATTTATTTTAGTTCTTGAAAAAGGTCATCCCAAACCAAAAATTCGATTTTGCCATAGACGTATTAAGGGAAAAATCAAAATATTTCAGAAGCTTTATTTTTCTATTTATAAATGATGTAACTGGATAGGTCTCATGTATTTTTAACGCATTTAACAGTTTAAACCAATAGCATAACATACAAACTTACAAATAAACAAAAACAATATCTAAAAGGTTCCCTAAAGTTTTATAATGTTCCAGAAAGTTCTAGAAACTTCTAGACTATTCTAGAAGGCTCCAGAATCTCATAAAATGATTAATGATTTATTATTGTGTAATAAAGCCATAGTACTACTATACGATTTTAGAATTTCGTGTTGGGGGTTAGCTTTTTAAAAAAATATTTTAAATTAAACACTTCTTCATTATTTTTAACAAAGGTTCTTCGAATTAGGATGCAGGAAATCAATTATTTTACAAAAATAAATTTAAAAGTTCAAACCCAAATATATACAGGGTGCGATAGATAAATTGTCGTTTAAATTACGCTAAAATCAAAATGGTTAATATGCAGTGTAACACCCGCGCTCAGTTGGCATTAAAAATTTCCAAAATACATACATTTATGTGTAATTGTAGATGTTCCATTTGAATGTGGCTTGATAAATTTGATAAAATCTACCGGTTTGGAGTTATCGACAGTGAAAGTTCGGATTTATTCGCGTCACGGGCAGCCAATACGGGCGTAGTTTGCATACATTTGCTGCAGAATAGTTATAAGTGTAGGTATCATTGCACAAACTGAGCGTGTCTAAGTAAATAGTTCTCGTGCGCAGTAATTGAGACAAATTTAGACAAGAAAGATCATTTCCGCGCTAAGCTTTCCTTAATCTTCCGCGTTTAGCTTTCTGTGGTGAATGTATGCAAACAACGACATCGCGAAATTAATACAAGTAACCTTTAGATTCTACAATCACAAGAAATGCTCAAAATGTTGGCCTTTCGCTTCCAGACATTTATTAGTATGGAGAACTACTCCTTCGACAGTGGGATATCAATCAACATATTGTAAAAATAAAATATGTGTCACGAAGCAAGGCAAGAGTAATTCGGCTAGTAAGTATATGTTTTTATATATATATATAAACTTATATATATATATATATATATATATATATATATATATATATATATATATATATATATATATATATGTCTGTGTGTGTGTGTTGCCTTCATTGGGGTGAAATGATAAAAAAAAAGAAAAAACTGATGTCTGTAAAAATATTAGTAATTTTCTTAAATGCCACCCGATACGGCGGCATTTAAGCTTGCGGAGGAATCTTGATTTGGCATTCATCACAATGGGTGGGAAGAGTTAGATGCGATAGGCAACAATAAATTACAGAAGAAGGCAAAATTGAGCGGTGCATTTAAGTATTGCATTAGTATTTCAGCTTACCTTTTAAAACCTCAACGATAAATCTTCTGTCGCCACTTAATTTAAAGACAATTTGATGTACGTAGGTCCTTACTTTCCGTACAAACAATTATTTTTACTTCGTGGGTGACTTTAGCTGGATTTCGCAATTAATTTCGATTATTTCCAAATTCTTCTCCAAGTTATAAAAATTGTTATCGTACCAAAAATTCGTCACGAAACAATCAGGTAAAAATACATATATATATCGCCGAAAACAATCGCAGTAATGAAAACCACCTTTTCATACCACATTTTACATACATTTCATTTTTGCATTCAAACATTTGATTGAGAACACAAATTTAATTTCCTGTAACCTACACAATAGCTAATTTCAAACTTATATAATGATCCAATTAATATGCAACGTAGTGTAAATTTTCCATATTTTTTGTCTTTGTTAGACTAAGGAGGCACCACTTGAACCTATACAATAACTACAATTCCATTAATAGGCAACTTTACAATTTATTTGAATTCTTGATAAAGTTGTTTATCCTATAATGACCAGACCTAAACTGCTTTATAGCTTTCAGATGTCTGTTCTGCCGGCTGACTGTCGCAAATAATAATTAGGTTGCACCCTTGCTACAATACCTCCCAAAAAGTTCCTTTTGGGGCCACCGAAGTAATCTCAGTGGAGGCAAAGAGAAAGAGCAGAAGAAACTGAAGATCAGCTGAGCAAGAGAAGACGCAGAAACGTATGCAGCTTCACAAGCGTCACAAATTCAAAAACAAGGTGATCTGAGACGAAACAGCAAGAAGGTCTGGAAATCAAGAATAAGTTGACAGAAGACGTACATTAAATGCTCAATGGACTGCAGAAGCTAGACAATCTGAAACTCTAGAAGAAACTGAAATGACACGTAGCATGGATACTCAGCCTATTGCAACTGTCAGATAATCTGAAACTCTAGAATAAACTGAAATGAGACATAGCATGGATACTGAGCGGATTGCAACTGCCAGACAATTTGAAACTCTAGAAGAAACTGAAATGAGACGTAGCAAGAATATACAGAGATTTGGAACTGCCAGACAATCTGAAACTCTAGAATAAACTGAAATGAGACATAGCATGGATACTCAGCGGATTGCAACTGCCAGACGATATAAAACTCTAGAAGAAACTGAAATGAGACGTAGCAAGAATATACAGAGATTTGGAACTGCCAAACAATCTGAAACTCTAGATTAAACTGAAATGAGACATAGCATGGATACTGAGCGGATTGCAACTGCCAGACAATCTGAAACTCTAGAAGAAACTGAAATGAGACATAGCATAGATACTGACAGGATTGCAACTGCCAGACATTTGAAACTCTAGAAGAAACTGAAATGAGACGTAGCAAGAATGAACAGAGATTTGGAATTGCCAGACAATCTGAAACTCTAGAATAAACTGAAATGAGACATAGCATGGATATTGAGCGGATTGCCACTGTCAGACAATTTGAAACTCGAGAAGCAACTGAAATGAGACGTAGCAAGAATATACAGAGATTTGGAACTGCCAGACAATCTGAAACTCTAGAATAAACAGAAATGAGACATAGCATGGATACTGAGCGGATTGCAACTGCCAGACGATATAAAACTCTAGAAGAAACTGAAATGAGACGTAGCAAGAATATACAGAGATTTGGAACTGCCAAACAATCTGAAACTCTAGATTAAACTGAAATGAGACATAGCATGGATACTGAGCGGATTGCAACTGCCAGACAATCTGAAACTCTAGAAGAAACTGAAATGAGACATAGCATAGATACTGACAGGATTGCAACTGCCAGACATTTGAAACTCTAGAAGAAACTGAAATGAGACGTAGCAAGAATGAACAGAGATTTGGAATTGCCAGACAATCTGAAACTTTAGAATAAACTGAAATGAGACATAGCATGGATATTGAGCGGATTGCCACTGTCAGACAATTTGAAACTCGAGAAGAAACTGAAATGAAACGTAGCAAGAATATACAGAGATTTGGAACTGCCAGACAGTCTGAAACTCTAGAATAAACTGAAATGAGACATAGCATGGATACTCAACGGATTGCAACTGCCAGACGATATAAAACTCTAGAAGAAACTGAAATGAGACGTAGCAAGAATATATAGAGATTTGGAACTGCCAGACAATCTGAAACTCTAGAATAAACTGAAATGAGACATAGCATGGATACTCAGCGGATTGCGACTGCCAGACGATATAAAACTCTAGAAGAAACTGAAATGAGACGTAGCAAGAATATACAGATTTGGAACTGCCAGACAATCTGAAACTCTAGAAGTAAAGAAGAGGAGACACAGAATGAATACTCGACGTAATGCAGCAACCAGACAACTGGATATCATTTAACTGAAAATAAACATTACTATAATGGTAGAATTTTTTATTATTAATATTTGATGTAATACTTAAATAAATGTTGCAATAACTTTATAGTTTTCCTCTAACTTTTATTTAGTTTTATATGTGATGATTGCTTCGTTTATAAACCAACATATAGCGATCACAGACCAGAAGGTCATATGCAGCCAAGATGATATTGGCCTCTATGTTCTACATGAAAACTGGCAGTCCTTATAATTGCGTCACCTGGATGGATATAGCTATATTCATCTACATGAAAGTTAACAGCTATTTATTATCATATTATATGTTTAATACTCACTAAGCAATATCTTTCAAAAACATTTGGCAGCTTCTTCCAAACACGGTCAACGACGGCCATTTTGCTGCTATATATATATATATATATATATATATATATATATATGAAATATATATATATATTAATATATATAAATATTATATTTATATATTTATATATATATGTATGTGTGTGTATGAAGTAACACAGACACACACACATGTATATATAGATAGATAGAGATAGAGAGAGAGAGAGAGAGAGAGAGAGAGAGAGAGAATGAGAAAGATATGAAACATAAATTCATTCACTGTGTCATACTAGAATTTTTCTCTCTACAAACAAATATTATATATACATGTTTATATATATTTATATATATATATATATATGTATGTATATATATACATATATATATATATATATATATATATATATATATATATATATATACATACATACATACATACATACATACACACATATATATATATATATTTATATATATATATATATAAATAAACTTTAAAAATTAGGAGGTCAGATAGAATACTGGACATTGGTTTCGAACTTTCAGTTTCAGCAGGTCGATAGAATTAGCCTGATGAAACTGTACGGTCGAAACCAAGGTCACTAATCCTATCTGACCTCCTAATTTAGCAAGTTTAGCTCTAACTGTTATTTTTATTTTATTTTTTTCATACGTGTTTTGAGCACTTTTTATATTGCTGTTTCCGGGTCTGATTCAACTCATGATTCGATGACTGAGAAACCAGACTCGATATAGTGCCAGCTCCTCACAAGTTCCGTCGTGTGACTCATCTGTCAACGAGATGGTCCTGTGTTTATGACGCTTGCTTCATATCATAATGTTCCTATTGACGAGTCCGAAATATAGTATTCTGTTGAGGATTCGTCTAGACTCGATGAATTAATTATGATTAAATCAAATCCCTATCAATTTATATATATATATATATATATATATATATATATATATATATATATATATATTCTTAAATTTCCATAGGAGTTTCTTATATCTTTAAACTAACCTAATTCTTTGTCTTTGCTGTTACCGTGTTGTCTTTAAATTATAGAATTTATTTCATTGTTTATTTCTGTATGATTATTTTATACTTTATAAAGTAGAAATTGAATAGACGACAAAATAAATGACGACATTTTGCCATTGACGCTTGGAATGGCAAATAGAGTCCACTTCCTGGATACGAGTAGGGTCTTATGATTCCCCACTTTATTGTATTTCGAACAGGATACGACGTTTCCAAAGATTTATCATCGCTTGTTGGACATGTCTGACATCTTTTTATTTTTCACCGTTGATTATTTTTTTAAAACTTTTCTTTTTATATATATATACATATATATATATATATATATATATATATATATATATATATATATATATATATATATATGTATATATTCCTATATTTTTGGGTGGTTCTTAACTATCATCTCGACTATATTTTTGTTTAGCTATACTTTGAAATGTTTTTTCCGTAAACTATTTCATTTGACCTTTTGCCAGGAGTCGCTTTCTTATCTTAATTTTCCATTTGTTCCATAAAACAGCAATACAATCTCGTTTGCATTACAAAAAGAAAAGAAGTAGAATATGTACTGTAGATGGGTTTAAAAGTATCTGTATGAGTACCAAAAGAAAAAGAAAATATTCTCAAACAACAAATTTAGGAAAAAAAGCGCTGAAATGATTGATGGGAAAATAAATAATAACTTTATGCACAGCAACGAAGATGATAAAAATAATCGTGAAGCAAAGAGTCGAAAATGGTAAACCATTGCTTAGAGAATATAAGAAATATAAAAACACATTACATATCTTCGGTTTCCACTGAGACGAAGAATACAAACAGGAAGAGCTCAAAGGGTAAATTCTACCATTCACAACCCGTTCTGAAAAATCAAAATGGTAATAGTTCTTTTTCGATAGAATACATAATTTAGCTGAAAATTATATTAAACGACACTGAATTAAGGAAAATGAAAAAATATGCTGAAAAATGTCACGATGGATTTATGTAAATAAAAATATGCAAAACGAATACGTAATTATATTTTTGAAAATTTTAAAAATATATATGATGGACTCTCCCGTCGATTTCGACGTATGTGGATCCGAAATCTTTATTTAGTTTCTATTTTTGTGTCGTAGGTGACACTTCAGTCCCGCTAGTGACAAGCATATAGGGTAACAGCGACAGGAATATTTACTGACGCTTTTCGCCATTGTCTTTCGTCTCTTAGTCGATCAATACTACTAATTTCACAAATTTCTGATACTACTCTGGCACAATTATCTCCAGTTATTTCTATCCAGGGCAACTCTCACAAAGTTAGTATGAGGCATATTGACAGCTGAGAGATTACTCAGCTTGTTTTTATACCTGAGCCACGGCCGTCCAACCCTCTTTGTCAACTTTTAAGCTAGCTATACATGAGGACCTTAAGGAGTCTGTTATCATTCATTCTTGCAACATGACCAGATCAGCGACGCTATGACGACACAAAAAAAATCTCAATTTGTTGCATTTTTGCAAGAAAATCAGCACTGTATTGATCAGTATTGTCAGAAGTATAGCGACTGATTTCGCGGAGACAACCTTTGTGGAGGATATCCAGCTGGTTGATATGGAGCCTAAAATGGTGTCCAAGATTCTGAGCCGTACAACAATATGATGACACGGCTGATCTATAAACCCGTATTTTGGTGTCCAATTTGATACTTCTTTCATTCCATAGGCGATGTCGAAGCTTCCAAAATGCACTCGTTGCTTTGGACATCCGATTTGTTACTTCGTCATCAAGGGATGCATTTACATTCATCTTACTTCCTATATCAATACATACATACACACACATATACACACATACACGCATATATGAAGAAATATTGTTTTAAGGTGTGCTATATTTATGGGATAAAGTGTGCAATATCAGAGATAGATCGTATGTACATATAAATATAAAAGTGAACATTGAAGTCAACACTCAGAGGCGACATGCTTTTTCATGCTAGACGCAATCGTCAGGCCGCGGATGCTGGATTTTTCCTCGACTATTTATATATATGGGTCAATGGTGCATTGTGGCTAATCTATTCTGGTGGTTATTTTTTAGGGAGTGGTTTGTTTGTTTATTTATTTATTTGTTTGGGTTAATGAATTTTAATTGTTTTTCATTTGAATTTTGCATTATTTATTCTTTTCGTATTTTGATGTTTTATTAACATAGTAGTATAAAATTATGCCGGGCATTTGCTTAGGTCGCTTATTTAATAGTTTGTTTTGGTCTGTGAAGATAATTAAAGCTACTTAATTTTTAATTAGATTGCTTGCTGTCGTCTATTCTGTTATTTTGGCGGGTGGGCAGTTTTTAATTTATTTATTTGGATTGATTATTTTTACTTGTTTTTGCTTATTTATGCGTATCTTTATCAGTTCTAACGGTTATTTTAGCGGGGGCGATTTGTTAATTTGTTAATTTATTTATTTATTTGGATTAATTTTTATTTGTTTTTTATTTGTTTAATTATATTGTGTATTTATATTTATTCTATTTTTTAGTTTTCGATTTTTGAGTAGCGTAGTGATGTTTTTATCGATATATTGCAGTTATAGCTAATTTTAGGTCCAATTTTTAGATTGATTGTTGAAGTCGATTCTGACGGTTATTTTGGTGGGATTGGTTTGTTAATTTGATTATTATTTCCTTTATTTACTTATTTGGTTTGTTTGTTTTTACTTGTTTTTTTTTGTATTTATTTTTTAATTTTATTAATTCTATTTCGTCTATTCTAACGGGAGTGGTTTGTTAATTTGTTTATTATTTGTTTGGGTTAATTTATTTTACTTACCTTTTATATTATTTTGTTTATTTGTATTTATTCATTTCAGTTTTCGATTTTTAAGTAACGTAGTAAAAATTTGTTTTCATGTCTGCATTTTGAGATGAGCTCAAATTGTTTATTTAGTCATTTATTTTGGTCTGGGAATGTAATAATAGCTATTTTTTCCTCCATGCAAAGTTTGCAGGTTTTTGATTGATTGTTGTAGGCTGATTATCTTTTCCTTATTTTCCATGATATTTAACAAATGCAGAATAACGGTGACAGATATAGGATCTTCCAGCAACCACCATCTTAACCCAGAGCAGCACTACCTCCTGGCGGCACTTGATGCACGCCTCTGTGTCGAGTCTGAGGTTCTGTGAGAAGATTAATGGAGGCATAACGTCTCCATAACTATTAAACACCTTCGGATTCAACATTAGACTCATCCAACTCTTTACGAATCCTCTGCACTATCCTCAGATTGGCACACACACATTCTGAAATGTTCGTATTGGAGCTTCTGCTGCAAATGCCAAGCAGAACAACTTTACTCGATTTAATGAATTTTTACAATGATGGTCATTCTGTACAAAACCCAAGAGCCTCTCGAGATAGAGGGTTTCACTGTAAGAGGCACAGTTACAGTTAGATATATGTAGAGACAATAACGGTTAACCCTAGATAAATAGTTACAATAGCTCATCTCAGAAATATAGATAGAAATATAGATATAATAAGATTGCAATTAAAAATATGTTCCTGTTGTCCTTACGGATTATATTTTATTTGCTGTAATAATATGCACGTGTTCACTTATGCAGATTTCGAGATAATCTCTTATAGGGATAATCCTAATTTTAACAATTTATATAGTATCGCTATTCTTGTTTGAATTTATAAGAATCTGTAGAATGTCTAAAATTTCAGCATACGTATTATATTTGGATTTCTTCCTTCTCAATACGAGCATCAGGTGGTTTGTCAGGAGGCCTAATTAGTTAAGCCACCCTTACCTGACTTGTCTCACCTGCCGCTTGCTATCGTTCAATCATTAGCGATTGTTTCCCCGGCAGATGCCGTAAACATTTTCCAAGATTACAGTAAAGTCCATTGATCTATCGATTTTTGAAACTTGCAGAGATGCCCGCAGGAATTCGTTGGTGTAATGTCGGATTATAAACAGCTCTCCCGTCCTTTTTAGCCTTTTTTTTTTTGCTTTTTTGCTTTTAGTTTTTCTCTTTCGTATTTTTCTATCATCGTTTCGATCTTGAGATCCATCCCTGTTTTTATCGGCTGCTTTTCTTCATTTGTTTTTCCCGCTTATCTAATGTTTGCTTCAAGTCAATTCATTTTTGCGAAAAACACTAACCGTTAAGCCTGTTCATAGACAATACTCTGCCCGTACTAAACAAGCTGATGTAGACAAACCATTTAGCTATCAGTAATGCAAGGTTAAAAGCATTTGAAAACTATTGAGCACACATACTGAAAAAAATGGTTAACCAAAATGCAGGATTTGTAATAAATATCCAGAAACGATTGACCATTTCGCATCAAGTTGTATAGCGTTAACACCCGCTTAATGTAAAATTCAGCATGATAGATTTAGCCAATATCTACACAGGAAAATCTGCAACATTTACGGAAAGGTAACTGCAAGAAACCGGTATGAACATCATCCAAACCCGGTGACGAAGATAGGACCTGTAACAATTTTATGAGACTTTACAATACAGACAGAGAGAACCATCAAAGCTAATCCTCCGTACATCATGATCAGAGACAACAAAACGAAAATGTACTTTCTTATTGATATAGAAATCCTAGCAGACTGTCATGTATCTTTGAAGATCTTCAAAAACTATCAAAATACGAAGATCAGGAAATCGAAATCTCAGAAATGTGGCACATGAGGACATCAACAATTCCATTTGTAGTTGGAGTCCTCGCAATGATTGGAAATGGTTCTGTTAGAATCAATGAGGGGTTTCCTGGTAGTCCAAGCTTTAATGAAATACAAGTAAATGGTACTCACAAGTGCAGACCGCGCCTTACGAAGGGCTAAGATGCGTGCGATCTTAGTGCCCTGTGTGCGTATGTAGGCGGGTCCGCAAAAATGCTCAGTGGAAAATGCCATGATGTCATTTCTGAGCTTACCTCTCCGGCTGTTACCCGGAAAGAAATGATTATACACCCCAAATTAAAGGAAATAATAATAATAATAATAATAATAATAATAATAATAATAATAATAATAATAATAATAATAAATTTGTTATTTGTTATTTGTTATTAAAGACCACAAACAAAATAAGTGTCTCCTTATTGATATGGCAGTCCCTGCAGACTGCAATGTATCTTTGAAGATATTCGAAAAACTGTCAAAATACAAGGACTTTAAAATAGAAATCTCAAAAATGTGCACATGGGAACATCAACAATTCCTGTTGTAGTTGGAGCCCTTGGACTGGTTGGAAAAGATTCCAGTAGGCTGATTGAAGGGATCCCTGGAAGTCCATGCCTCAAAGAGATACAAAAAATTGTTCTGACAAGTACAGCCCACACTTTACGAAGGGCTTTATCTATGTAATTATTTTATTTATTTATTTTTTTTTTTTTTTTTGCAGTGGAAAGTGTCATGATGCCATTTCTAACCTTAGGTTCCTGGGCGGGACCCGGAAAGAAATGTGTAAACGCCAGATATCAAAGGAAATAAAAAAAAAATAATAATAATAATAATAATAATAATAATAATAATAATAATAATAATAACTCAAAAGACCCGTGAAAATTTTGCGGTCACCCAATTTAAATTTTACGATGAATCTTAATTCTTAACTTCATAGTTATACTCATTGAATAAGCTCACGGCGAGTTCTACGAGATTAAAATATTCGTAAAAGTTCCCTATCACGCTAGTGAATATTTGAGCTTAACAACAATTAAAAACATTGTAATAATAATCAAATAAGAATGCTGGTCGTTATTTTAAGAAGTGGGTACAAATGAAAAGATTTGAAATTGACAACTTTTTCATGTCACTGAAACAGCCATAAAACACTTCTATCTTTCCTTTCTTTCTTTTTTCTTTTTCTTTCTTTCTTTCTTTCTTTCTTTTTTTTTTTTTTTACTGAAGTAATGTAGTGTTCTGCTTATTTAATTCATGGTAATTTTATTTCTTGCGATTGCTTATTCGGTTTCCGTCGTTCGGTGTTGTGCATTTGAAGAATGCCGCTTTTGGTTCTAGGAGCATTCACCGTAAACATTTTTGCCGTAGGAAAACTAGCCTTAGGAATTTTTTCAACTTGACAGCAGAACCTACGTCACGCAATTTCATATTTAAGAATTAACGTTAAACTTTCTGTTAACATAATATCAGTCTGCCAATAATTCTCATTGAAGCAATATATATTATTTCAAACAAACTTACAACTTGAATTCACAACCAACTTCAATATAAAAATGTTTGATTAATGAAAGATAACCCTTTCAAACTCTCAGTAAGTCTTTTGAAATTTACACAAATTATTTATATAAATGCCTAAATATTGAAATATATTTTCTTATATTTGATCATACATTTTAAGAACACACCACCTTTTGAACCAAAGTATAACTGACATTCAATTCATCAAACACAAAAACATTTAAGCAATTTAAAATAACACCTTGTTATATAATTAAAATACTGATGTGGACCCGAAGTAGGGGCCACGGAAGTAAAACACGGAACACGGGTTAGAGGTAAGAAAGATATATTAAAGAGAAAAGTTACAAAGAATAGTGTAAGAGTAAGCAGAGCTTACTATCCAGTGGTGTCCGATATTGGTATCGTACGCGGCTGCGCATTACTGGTGCTACTCCCATGATGCTACCATTCACATAATAATATAGTACTGGGAGAGTCCATGATGTAGGAAAGTATCGGTCTCACAACAAATACCCAAATTGAATACTTAATTTGAACACTCAAAGAATGAGATTGAACATTACTCCAAAAGAGACGTTCAAGATAAGGGTATCGAAAAAAAATTGTCTTACGGCAAAAATCCTATAAGGCGAATTTCCCACGGCGAAAATTTCCTGAGGCGAGGTTTCCTTGGGCAAAAATGTTTACGACGAATGTTCCGGATACGGCCGCTTTTATCGGGGTTGTCAGATATTCCTAGCATTTTGGCTAAGATCAAAGTGTAGTATCTGTTTTTTTTTCAGGTTAATCTGATTCTCTTCATTTTTATCTTCTCTTTTTTTTCTTTCATTTTCTCATTGAAACCAAATTTTCCCCTGTTTCCACGCGATCAAAACGCGGAATAGTCCCTTATTTATGAGGTATTGGCAGTGCGTAACGGTCGTGGTAACTAACGAAGAGAGGGACAGGCACAATTATAAAAGAATGATAATAATAATGTTGATCATGATGATGACGATCAGCCAAGCTAATATTTTGTATAACAGTCTTCTATGTATGTCTTCATGACATTGGTGATCACGGCTCTCCACAATTTCCTCTCATTTGTAGCTGTTGATAAATATTGTCTTTATGCTATCTTTGCTAAACCCTGTTCTGCCATTCATTTACTCAGTCCCATTCTTCGTCATCTATGTATCGTGTCCCTACAGGAGGTTGTCGATCATGGCGCTCCACAATTCCCGGTCCTTTGTAGCTTTTGCTAAATTTTGTCTTTCTGCTTTCTCTGCTAAATCTTAAATGTTGTTTCATCTGTCTCCCCTTGCCTTCAATATGTCCGGTGGATGCTACATAGAAAATGCAACCCTTTCCTCATTATGCGCCCTTATAAAAAAAAAGTCCAAACTGGTTTATTAATGCGAAACCTTTAGAAACACGCGTCATTGTAATGGTTTTAAATAAGATTCAGAAAAACGTAACTAACTTAGTTTTCTTTAAAAACATATCACTTTCATTGGGCGATGTAAATAATGTCGGTTCACTGCGGATTTTATAATATTAGTAATAGTACGTAGGAAAATTTTACGGCTTTCCTGTTTAAGTTTTGTTTTTTCTTTCTTTCTATTTGTTGTGGCCTTATGGGGGGCAGAAATAAAGACACAAGAGAGGAACTGAGTTAAACAAATATATTAACAGAAACAGTAATACAAACATATACAAACGAGAGTGTTACAGCAAGAATGTTCGGTTCGACTGTCAGAGCTGACTGCTGGACACTTCCCTTTCCAAAAGGCAGTACCTGCTCCTATTTATAGCTGGGAGAGTCCATGCGCGCCTGGGTAAATTGCCATAACAGTTTCTTTGTTTCTTTCTTTCTTTTTCTCACTGAAATCAAACAGCGGTTCTGATGTCTTTTCCGTCTTTCTGTTCTAGCAAAACGGCATAGTCCATTATTTATGAGGTACTGGCATGGCGTTTCTTTCTTTATTTCTTTCAGCGTGTCTGTTATGTCTTTTCCGTCATTCCAATCTATCAAAACGGAATAGTCAATTATTTACGAGTTATTGGCATGATGTTTCTTTTTTTCGCCCTTTTTCAGCACTGAAACAATGTAGCGTCTCTGACATGTCTATTCCGTTTTTCCACGCGATCAAAACAGAATAGACCATTACTCATGAGGTATTGATTAGGTATAACGTACGTTCGCGCTAATTAAGAGTCAGTTTAGGTATAAGCAGAATTATAATAATATATATTTTCTATTTTTCTAACTATTCAGATACACAATCTATTTATCTATTATATTGTCTATTTGTTTATTCTTTAGGTTAAGTCGTTAAACATCGTTTGTCATTGTTGTTCAAAAGGCAATGGAAAATCAAGATGTTAATACGGAGGTACATATATATGGCAGTGTAAAATGTTATTGAAAAGTATCATATTAGTTCTTCAATTGAATGTTGATGCTAAATAATATAACATTGATGAGGGCTTTATTGACTCAAAATCTAGATATTTTCCTGAATTATATATAATTCCAAACATTTGATAACTTACCAGACCTTGAAACTAAGATCACTAAAGATATTACAATGACATTTGTGCATAGAGCAGGCGACGTTATGAGAATAGATTATTCTAGAATAGAAGAAATATTAAAAATAATAATAAAACCTGTTATCAAGGATATGGACATTTTAGAGAGCCCTGTAGTAATTTAAAAATTCATATTGGATATCGTAGTTCAGTGGGTGTTTTGCAATTTTATAATTTTGGAAACTTGTAAGAATTCTTTGACAAAATTCTTGATATTAATTTCTGAAATGCACCATTTCTATATGTAAAGAAAACATGAGATTATATTGTGAAATATATTTTTCAGAAATTCTTTATTGGATTCTCCAAAGGTAACTAACGATCCATCATTAAAACTATGGAATTATCTTAAAATTTTATTTATAAAATGTTTTTATTTGTCAAATCCTCATTGAAAAATTTATATTGAAAAAAGCATAATTTTTTCAAGTATTAAATATATGACCATGAAGGTAAATAAAAAATGACATTTAATCATAGAAACCTCTATCAGGTAATTTTTATTTTAAATTTTTCATTTTTTAAGATAATAATGAATTAATTCACTAACCAAGTTATTCTGTTACTTTTTTTTCCTGTTTATGTAAATTGATTTAAACTATGTATTCTGATAATATCTATTTTCGTATCAAATTGAAATAAGTATTTTCTTCCACTTCTGTAAAACACAGCTAGACACCTGTAAATGTAACAAAAACGGCAGAATAAAATTTAGAAAAAATATAAAAATCATGCCTTGTTTGATAATCTTTTTTTCTTTTTAAGTATTTTGTTAATACATAATTTTGTAACGGATCCAAAACTCTATTGATCATCTTCCTTTCTATCCGTATGGCTAATGCTAACCTCCAAAAGAATAACTCGTTGCAACTCCTCACTCTAAGTTTTAGCTGATATGAAATGGAAGAATTATATCGCGTTAATTGTTAAGTCTGCTCTTAAGTGAGTTAGTTCATTATGTCGTACTAGACAATTTTTCTCACTCGAAAATATTTTGCAGTCTACCATTCGCCCGTGAATTTAATAGTTTTATCACATCTGTTCTGGTGATTCTAATACGTATCTTCCGATTCTTGAGAAAATTCCAATAAAAATCTGCAATGTTATCGTTCCTAACCTGGCATCTAGGTTTCTATCACTTAATAATGTAGCTTCACTTTGACATTTCTATAAATATTTTCATTGCAGTTTTTCTGATATGCTTTCCTCGTTGGTAGCTCGACTTCGTGAGTTTAAACGTAGTACTTGATTTTCCGGTAGGTCTTATCATTTTAATTTTGAAATTGTTAAGTGTACGTGTAAGTTTTATTTTAATAGCTTCCTTTTCTCGTAATTCTCGCACGTGGAACTTTCTTCCGGCTTCCTGCGGTTACGGTCTTCATAAATGTAAATGAAATCTCAATCACCATCTTCTGTCTTCTTGAATTCTCTTCTTCTTATTGTCCTTTCTCCTCTTCTTATTGTCCTTTCTCCTCATCAATCTCTTCTCTGTTTTCCTCACACTCAGTACACCCTTGCTTTTTAGCAGTTATATCATCTTGATTGGGGTGAAATGATAAAAAAAGAAAAGTAATGTCTCTAAGCACATATACACATATCATTTGGTGAAGACATGGTTGAATTTCAAATAAGACATTGGAATAAAACATTCACTGGACAAACTCTACCCTGGACTAAGCAATAAAAATCATAAAATTGGAGAGAAAGAAACAAATGTTATTTTTTACGCCCTAAAAACAGGTATATTTATTTAAGATTTTATTTGAAAGTTTTTTGGATATTTCTGAAATTAAAATAATTTTCTAAAATATTTAGAAAAACTCTTATTTTTTTTCATTGAAATAAAACCTACATGTACACACGTAAACTTAGATACACACGAAATTTGAATAAAAGTGGGATAGATATCTGTCTTGCGTGGGATAACTTTGGTAACAACCCGAGGTCAACAGGAAAAGAGTATAAACCGAAAAGTGCGGCCAATTTGAAGTCACTTTTGTGTCTCTTTCTCTTTCTAAATTGTATCTATTTTCTAATAAATGTAGCATTATAAATGGGCCAACAATTTACATTTGAAATTTGATGAACTTGATGACATTGAAAGGACGAGACAGACAAATTGTTTTCGCGATAAGTCAATAACCACAGTGATTCGGACAAGGCCGCCATTGTAGTGTTACTATTCAACTAACTAATTCAATAGGCTGATAACGGATTAATTGAATATGTTTTGTAGGTGTTAATCATGTGAACATCTGTAGATTATATATATATATATATATATATATATATATATATACATATATATATATATATATATTTATATAAATATATATATATACACATATATATATATATAAATATATATATATAGATACATATATATATATATATATATATATATATATATATATATATATATATATATATATACTATGTTTTATTGAATATACTTAGTTTTCGTCATATTTAATATTCTAAATCACCCGACGAAAACTGTAGACACGTATACACGTGAGTGTTTTTTTACAGTAAGGTTTACCCTGTATAAGGCCCCTCAATCGAGGCAGAGAGTTACGTTACGCGGTAGTTTATATGGCTAGGAGGGGAAGATAATGACTAACTCTAAACTTGAACATATTAAGATTGTAATAATCGTGGAAACATCCTTTTGGAAGTCTGTTTCACAGGGCAGTAGTTCGCGGGAAGAAGTTATTTGAGTGGTACTTACATCTCGACGATGGAATACAGAGGGAATATGGGTATTTTGCTACTATGTAAGTGGCATAGCGGATCCTAGACCTGGCGGAACCAAGGAATATAGTTCGTCCGAGCACTTTCCATGATAGTAACGAAAGAGCGGTGATAGACTCGACACACCCCGTCTGTTAGACAGAGGTTGGAGGGTGGAAAATAATTCGTCTCTTACAAGGACTCGGAATCGCTTTTGAACTCTATCAAGACTGGGAAGTGAGGATTGGGCAGCTCCCGCCCAAATATGGCAAGAGTAATTCATTCTCGGCCTGATCGGGCTCTTATAAAGGTAGAGGATAGCATGGGGAGTCAGGTATTTACCGGAGCGGTAAAGGGAGCCGATCATTTTATCGGAATCTTTAGTGATGGATCGTATATAGAAATTTCACCTGAGGTCGGGTGTGAGTTTGAGGCCCAATATTTTCTCAAGGCGGAGCCTCATCCGTTCATCGTGACTGGCGGTAGTTCGAGGTAGGATCGGCGGTGATGGAATGTAACCAGTTTGGCTTTCGAGGCATTCAATGTAACCAGCCATTTTTATCCCACTGGGAAGTTAGTGTTAGATTGGATGTTAGGTCAACTGCCAGTCTCTGATCGTTTGTGCGTGGGAAATATTTTGTCATATATAAAGTCAACTTCGATATCAAGAAATATCTTATATAATAAATGTTAGGAAAATAATAAAAATATAGAAAACAGTAAAAGTAAAATGAAATTTATAGCATTTTTTTAGGTAGCGTACATTTGATTAAAAATAATCACTGAATCGAATATGGCGTTAACTACACAATATCAGTTCTGGAAAAAGAAATATTTCAAAATTAAGTGCAACTTCGGAAGATTTACGCCCAAAACAAGTTTTTCTTATTTTTTTTTTGTTTGGTATTTTTTTTAATTGAAAGTAGAATAGGATATTTTTGTTAGTTTCATCGAACAATATTCATATAAGCACTTTGGGAATGCGACATGGGAAATAAAGTGAAATGACAACAATTTTATATGCAAAAACAATTGAAATATAAATAAACTCACTACAAGCTTATAAATGTGAACCAAGATGTTTATGAATGAATTAAAAAAATTAGTAAAGGATAGGAAAAGCTTACAATGAAGTAAAAATAAATCTAAGTGGCGGCGTCCTAAACTCTGCTTTCATCTAATATATTGATTGATTGATTTCTTTTAACAATGACTCTAAGAGCTAGTTTTCATTTTTTTCCAATCTTCTGTTAATGATAATTCTGGGAGTCGCTTCTAACTTTTAAACTGTAGTGTAAATATGATATCCAAATAAGGGTTTACTCACTCAAAACGACCAATAATTACTTATCCTTAAGCCAATTGTAAAGGTACAGAAGGCGATTATCTCCATTTCGTGGTGATAAATCATGTGACAGACGCTTAATGACGTTATTCCATACAGTGATGAAGGCGCCAGTCAATTTTAGTTCGTTTACAGCAACCAAACTGTAAGTTTTCTTTCTTTAGCTCAGTCCCCCCCTGGTCTGGGCAAAGGCTAAATCTGCCTCCCCAGCAATTTCCAAGTTCATTGTGCCGTTTGCCTTTGGGAATATTTCTTTACCAGATAGAGAATGAAACTCCAGCTCGGAGTCCTCAGTTAGCCCATGATTGGCTGTTTCCCGTTCGTGGAATACGCCCTCGCCTGTAATATGGATGGATCCGGCTTATTTGAATCTGGAGTGCTAAAATGGCATCTCCAGGTACAGGGGTTTCTCCATATTATATGTAAGACCCTTCCTTTTCGTTTCTGCTTAAACTATGCTTTGATGTGTAGATATAAGTGATATGAGACACGTTTATATGTTTTGTGCGTTTCTTAGTATTATAAAATTTTCTCTGAGAACAAAGCCTGTTTTTCATTCTTTTTAGCCATTCCGTTCCTTCCGTGAAATATCGGTGTTATATCATGGATATAATACTGCCCATAGCGAGGAAATACATATGAGAGAATAAATGTTTCTTCTAAGAGCTCTCGTTACACAATGAAATGTGGATGTCCTATATTGGCCTATTCTTGAAATAAGTAAATGATTACAAATATGACGATAACCAAGTAAAACATACAGAATCAAATTGAAACGACCCTAATTTACCTATCATCAATTTTTATAAACGAAAATGTAAACGACAAATATTTACCTATCGTCGAATCAAGTCAATATTTACAGACGTAAATATAGCTAACTAAATACCTATTTTGAAATAATTAGTCCTCGTATTTATAGATCCCAAAATATATCAACCAAACAAAATTTTTTTTTAATCATTTCACCCCAAGCAAGGCGGAACTGCTACTAATAAGCAGATGTGGGTACAGGGAGTGCAAGTGAGAGAAAAGCGTATAGGGAGGATTGAGGAAAGGAAAAAGATGAATGGGATTTAAGAAGGTGGCGATTGATGTTGCATTTAATTTTTTGAAGGTAAGTAAGTAAACAGAAGGGAGTTCCTCAGGCAGGAAGTGTGAGAAAAGAAACTGTTGGAGAAGAAGTAGCGGTTGCATTTAACTATTTCAACTGTAAACGGATGCGACCCGGATGCCAATTTAGCGGCACACTTAAATTCATGTAGTCGGGGCACCAGGGGGTAAAAACCTCGTCAGATCAGTTGCCATGAAAATATATATAGAAAAGACAGAGGGATGCCACGTCACATCGATGAGAAAATGACTGAAGTCAAGATGCCAATTCAGGATCGATTACATTGCAGATTCGTCTTTGAATTTTGTCAAGAACCTCGAGATGAGTAGCAGGAGACCAGATATGGCAGCAGAATTCAATGCCCAATCGAATGGCATATTTGCAAATATGACAAGAAAAAATCTGACGAAAAAAAAAATCTGGCACGAGAGAGTGATCCAAGTATCCTTGCAGTAGATGCAGCTATGGATTCGATGCAGTCGAAAAAGTCAGTTGAAAAAGTGAGACCAAGAAGAGACAGTGTGCTGCTCTTTAGGAGACTAGCGTTAGACATGCTGATGGCAGGGATAAATGTTTCTGTGTGGTGGTTAAATTAGAGCAGTTTTGTTTTGGAGACATTAAAATTTACAAGAGAAGCCATCTATCTATCTATCTATCTATCTATCTATCTATCTATCTATCTATGTGTTTGTCCATATCTATCTATCTATCTATCTATCTATCTATCTATCTATCTATGTATTTGTTCATATCTATCTATCTATCTATCTATCTATCTATCTATCTATCTATGTGTTTGTCCATATCTATCTATCTATCTATCTATCTATCTATCTATCTATCTATGTGTTTGTCCATATCTATCTATCTATCTATCTATCTATCTATCTATCTATCTATCTATCTATCTATCTATCTATGTGTGTGTCCGTATCTATCTATCTATCTATCTATCTATCTATCTATCTATCTATCTATCTATCTATCTATCTATGTGTTTGTCCATATCTATCTATCTATCTATCTATCTATGTATCCTAATTTTATTTCCTTCTTGGTTACAGCCTCTGCCAATCAATTAACACGAATGAAAGCAATTTTACTGCTTGTAAATAATGCAACTACTTATTATACTCTTGTGAAACAGAGGATACTTGTCAAACTTTTTATTCTATTTAAACAAATTTAAAATTTATACTCTGCATCTATTGAACTAATTAAACTCTACTCTCTTCATGAGCTAAATACCGGTTTGTTGATATTTTTCTTGTGTATTTCACGTTCTCATCAAGTGTCTCTCTGTTGCTACAGGGGAACACGTGACAACAAATATATCTCATATTCTACACCGCTTTTGCAGATATCCCTGCTACTGTGTTCTCACCAGTTTAAGTATTTATTCTTAACCCCTAGTTTCCGAGGTCATGCTATTTGTTGCTTGGTTGAATTGCTGAGCAGCATATTAACACCTTTATTGGTTATTTAATACCGTAATCTAGATACTTTGACCACAACTTTATCGCTTCAACTAAATATATTTTCAACGCAGTTGTATGCCTAAAAGCTATTTACTATAAATATGCATTGTCCGTAATTTTTTTTATAAAAATGAATTGCTGGTATTTTTACTGTAAAAATGTATTTTTTTATACTATCACAGTGTTCCTTTTTTGGTCGGGAGTTCACTATTTGCCCATAGCCGAGACCCTAATAGGTGCTACCTCCCAGGGTCAGAGTAGAGCTGGGAACAAAAGCAATTAAGAAGTGGTTTATTTCTTCTAGCGGCATATAGAACGCTACGAATTATTTAATGCCGAAGTCGAAATATTTTGAACGCAATTGTATGCCTTCAACTACAGATAAAATGTATCGTTGATAATTTTTCAATAAATATGTATTTCTGATCATTTTTACAGGTGGTTGATTTCGTTTAGCGGCATATCAGCTTCTATGAGTTATCTAATTCCGAAATCTAAATGTATAGCTGATAATTTTACGATGAAAATTTATTTTTATACTTTCATACTGTTTTGTTTGAGGTTCACTTTTACCAATAGTTGGGAGCCTAATAGATGCTACCACATCGGGTCAGAGTAGGGCTGGGAACATCAGCAGTTAAGAGGGGGCTGATTTGGTTTCGCGGCATATCAGCTTCTATTGGTTATTTAATGCCGATCTAAATAATTTGAACGCATTTGCTTCCGAGTCTGTCTATATTTCTGAGATGAGGTATTATGTACAGTATTTACATTAGTCGGACTATTGTCCTCATCTTTGTCGCCATTTTTGTCACAACGTTTCGGCCGTTGTACGCTCCGGCCTTCTTCAGGACACATGGCACAGTGGATAAAGGCGTTGGTTAGATCCAGTGACAGACCCAAAGAGTGTGAGTTCAATACCCGGTTCAGGCAGTGGAGAACTTTCAGAGGGAAAATTAGCAGGAGATAACTGATAACTGACATCCATCAAAAACATGGCTCGTAGAACTAGAACAGTCTACCCCAGTGATCGAAATAAAGGGTTCGGTTCGAAATTCCAACCACCTGAAGAAGGCCGGAGCGTACAACGGCCGAAACGTTGTGACAAAAATGGCGACAAAGATGAGGACAATAGTCCGACTAATGTAAATACTGTGCATTTGTTTCCCTTCAAATACAGATAGAATGTATTTTGGCTATTATACTATCATATGTATTGCTGGAAATTTTACTATAAATATGTATTTTTATACATTCATAATGTTTTGATTGCGGGTTCACTATTTGCCCATAGTTGGGACCCTAACAGGCGCTACCACCTCGGGTTAGAGTGGGCCTGGAAACAACAGCAATTAAGAGGTGCTTCCGTGCTCCTCAAAATTTCCAGTCGCCCAATTAGTGGGATTGCTGACGGATGGAGTTTATCGTCCTACCCAGGACTATCTTGGTTTTCGTCTACTTATAGTTGTCCTAAATGTTTCATATAGTAGAGTCAGATGTGCAGATGGTTATCGGCGCTGAAGTGAAGTCGCCGAGCCGAGTTCAAATTACGGGCTACTCTGTTGCGTTCATTTTCGCGCGCATGTCATTAGGCAAATCGGTTAAGACGCAGAGAAGATTTGCCTCTCTGACATTGAAGGAAACCAGTCTAAGAGATTGTAAACGCTGGATTCAAAATTGTGCAGAGGACCACAGGGCAACCACTCTGTTATATTCTCCAAGAATGTGTGGCAATTCACAGATAATAATGCTAAGTATCTGGAAAGTATTTGGTTGGCGACATCCTGGAGGGGCGTTAAAATAACACGGACACTAATACCTCCATGTCCTCAGCTCAGTTCGCGCGTTAGTTTCAAATTTATTATTTTCTTTGACTTCTGGAATCATCCTGTAGATTGGTGCTACAATCATCTTTAAAATCTTAGAAGTTTATTTCCTGTTGTGGAATTACACCTACTTGTCTGCCAGTGGACTTCTAACGTCGCTCAGTGGCATGGTTTTCATTTTTACCCACTTACTTCTAAAAATAAAGACCATAATTCATATTTATGATTTTTATTGCAACATTTTGCTAAAGTTGTAAAACCTAAATATTTAATGATTTCTTTAGTGTAAATTCAACGGATATGTTATTGTGGTAGAATTCGCCATGAACTTCTTGAAGCATTAACGTAAGAATTATAATTAATCAGAAAACAGTGAAATTTGAACGAGGATTTCTAGTCTAAAATGATTCATTTTTTATATAAAATCTTTTTCGTGTGCATTTGAAACCCTTTCTTCTAACACGACCAACAGAATTCAACCAGTCAAAGCAGAGGATGTACTTTACCACTGATATTTGTCTTCTCGGGCATATACAATATTCTTTATTGTTCATTGTCATAAATATCTTTAATAGTCGCTTTCTTTTATTAATGAGAATAATCACACATTATGAGAAACGGCAAAATAAAAAAAAAATAAATGAGGCATGCGCAGTAAAGAAATGCTGAACACACCGAAGTTTAAACATCAATTTAACATCGCTGAAGAAAATTAAGAAAAAAAAAACAACTTTGAATTGTAAAACAGAATTTATTACTTAATTATGTGCATTAAATTGAGACAAGAAATTAAGAAAAAACTTGACTCGACTGAAGAAAATATAAAAGCAAATCAAATAATAATAAAGCCAGTTGTTTTCCGAATAAAACGATCGTGCACTAAATAAAGTTAAAAGCATTAGTTCAGAATTAAACAATGCAGAAAAATTTTGAAAAATGTTGGTTCGAACTGAAGGGAGTTAATTAATGACTGCGTCGCCAGAAAGCATATTAAATTAGACCGTCTTTGTCTGTATTATAAAGTTATTTCACTATAGGAATTGACCTTCATTAACACCCGCTTCGTTTATAGGTATTTATTGGGTAATACGATCTTTAGCACAAGCCTACTGCCACAGTGCATGCAATTAGAATCTTCAGACATCTGACCAATCGAAAGAAGCCTAGAAGTTGAAGATCTTCGACTATAAGCGTTTAACGTCGAGATAAATATAAGGAAGTGTAAATCGAGTCATCTTGGTCGAACTAGAACTCGATGGCGAGATAAGCTTGTTAAACAGTATCGGCTATCTCTCGAATGAATTGAATTATGTATAGTGAAAAGCAATATTAATGCATGTGAATAAAGCAAAAATTTGTAAGACTAACTTTTGCCACATAGCTAATTGAATTTACCTTCTACATTCCGACACCAGAGTTTCGTAGGCGGACCTATCCGTCCATCCAATGGGATCAGCAAAATATATATAGATCTATAAACCCGTATTTTGGTGTCCAATTTGATACTTCCTTCATTCCATAGGCGGGTGTCGAAACTTCCGAAATGCACTTGTTGCTTTGGACATCCGATTTGTTACTTCGTCATCAAGGGATGCATTTACATTCATATTACTTCCTATATACATACATACATACACACGCACATACATACAAACACGCAAACATCAAGACATAAAAAACTCTTTCTTCCCTGCCCATTCATTCATGTCATCCATAACAGATATTTTCTTCATAATTTCTATTCCCCGTTAACAGTTCTGATGAGAGGGGACAAAACCGTTTGACTGGTGTTTTTATTTTAAATCTATCATGGACTTTAATAAAAAAATTGTTTTTTATGCCTTGATATATATATATATATATATATATATATATATATATATATATATATATATATATATATATATATATACTAGCAGTATAACCCGAGTGTTTCATTACTGGGAATTTTTGCCGCTCAATTGGAGCAGTTTAATCATTATTAGTAACAACAATTGGGTGCAACTGAGGCACATCCCCAAATGGGGGGGGGTAACAATTTGAATTTGGAGATGGTCCTGGAAAGGGCTGTTTTTGCGTTCTCAATCTTGCAAGGAAGGAACCTCATAATAATAATAATATACGATAATTATTTTATAATATATATTTTTTACAAATATAATAATATTTTGTGTTAGATTTCAACCCTCTAAATTGATTGTACGCTCTTTTTTTTACATACATTAAATGTTGGCTTTGATTTTTGCGCAAAGTGTAAAAAATCAGTTTTTTCGAATATTCACCTTCAGGTTTGTAAGAAGAACTGAAGAAGTATCTATCAAACAAAAAAATATTTAATCGAAATCGGATGAAAACTGTGGAAACGCATAAACAACACACGATCACACACACACATACACACACATTTTGAGAATTATATATATATATATATATATATATATATATATATATATATATATATATATATATATATATATGTATATATATATATATGTGTGTGTGTGTGTGTATGTGTCGGTGTGTGTGTGTGTACATACATGCAAGTGCGGCAGAAATACATATTTTCAATATTGACAAAAAATCAACACAACTAATATTAAAAAATATTTCACTGCTGTTTAAAAAAGGTTCATAGTTTTTATTCATTTGGTTTTGAAAATGATATCCTGCAAATAGTGGTCTCTATTTGCTACAACCTATTGTAGACGATTTCTAAAGGTTTACCATCACCCGAAGAGATCGAGCGCTTCGAGGACTTCCAGGGGCCTTTCTTTGTGCTGACCATATGGACCTGAAATGTTCAACTCTTAGAAGTATCGATTTTCTACCCAGAACAACGTCAATCCGAGATAACATGAAATGAGCAGGAAAATGTCAATGTTGCAATTACAGCCTCACCTCTCTTAAAAGTATTCAATCGCAAACGCAGGGTCCAAGCCATGGACGTAACTGATGGTATCTGAAAAAAAAAGTATGGTATTAGCTAAATGAAAAACACCATTGCCACTCGCCTAAGTTCAATAGCATCACGGTATATTGGAGTTATTTCTTCCACACCCTGTACACACACACACACATACACACACACACATATATACATATATATATATATATATATATATATATATATATATATATATATATATATATATATATATATATATATGATGAAAATGTGGAAAAGACAAAGCAAAATCCGAATATGTGAGTTTACTGTTTTTTTTTATTTTGTTTTTGTTATTCTGTCGACATCAGACGTTTCGGTCAAATAGACCTTCTTCAGGACATGGTTAATGGAGACATATTTATATTAGATTTAAGTTAGATGAAGAGACGATATATACAGGACTGGTCAGAAACAGAATCGTATCGTCTCTTCATCTAACTTAAATCATATTCTCCAGCCCCTCCTTCCTCATTATTTATCCCAGAAACTTCAGCTGCATCTTTCTGATGCTAAGTATAAGCCGCCTCCTTGTTCGCAACTTTTATAAGACCTCCTCGTTGTTCACACGCTCGGTCCATGTTATCCTTAGCATCCTCCTGTAGAACCACATCTCCGTCGCCTCGAGTCTCTTCTTCATCCTTAAGGCAGCCGTCCAACATTCGCTACCGTAAAGAAGAACAGATGTCACGTAACAGCTCCGTATTCTTTTCTTTGTTACCAAAGAAATCCTGCTGTCTCGCAATACTCTGCTCACAGGACGCTGAAACCTTCGGTCACGACATCTTGGTGACACAACCATAGGCGGCTTTCAAGCAGTTTCATCTGCCCAGTTTCATCTAAGACGTTTTTGGCTAACCCATGCGATATTTGTCCGGTACTTCCCTACGCTGCCGAACAATAGCACCCTCTCTTGCGACCCATATTGCATTTGTCAAATCGACTATAGTGAAACATGAACACTATAACATTTCACCTACATGCCTACATTAATATGGAAATACAGGGTGCAGCAAAAATAACGTCCTTTTTATTTATTAACTTTTATTGAATAAAAAAAAATGAACTACAGTAGTTTAAAATTGTTTAATGGCTTACACGTTCGGGAATGGTTAAATCTTAATTTCCTGCTGGATTTGAATAATCCCCATCACCATCACCAGACACTACACCGCCAGACTTAAAGATCTTGTTTACAGGCTCAAACCGAAAACAATTCCTGAATTAAATCAAGCAATTTCTGCTAAATCTTCTGACGTTAATGTAGAAATTTCTCAAGTGTTTTGTAGAAGTGTTGTTGACACGGTTCAGCGTTGTATTTAACATGAAGATCATTTTACAGATGTTAAATGGTTCATTAAACATAACATATATTGTTTGCTTGTGTCAATACTTATACATTTTCTTAAACTACTCTAATTTATTCCGGTCCAATGAATATAAAAGGGCGTTACTTTTGTCGCCCCCTGTAGTACGAAAATAATAGTTAAACGAGCTGTTTAACACATTCTTCATGTTGTCTTCTCGGCCAAACCATTCTACATCTGCCTTGGTCTTTACAATCCGTAAGAGAAAAAAAACAAGGTAATGATAGCAAACAAAAATGAAATGGTACCGAATATACAAATTAAAGTTATCCGTTTCCAAATGTTTAATTTAAATGCAGTCCGAAACTCCATTTTGGAACTTAAATACAACACAACCTTCCTATTATTACTCAGAATTTGGTTTGTGTCAGTATAAAGATAAGCTTATTGAATGTTTATAATTGTTCATTGCTTTTAGTTTTCTTTGGCTGAAGCAAAAGGTTTTCGCGTTTTGAGGAGAATTTCAAAGACAATGTTATATAGATTTACATCATTTTATTCCACTATATTCCGTCATCTTTGAGGCAGTTTCATGATGCCATCCTAATAGACCTAGCTTTTTTGGAGGCTTCCAGAGATTTGAAGTTATTCTCCTTAAGCGAATTTTGTCGGGATGGAAGTAAGTGTTAATCCAGGGGTGTAAAGTGAGGTACTGTGGGAATTGTAGGACATTCTCGCCGAGGTCTACCAATTTCTATCAAATCTGCAAGGAAGGATATATCTAGCGTTTTCTGATAGAATACGTCACTTTCTGATTGCGAATTTTTTCATAAACTGCTAACTTTTAATCGGTCCAATTGACAACAGTTCTTGTCTAAATTCAACCCCTGATTTTTGTGGAATGAGCTCCTCATACACATTGCCCTTCAATTCCACCAGTAGTACCTCCCTCAGACGAAAACTGTTTTTTTGAGTTGCTAATGGTGGCTCGTTTCGTTTCTCCTCGTGATCTTTTTAGATCTACATTGTTGTAAACAATACACTTTTCTTTGCCTGTAATTCTACTTTTCACAAGTGGGTCGTTATTATAGTTTTTGAACTGAAAATCGCAGAGGGAAATGATGTCCATTAATTTTTTCCCAATCGTGATACCCCAAAAGACGTAGTGATAGAAATATTCAAGTGTTTACAAGTTATCTTAGAACAATCCTTTGAGATATGTGTTGTATTTTCAGCGATGTGCTGTGTCGTGTTAGTGAAATTATTTTTAATCGGTGTTTCGGTTTTGTCATCAACAACGACTGCAGGAATGTCCGTGGTCATCCAGATTAAATGTTTCTCTTCTGTACGTAGCGACCCAACTTATGAACATTATGCTCATCTATGGCACCATTTTCAGAAATGACACATATCTGTTTGTTGTTTTTATAGCAGTTGTTTTTATTTTCATTTTCGAAAATAAAATAAAGGATCAAATGACGAAAATGTTTGTTTTTTTTCATATTTTCACATTTAATATAAAACAAAACTTTTGAAATTGGCACACATAACAGAAAAACCCAGTGAAATGTCACCTTTCGGAATATGTATATATGTTATAATTTTCAGTCATTTATGAATCGAATCACATGTTCAAGCGACACCTACTGATAAACTTTATGAACTTTCGTTTCAAATCAATACTTTCATTATTTTTCTTACAGATAAAAATCTTTTTCTCTAATTCTCATTTTCTTTATTTCATATTTTTTTATTTTAAAATGTACATGATTTTTTTTGTCTTATATGATTACACACTTCAGTACATGGGGCATTATGACATTGTACATTTCCTATCATTCATTGTCATTTTTATATAATTTCATCACACAAACGCATTAACTTTGTTTTGTTTCTCTTGCCAACATTGACTTTTGTGTGTTAAATTCTTCATAGTTTCTTTCTAACTATACACCACAAAAATGTTTTCGTCCCCAATGTACAGATCACACGTCCGGGCTGTCTCTTTTGTTGACGACCATACTGGATATTTTTAGATTCTTTTAAAAGCTAACTCCCCATCGGAAATTCTGGTGCTATTCTCGCTTCAGTCTTGAGGAATTTATTTTTAATTTCTTCCAGACATCTTACCAATTAATTCTACGATTCATAATGCTGCGAAAAGCATCAATTTCAATGTTACTTTTCCATGAGATTTTGTTCCTTTTTTTCTAAGTGTTTTTTTTTTAAGTGTTGCAATTTCTCTTCGCGCGATGCTTTGTTTTCATCGCTTTTTTTGTAAGACTTTCTTTGTTTTACTAATGTAGGTTTTACGATGTGCGCACTTTTAACCACAGTTTATTCCGCCCTGTTAAGTCCGTTTTGCTTGTTTTATTTGCTTTCAGATGTGTTCTTTATTCTTTCTCTTTTTCCTTTAAATTTATCCGATTCTTTTTCTAGTCATATTTTCCTCGTCAATATTTATTTTCCAAAATTGGTTTTCAGACATTTTTCAAGCAGCAATGTTCTTTTTTTTCCCCCGTTTTTTTGGCTTGTAGAATTTTCTAGATAGAATTTTTATTTCCTCATTCGCCCCTCTATTTTTCTCAGCATATTTTCTTGATTCCTTTCCTATCTTTCTTTCTTTCTTGTTTCCTTTCCAATCTTTCTTTCTTTCTTTCTTTCTTTCTTTCTTTCTTTCTTTCTCTGCATTTTCCTACTTTTTTTCCTTCTCTCTTTGCCTTTTTCTGCTCACATTACATTTTTTCTGTCGGTCTTTCTTTCTTCCTTTCTCCGCATATTTTCATGTATTCTTTCCATTTTTTCTTTCCATTTTTCCTTATTTTCTTTTTCGTGTTTCATCCCACCCTCTCTCTCTCTCTCTTTCATTCTATCTACTGTTGTTTCTAGTCCTTCGTTTTTTCACTTTTAACATATTTTCTTTGTTTCGCTTTCTTTTCTTCTTCCCGATGTTTCATCCATTTTCACTTTCCTTTTTTCTTTCATTACACGTTGTCTAATGTTCTCTACTTGATAATATCTTTTCTTTATTTTCTCCATATATCTTTCATTGTATTCTTTATTTTTCTTCCAGTATATTTATTTTACAACCTGCATCTGATGTTTAATTATTGAATTCTTCCTACTTCATATTTAAGTAGAAAAAACTATTTCGATTATATTAACTTCAAGACAGATTCTAGATTTTGAGATGCAAATATTATTGTTTTAGTGGCAGCAACTATTCGATCTTTTAACTAATGAAAAAAAAACATTTTTTAAAAATTGAACATGAACAACAACTAATATTTCAAGAATTTTCGAAAACAAGAATGTCAAATATGTTTTTGGGAAAATTAATAACTTGTAGAATATTTATGCATGTTTATGCTACACATTACAGGAATATTCTTTAAAAAGTAGAGTTTAAAACTAGTTGTTTACAAAGGAAATATTTGCGAATGCTTGAAATAATAAAATTAAAATAATAATTTAATTAGCAGGTTCTACCGACTGAGATTAATCGTATCTATTTATTCTAGTTTGTTCGTCCATATATATATCTATATAAATCTATTCATATCTACCTATTTAAGTCTATTCAACTTTATCTATCTATCTATCTATCTATCTATCTATCTATCTATCTATCTATCTATCTATCTATCTATCTATCTATCTATCTACCTATCTATCTATCAAAGTATATTCGTATCTAAGTTTACACATATCTATCTATCTATCTATCAAAGTCTATTCGTATCTAAGTTTATACATACATATCTATCTATCTATCAAAGTCTATTCGTATCTAAGTTTATACATACATATCTATCTATCTATCTATCTATCTATCTATCTATATATCTATCAAAGTCTATTCGTATCTAAGTTTATACATACATATCTATCTATCTGTCTATCTATCTATCTATCTATCTATCTATCTATCTATCTATCTATCTATGTCTATCCTTATCTAAGTTTATACATATCTATCTATCTATCTATCAAAGTCTATTCGTATCTAAGTTTATACATATCTATCTATCTATCTATCTATCTATCTATCTAATAGATAAGTCTCTTCATATCTGTTTTTCAAATCTATCTATCTATTAATCTATCTATCTATCTATCTATCTATCTATCTATCTATCTATCTATCTAATAGATAAGTCTCTTCATATCAGTTTTTTCAAAGCTATCTATCTATCTATCTATCTATCTATCTATCTATCTATCTATCTATCTAGTTTTTCCCCATTCATACAGATGATGACGAATGGATTTTGTATGTCAACAGATAACAAAAACGACAGTAGTTATAAAAGAATAAAAAACCCTTTGCGACCACAAAAACCAGGGCCCCATTCAGAAAAGTCATCGATTTCGGTTTGGGAGAATATGAAATATATAATCGACCAATGGCTATTGGAACATCCGTGCAGAAGTTTACTGCCAGAAACATCGGAAGTATCCTGATTTGAAAAAAGGTAAAGATGTTATTCTAAAGCGCTGGCGCACAATGCAAAACAGACATAAGAAGATATAAGAAATAATGGGAGGGTGATCCACATCCTTCATACACATCAAATGTAGCACCTACAATTGTTCATTTGTCTCGATACTAGAGAATCTTATATGGCGGAGATCAGGGAGAAGTTGAAAGCAGTTGTTCGAAATTTCTTCTGGGCTAAAAAAAAAATGGATTTCTTTAAACGTGGAATCATAAATTTACATTCCCATTGGGTTGTCGTTGAAAATGAAGCTGATTGCACTTTTAATAAATCATACTTCATAGAAATTTAACTGATCTTTTTATATCCTTCATGGTAAAACGTAATTACTGTTTATATGACGCACCGATGCATTCGAAAAAAATTAGAAGGAAGAAATCGAAAAATCCCCAATTTTAACCACTGCATATTATATTTCAGTATGAAAACCTGAAGAATCATGACAAATTCATCACAGACCGGGAAGAACTCCCAAATTTATGTAAACGCTTTAAATTAATAGTTTAGGAAGGAAAGAAAGAAGGGCGGAGTTACTTAAGCATGGGTTATTGTAGCGGGAATTTAGTTTCCTGTCAGTAATCAAACTGCATACAACCTTATGCAAATTAATTGAAACAGAACGAATAATTCCGTTATTTACTTTTTTTCGTATTTGACCAATGAAAAATGAGCCAATGTACACGTTAGTACTTCGTATATCCATTCGACAAAGACACCCCTTGCAGATTGACCAGAGGTTCTCGATTGGATTTAAATTAGGAGAATTTTCGGGCCAGTCTATAGATTTTCTCACTAGTAAGGCTTGCTAGTGTATTCGTACAGCGTTACAATTTTCGTACGCTTCCATGGAGTAACGTCCATCGCAGACAGTGGCTGTAGGACAACTAATCGGCAGTCGAGACAATAGTGTCTGGGCGTGATAAAAATCTGATGCAATCACAGATGACGCAATATTTTTCAAGACGAAACAAATTTCGTCATACACCCCTAAAATAGATTCACACCAATGGAAATGACCTAATCTAATGAAAAAGTAGACATTGATTACATCCTGTCACTCCAGTCGGTCTAAAACTGCCCTCGTAGTGAAAGAAAGGAAACTAAAGCGGTTGTTTCAATTAATTTGCATAAGGGTGTAAATAGCTTCTCTCAAAATATTAATTTAATTTTGAAACAGTTTCAACGACTCAGAATCGGATGTAACCGCTGAGTTGACGCGCACCCCAAACTAGTATCTCCGACGTCCGATTTATGGTGGTTTTTAGAGATATTTTATAGGAAAAGAAAATGCATTTTATAATAAAAAAAATACAGTAATTTTTGAACTACCTACTATAAACGATCAATATTTATCTACCGTCCAAACCAGGTTAAGACTTATGGCCTTAGATATAAAACGTGACTGATTTTTACATCAAATAAACTAGCAAGTTTTGATCTATTTGTAAAAGCAACCAACCTTATCCAACGAAAAAAATATTTTTGCATCCATTGTAAACTTAACAAATAGCTTTATTTTTCTCTTGCATTACTTTTAAATGCAAGAATAATGAGCGCAAATCTTACAATATCCGCAAAATCGATCGCTTTTGACCGTATGAAAAATTCGAAGTGCTACTACTTATTTCAATGAAACTCGTTTAGTCAGTCTCCACGGTGAACATCTTAACAGGTTTCTGATGAGGCGTGCCCCGACTCGATTATGACGTTGTGTTATGGCACATACAAAAATGTAGGAATAGCTGTAGTGCAGGCAATGAATTCGCTTAAGCATGCTTGACAAATGATTTGATTTCTCATTGCTTGACCAAGAATGACGTCCCATAAATAAACTGACAACACAACATACGATGCTCGTTTATTTTGGAGTCACCACCAAAATTATGGCCATTTCAGAGCGGAACGAAGTGAACATTTTCGGGAAATAGATTAGGAGGCCACAATGTCATGGCATCGACCCTCATTTGTTAAATTGTCTATGGTTCTCCCATTTTTCTCTTTCCACTTCATGACTTTTCTTACGTTTTACAATTTTTCTATCTGTTCATCTTTTGTACATTTTGAGTATTTCTTCGTCCTAACCGCCTGCTATCTGGTTTTTTCCTATGTCGATGCTTGCCTTTTTTTCTCACTTAATTTTAATTTTTCCGCGCTTTCTCTACACCATTTAAGTTGTTGCTATTTTCCTCCGTATTTCTTCTTCTTCTTCTTCTTTTTCTTCTTCTTCTTCTTCTCCAACGCATGGTCTTCTTCCAATTCTGCTTCTAGCTTCTTACGTCTTTTTTCAATATACTTGTATTCTTTTGTTTCTCTTTCATTCAATTCAAGCTTTCATTTTTATCACAGTAACGTTTCTTCTTCTTCTTCTTCTTCTCTTTCTTCTTCTTCTTCTTCTTCTTCTTCTTCTTCTTCTTCTTCTTCTTCTTCTTCTTCTTCTTCTTCTTCTTCTATATTCTCCAATTCTACAGTTTCTTTTTCGCTTAGATCGATCTTTCGTTTTATTCATAATCTCGTTTCTTCTTGTATTTCCTGCTCCTTCTCCTTCTTTTTGTTCAATATACACTTATTCTTCTCTTTCTTTTTCTTTTAGTTCAATCTATCATAATTTTTTTCTCAGATTCCTTCTTCTTCTTCTTCTTCTTCACTCAGTTTAATCGTACTGCTTTGGCGCAGAATCGTTTTTTATCTTTTTGTTCTTCTTTTCTATTTCTCCTTTTTCGTCTTTTCTTCTTCAATATTATCATACTCTAAAGTATTTTTTTACGCCGAGCTCGCTCTTTCTTTTTTCCCACAGTCTTTCCCCTTCTTCATTATATATATATATTCCTATACTTCTATTTCTTTTCCTCTCAGCTCACTTTCATTCTTCTCACAGTTCTTCTTATTTTTCTGCTTCAATCGCTCCCTCTTCTTCCACTTCTTCTTCTTGTTTTTACATTTTTTCAATATACACTTATTTGTTTGTTTCTTTTTCAATCTGTTCAAACTTTCTGATTTAACGCAGTATCATTTCTTCTTCTTCTTCTTCTTCTTCTTCTTCTTCTTCTTCTTCTTCTTCTTCTTCTTCTTCTTCTTCTTCTTCTTCCCTGTCTCTTTTCTTCATTTTCTTCTCGTCATTTCCCCCTTTAATGTTTTACTTTTAATTGTCCCCTTTAATCCATTTTCTCCCCCTTTTAACACATTAATTCCGTTCATACGCTTTCACTTTTTCCTTTCCCCTCTTAATCATCATATTTTGTTCACTATTCCTTCTCTTTTCCTTTCTTTTTCATGCTCTGTCGCATCTTGAATTACAGTTCTAAAGACTTACCTTTCGTCCTTTTATTCGATTCTTCTGCACCATGGCTTCTATTGTCATTCTTTTCTAATTTCATTCATTTTGATTTTGTTCCTTTCTTCTTCTCCATGTAAAACCTTTTCCTTTCCATTTGTTCTTCAAATCATCCGCTTCTTCTTTTAAAAGATTGGTTCAACACAATCATACAAATCACGTTTTGTTCATCTGGTCATGTGTCAGACAAATATTAGGTTAGAAAATATCTATAGATAATGTATATCCTTCGGCAAAAACCCATTCAAAATCATCTTTGAAAACGAAAGATGCAAATACACCTACCGCCGCATATATATATATATATATATATATATATATATATATATATATATATATATATATATATATATATATATTCTTATTCGCAACGTACTGGCTAAAAGAAGGCAAATCGACATACAGTCTGTAAGCAGTAATTTAATCATTAATAAATAAAAAAGAAAAACGTGTCGTCAGGTTTAATGGCTAACTCTTGCATATAAGACTGTCCATATTGACAAGTGATTCCAAGACGCTTACCCCTTTCCTGGAATTAATACTATATTTATATTTTCTCAGACCGTAGAACAATTTTATGGGATTCTTTAGTCATTCCTGTTCGACCATTCTTTTTTCTTCCTTATAGATTGATTTCATTTCTTTTCCGCTTTTTAGTAAGAAGGAAGCCATTTTTTTTTGTTATCGTTCCTCTCCGACATTTTGAAAGCATTAGATATCCCGTGATGCTCTATTTTGCACTGTGAACTGACCACATTTGCGTGATATACGTTTTAGGTATAATTTTCCCATTTCCATTTTTTTGTTTATTCGGCTCTAGGAATGACAGCTTAAGTATAAGCACTGTATTCACAACACGCTTGCACACACAAAGACAGACATATATATATATGTATGTGTTACTTTCTTTAAAGGTAAGAAATATATGTATATAAAACAATCTGGCCTATAGACTAATGCTTGATTTATTTTCTATTACTATGACTTGTAAATAAGTCAATACCACATTTTCACGGCGACGCACCATCAAATTAGGGTGAAAAAGTATCATATTTGAAGAAACGCTCACTAAAAATACATTGATATTACTTAAACTGGAGATTACTAAAAACCAAAAATAAAATAGCTTTTTATTACTTTCAGACATTTTGAGTGAGAGGCAAGAAATCTTTTTCAAGAAAACTATTTTGTCGTATATAGAATTATTCAAGTCGATTAGGCTAAAATATTATTTTAAATGTTTTACTCGACTTTTCTGTAATTATACTGTTTGATCACAAAATTCTAAGTCAGTCTACGCTACAAAATTTAAGCCCAGACCACCGCTTTACCGGTGGTAGAGAAAAAATAGCGTAATACCCAGCTACCGGTTGAATAGTGGTAGAGAAAATAAATTAATGCCTAGCCAGCGGTTAAACGGTGATTAAACACTTGTGTCGTGTTTTGCTATTGATTGTTTTATATTGAATAACCAATCAGAAAAGCTGTAATATTCTGATGTCATCGAACGTTATACCAACATGTCCACGCCTTTTCATTGTATTTTCTGCATGTGTTTTGGATTTAAAAAAAAAGATCTTTTTTACCACGAAGCGTGCAGAGTCTCAACCTTGACCGTCAGGGAAGCAATCAGGAACAAAACGTGCGAGGAAATAACTCTATTCAGCGCAGCAAGTAATTTCTATGCTTGATAATTTATCGGAACTAGAATATAACAATGATTACTCTGATGGTGAAGCGGAAGTCGATTCGGATGATTTTCCTACAGATAGTGAAAATGGAACTAGGAATGCAGAATCAGCTGATCAAAGGAGACATGATCCAGATCATCTGGTCAGTGACTACAACTACTAAATGCGAGGGGGGGATCTCCCAAAAATGACCAGATGACACGTCTGTACAAGACACGATGTAATCACCGCGAGCTAAGATGTCTCTTCGTCAGGTTTGTTATGTGGGCCATCTACAGTTGATATGTTTTGTTTCAGGCGACTTTCCGCCAGCAAGACAAGTCCCTCAGTTTCAGAAAGTACCTCGATCAATACTGTGTAGATCTGGTGGGTGCATTCCGGCCAGCTAAGCAGGCAGTCAATCAATACTGATGTTCCGGAACTCATGCAAAATGTCGTCCTCCACCTCCCAGAGATACCAGAAAATGTCTCCACTAACAAACTCTGTGCTGTGTCCGCTTATAAGTACAATATAAATCCAAGCAGAAAAAAACAACTGTTGCCTACAATGAATATCCTGTCATGGCTGTGACGTCTTCAGTCCACTGCGCAACATGCCGGCAGCACCTGTTGGGTAGACAAAAAAAAGAATTCTGGTGATAAAGTGAAGGTATGCAACCTCATTTTTTTCCTGCCAAGTATAATGCTTATATTTTTTGTAACTTTATCTACCGTGAAACGTTACATGCCAATTATTTGCGAATTTTGACTCAGGAGTTTAGGCAGAAGGGTTAAAATTGTTCAGGAACGCAGGCCTCAAAGGGTTAAAGTAAGCTCGATTCGGCAAGTCTATCATTATAATACTGTTCTTGTAAATGTTTTAGTAAACTTTTCTTTAATCATATTCTTTGATCACAAAATCTGTCTACGTTTCGAGCATCAATGTAAAGTCGAGTAGGTTAGGATCTCACTATAATAAATTTTCTTGTAAATGTTTTACTAGAATTTTCCTCTGTCTATATTTTTGAGATGAAGTATTGTAACTATTCACTCTATGTCTGCATCTTTATGGTCATATTCACGAGGTTTATAAATCCACAAAATTCATACACTAACATCAATATAAGGACACATGACCCAGTGGATAAAACCTTTTGTTTGAAGTAATCCAGTGACTCAACCCAGTGTTGTGAGTTCAATAAGTTGAGTTACTAAAAGAAAATAACTGAAAACTGAGTTACCCAGAAGAGGTATAGCACGTGGAACTAGAACAATCTACTCCAGTGGAGAAAATAAAGGTTTTGGTTTGAAATTCTATCGTGTAACACCTGTAGAAGGCTGGGGCGTACAACGGCCGAAACATCGTGAATATAAGAATAAGGATGAGGACAACAGTCCAAATAATGTATATAGTGTTTTTCTTTTATCACAAATGTTTAAGTCTAAAGTTCCAAGCGTTAACAGAAGTTGAATGAAATCAGAACAAATTAGTACCTTTTTAAGGAGAGTTGAAGTTGCTTCGAATATTTCAGGAGTTTCCTTTTAAACTACATTTAAAATATCTCATCCACTTAATACTGTTTTAAGAAACGAGCCCAAAATCTTATTATTTTCTTCTTTGATTAGTCGTACTATATTGTTGGTTTACGATCCCTCTGACGCAGTAGAACTATTATTTATTTATTTAAGTTATGAGATGAAGTATTTTCTTAATCTCCTTAATTCTGCTATTTTACTTCTGGAGTCTATGAACGTAATGGGAAGGAGAAATAAACAAAATAACTACCCTCGAAAACTGACTGGTATCCCATAACAAAGAACCTCTTCTTAAATTTCCATTTCATGCCGCTTGCCCAGACGGTATTTTATCTAGAAAGTTCCGATTAAAAAGATAAAACATTGATAATGTAATTGCTTCAATGCAAGTAACTGAAAAGATTTAATTGAAAAATCAATAAAAATATGATTGATATACAATCTAATATGGAAAGAGGAAAGGATAAATTCCATTGTTTATTTTTACAGTATGTGAGGAAGAAGAAAGTTTGAAAGACAATTTGATCGAGAAGGACCCTTAGCCTTAAAACCAGGAAGAGGCAGCAGAACTTTCTGGATAAATTACGAACAAAGAGGGCTTAGAAAAGTTAACACTCACAGGATTTATTGAAGAAAAAATGGGCAGAGAGCAAAATCGAGTAACCCGCCCAATGTGTTTGTGTGATTGTTATATACCGCACCTATGAACACTAATGACATGGCCCAATCCTCATAAATTCATTGGACACTATTGTAAGTTGGGGCAATATGCTGTTTAAGCTGGCAGCTTTAGCTCTCACCGTGGGAAGCTCTTTGAGCAGAGAGGAACCCGGACTAGGCAAGGCTGAAGGGCAATGTCTTGTCTGGCGAGTTAGATTAATACCCAAACAGCTCGGGTTTCCCCACAGTAAATTTGGCCTTGTGTCGCATCCTAACTCGTGGGAAGGCAGGTAAATATCGTAATATACTGTCTAAGTAGTCTACCACTATCAGTGGTTTACCTATTTCACACCGCTGGCGAGTATTGTATTTTGTTGATGTCATCAAGATTACCATTTCCTTCCCAACCTCCGTTTTGGTTTTCCTCAATCAGTAATCTTTTCTAGGTTACAACAGTGACTGGGCGGCATAACGGACACAGTGAGGGGTGGTAATATTACTTAAAGTTTCAATGGACTTTGTCGCTAAGGTTTGAAAAGCAGATGTCATGTAAAAGAAGTGATTAAATTTAGGGCAGACATTTCATAGCACTTAAATGAATTTCAAAGACAATATATAGATATTTGTACATAGAAATATTCAAACAGATATGTGTCACGTCGTTCTAATATGTATACAAGTCTTCCAAGCGTTTTCAAGGTTTCATCCTTCAAGAATTCTCGTGGTAGCGAACTGGCCGGAGTGTTTTTTACGGGTTTCTAGAGATTTGAAGTTCTCATTAATAAAATACTGTAGGTAGTAAAAACAAAAGTAAATAACTCGAGGACTCAATGTCAGCTGAACAAGGCAGATGTAGTTGGGTATACCAGCTAAGCTGGATCGATTTCGGTCTGGTCTGCAAGGAAACCTGGCATCAGGGTGTTGTCCTGATAGAAGAAGAGACTCTTCCGACTGGCCAATTATGGGCGCTTTTCATCAATTGTTGCTTTCAATCGGTTCAGTTGGGAATAGCACTTAGCAATCATAGATAGAAATGCTGTCCTTTAGCATTTCTATTACATTGTGAGATATTCGAACATCTTATTGATCCACGTATCCAAGTCTGTTCAAATGCCTTAAACTGTTCATATGAATCATAGAGTACATCTGCAATGTCCCGTTCAGTTAGGATGGTATTTAATCAGCGTTTTGATTTGCTCATCGTCAATGATTTCAGGCTCGTCAGAACCTACTCGGTCTTTTAGGTCAAGACTTCCATTTTTAAACCAAGCGGATCACTTACAAACATAAGTTTTAGCGATGGTATCATCTCCACAACCAGTACATATCTTTTGTTCTCAGTTTATGTAGAGGTTTACGTTCCGAAAATAAACGATCATCAAATGGTGAAAGTGCATTTTATCTACGTCCATTTTTACTTGATATGCAAAAGGTTGACAAGCCGTAAAAAAATCAATCAATCAAATCATTTTATTTTTAACGTAACAAAAAAGTCATGTCTAATAACAAAATCACGTTTTCAAACGCCACCTATTGAAACATGCTACAATATTTTCATTCAAACCAACATATTTACATTTCGGCCTCTGTACTGTTGTTAGAATCACTATGTTTTGAGGTTTTACTTCATCATCAGGAATTCTGTTTGTTGAGACAAACATTCTAATCTTTATTTTCTCTTTTATTGCTCATTATGTTTTAGGTGAAATACAAAGAAGAAAACCAACAAAAAATGAGGATATTATTTTGAACAAGTCGGGGAATAAATCCTTTTACTTTTTGTTGAAAGACATTTGTCATTTCAGAGGGAAAAAAATGTTGACCGAAAGTGAACAGTAAATCAGTCGATAGTCTGTTCAGAATTCTTTGTTTTCTGCAGACAGTCTGCATCGTTTTATTAATGATTATTCGATAGTGTACCTTTCTATCTTTTACAGAGAGAAACTGGTGAATAATTTTCCTATCCAAAGTACCGTTGTTTCACATTCTTTCCATTTTCCGGGATTGCAATCTCCATGAATGTTTACCCTGGAGACTCTTCCGTTGGATTATAGAGTCGAAGAATCACCACGCTACGTGTTGCTGCTGTTATTTCTTTAGAAAGTAGGGTTTTACGCAGTGGTGTTGCTAGTACCACGCCCAACCGGTTTCGAATTCAGGGTTGATTTTCATCTATATTGGCTGCACGCCACATCGATTCTGCTATTAACTCTTAACTAGCAGTACAAGAGATGGATTTGTACCATTCCAATGATATTTGGAAGAAAGCGAACGCAACGTTCTAGACGGGAATTAGAACTTGACAATCCCGCATTTCACGCCGATTTCTATTTTCTCATAAATACATCGATTCTAATTTCAGAGATAAATATATTTTATTGATCTGATTGATTCGTTTTCTACTGCTTATCCGTCCTTTTCAGGTTATTTAAAGCCAGATTGTAAGAATTTGAGATTGTAAGACTTCTTTTTGTTTGGAAATAATAATGGTTTAGTAATAATGGTTTAGTAATATAACTTTACTAATTCATCCATAGCTGGTGTAAGAAGCGATGAATGCAGACTATTCCCAAGTGTATTTGCGTGACTATAACGAACCCAACGTGGATTGAAACTCGGCTCTCCAGTTAATAATCCCGGGCCATTATCCATTACACCACCCACACATGCAACACCTGATATTCGCAAGCAGTCACCCATCTAGGTACTGACCAGTCTTAATGTTGATTACCTTCAGTGGTCGTACGGGGACCGGTGTTTCAATTTGATGTGACCGTAAGCGCTTTTGTTTATCGAACTCAATTAATATACAATTATATAGTAAGATAAGAATCTTCTATAGTAGGATTTTACAAGTATGTAATAGTTGTGTGATATTTTTGACCATTTGAAAAATGTTAGATATTTTCTTCTTTTCTTCATTTCGGTGAATAAAATAGGAAAGATAGAATGACAGGCAGACAGATATATAAATAAAAAAAATGAATCTCTAGGAGGGCTTTTGAATAATCTCCCTACAAATTCCTTGCCATATATAGAACTGACCGGACAGTAGAAAGAAACTATATTTATCCGCGGTATTGGGGAAAATGAAGGATAGTTTGCGCCATTTCCAAATAAGGGGGTCTAATTGATAAAAGGATATGAAGCCTGAAGCAACTCGGATTGCTCAAACGATATTACCAAATAATGAAATTCCGGAATTAAAATCATAGGAGGAAGAAGTTACGGATGCTATAGCCTTTGTCTCAAAAACCTGATATAATGAAACTCGTTTGGAGGCGCAAAGCAGATTTTAGCTAAAAGAGGGAGTTACTGTCTCTTAGTTATATCGTTTCCCATTAATTTCTGACGTCAGATGTAAAGAACATTCGAAAACCTTTTGTCAGATTTCTCAGCTATTGATGAAGTAGGAATAAGTGAAAATAAAATCACTTTTGGACTAAACATTATACATACAAGATATTACCAACTGATAGTGTCTTTGTGTTATTGATCCCGAAAGGTGTATTGAACATTTGAGATCAACCTGTAACCTGTGTGTTATATAGGAATAAAGTGTCACTGCCGACACTTGAGTTTGAACATAGATCGCCAGTGAGCAAACACAAGCGATCCCATTATTGAATTAAGTAGACCACGTGAAGGTAGAGGAAACGTATAAATAGGAAGTCGCGTGATGCCTAAACGATCGCTAGTTCTACTGGGGCACCTTGGTGTGGTGTAATGGTTAGCGAGCGTGTCTCGCGAGATCTTTTACGATTGAGTAGTGAGTTCGATCCTCACTAGGTGCCCCCTACATTTGGCTTTGTGCTACATCTAAGCTACGGTTTGAAAAGGTTTTGTCCAGTTAACTGTTGTTACTCCACAGTTAGGGCTTGTAAGTTTGTTGTTTTTTTTATTACTAAAATTTTGTTTAGTTTCTTGTATATAGCTTTGTACACATTTGTAAATACTCATTGGGGTTTTTAGAATTTTAATTGTTATTTTATTCCCCACCACCACAGACAATGAATTGTATATATGGGGACTAGTTAGGACTTCATAGAGTTTCTGAGGCATTATGGTGTATGAGATAAGAATGGTAAGTAAGAATGGGTTGCTTTGGTGAAAAGTATATTCTTTGTATGTTTGGGTCAGTGTTTGTGGCTAGCTAAGTTTAATGTTAAGACAGAAGAAGACCGTCCTTTTCCCCTTCCCGTTTTTTTGGCCTTGTGCCCAATTTGTACATTCGTACAATAAATATTATCACTATTTCTACTCCGTCACTTTTTTCTTTTGTTATGGCCCATGCTGAGATTCCCAACCTCCCCAGTTTGATTTTGTCTCTCATTTTTCATCTAGACAGGTTCAGCCTTTGATTAATCCTATTTCGTCATTTATTTTTAACATTTATGAGCCATTTCCTGGTCCAGTTAACCACGGATTGGAAGTCATTTTCAAGAGCAGCAGCCAGGTAACTTCGCTTCTTTGAGGCCACACTTGCACTGGTTACGATCACAGACAAAGAGACATCAGTTGCAGCCAGACGTGTCTCTCTGGTACAGTTGGAAGAAGTGATTCCTGTGAGCTATAGCGGCCGAGCATGCAGGTGTGAACCAAGGAGATGAACGCGGTTTAATTTGGCATTTCTTTGCTAGAGTGAAAGCATCAATGTCGGCTTTCAAACACGAGGAGACCTCAGACGCGCATTTATGGACAGGATGATTAAAAACTGGATTCCTAGGACGCCACGAAGAAAATCACGGAACGAGTACCCATCTGCTCGTTGAAGAATCTAAAATGTTATTCTTCCTGACCTAGCATCTCGGATTCATTCACATGTAGTATTAGATTGACAGCTGTGCCTTATCATTTTACTGCTGAAATTGATAGATGTAAACATCGGATTATCGCTAACAGTCACTTCCTTCGCACTTCTCGCTTGTGGAACTGTTTCCCGGCTTCTTGCTTTCCCGCAAACTATGATCGTCAAAAATTTAAATGCAAGCTCAACCGTCATCTTCTGTCTTTTTGAATCCTGTTCTTTTATTATTCTCTCCTCAATAACTTTTTCTCTGTTTTCTTTACACTCAGTAACTCCTTGCATTTTAGTGGATTTATACACTTGCTTTGGATGAGATTAAAGACATATATATATATATATATATATATATATATATATATATACACACACACACACACACACATATATATATATATAGGGTTTATCTTTTATTATTTCATATAATTTGATTTTTTTTCATTAACTTCTGAAGGTTTCTTCTAAGTCTAAACAACTGTCTGATTACTATTGGGTAACAATAAATAGGTCAGCTCTTTTCTCTTTTCCATCTTTTCCCCTTCCTTTCCCCTCCAACCACCACTCATATCAAGACTTTCAATACTTCCTGTTTTTTTTTTGCTACCTTCTCTTGCTTTCTATTCTTCATCTTATTTCCCGCCCCTTTTTATTCCTTTCTTTCTTTTTCTTGCCTGGACATGTTTATTTCAATAATTTATCATCCATTGACTGTTTTGAAAAATCCTGTAAATTTAAATTTACAAGGATAAAATGATCATTTACATAATAGTATCTTAATTCCGATTGTAAGAATTATATATATATATATATATATATATATATATATATATATATATATATAATATATTAGAATGTCAATGAGTGAATGTCGAACTGACAACAGCAGTAAAGGTTTACGAGCTTTTCTTACTAAACACAGCTTCACAGAGAGGAGAGACTGCTGTGCAATGTATAAAAAAAAACTTTTGGTGAAAACTAAAATTGATTTATATATAGAAACGAAGATGTATTTATGGTCAATAAAACTTTCGCAGTCGCTTGACTGATGATCCTGTCGACCTGTTCTTATATGAATCTAAGCGAAATGCGTTGAATATTATGCAATTGCTTCCGATATTTTCATCTGACCGTTAATATAAACGGGTGCCTCACCAAATACGTACATGCTGAGATGGTTGTGAAAAAGAAGAAAAAATGTCTGCGTTTATTTATTTAGCGTTTGCAAAGAAACGTCTTCCGTTGGACTGAGCAGGAGATAGATGTATTTAAATAGAGCATTTTCGCTGCGATAGAACTGACTGTTGATACTGAGCTGGCGTATTTATGACTTCCATGATGCAAAGAACAAACTCACAGTAATTTGTCATGAGGTGAAGGCGAGGATATTATTAAACAACGTTTGTTCTTTAGAAATTTATACATGTGAATTATACTCAGCAAAGCTTACTCAATATAACCAATCGTTTTATAACATAATGTGTAATACTTAACCTTAATAAAAAAAATATATGCAAATGCTGGAAAAGAAATTATGGATTTAGCACACTTTAAGGATATTCCATTTGTTTTTTTTTATTTAGCAGTAAGTTAATAACAGATAAGACGCAACTTTGAACATCCTGGGAGTAATTTCTTTTTTTCATTTTTTTATGTTTTATTTTAAATCATTTCACCCTGAGAAATGCTACTAAAATGCACAGGGTTACTGGGAGTCAAAGGGAAAGAAGAAAAGACAATTAAAAAAAAAGGGGTTTCAGGAAGACAGAAAATTGGGATTGGGGCTGCATTTAAAATGTTTGTATATTGTAAGTTACAGGGAAAGAAGAAACCGTAAGAGAGTCCCACAGGCGATAAGTGCGAGAAAAAAAACTATTAGCATAAAACATATGGTTGCATCTATCTAGTTTAACATTAAAACGGTGAGACCTAGTTGGCAATCTAGTCAGTCAGTTAAGTGTCATAAGTGCTACACGTGTGGGCGATCAAGTATCTTTCGATACATGACTGAGGAGGCAGATTTTTTCCCGCAGTGTGTTGCTAATTCTTTTTTGCGGCAGACTGGTTGCCAATCAAGGCTAAAGAACCCAGTGTGTCCTGTTATTTAACTCATAGCTGAGGGGACAGAAGATAGATTCAGACCTTTCCCAAGGGCATTTGTGCATAAGTGAATCTAACGAACTCGAATGGAATTCCAATCTAGTAGCACGCTTAAATTAAATGTAGTCGAGCCATTAAGGAGAACAACTTATCAGAACGATTGCCATGGAAACAATTGTAGAAAAGACAGAGGTATGTCATGGCACGACGATGGGAAAGTGACTGAAGTCGAGTTGTCAGGACAGGACCGATAAAAACACAGACCCGTCTTTGAATGTTGCCAAGGACTTCGTGATATAAAATCGGAGCACCAGACCAGATATTGCAGTAATATTCAGCGCACGGACCAATTTTACATTTGTAGATGTGCAAAATGGATTCCGACGAGAAAAACTGCCTGGCCGGACATGTGTTAGATCTTTCCTCACCCGTGCCCTATATCCGTTACCTCATGCCAAATACCAGCTAAGCTTTGTCTATAAAGATAAAACGCAACATTTTTTTTTAATAGTTCAGCATTTTGGTTTTATAAAATATACCTTAACTAGATTAAATATTTAAATTCACGGCAATGTTTTTCCAGGCCACGTATAGAAAAACAATGCATAATCACAACGAACTAAACATTAATTCTACATATTTTGACGGTAAATTCCATCATATTTCCTCTCTATGGCGTTATTGCATAATATGTATCTCTATAAACATAGCCTAAAGGGAAGGACCCATTTTAAGGTCTTTCAACCAGACGAAAAGCTACTTATAATGTGTATGACGTAGTCAGGGAATGTTCCCGGCCCGAACACGAAAACCTTCCAAAAACACTGCTACTTGTCGATTTCTTCAGGTTTGGGGAGAGAGTCGGAAGAGAATTTTTCTGCACCACCTGGTATATAAATATACTACAGTTCAAAAAATTGAAGCCTGCCACAGAATTAGCATGAGACGAATTTGGCAGAAGAGTAAAAAAAAAAAGATAAAAATATCTCTTAAAAACTTTGAAACGAGAATGGAATCAGTTGTCAAACTTATAATTTGAGAAACATTTTAAGGAAATTTTGCTGCTAAAGGAGGATATTTTGACGAGAGCAAAATTTCATCACAAAATGTTTTTTTTGCTTTTTGTCATAAAAATATTTTAATAAAAATCATGTCTCACTTTTTGTAACCATATAGAATAAATTTCTCTTATTGAAAGTGCAAAACAGCTAAGTAGTTTATTTGCACTTTCCATAAGAGAACACTACTTTCTGGGCCAATTAAAAAAATTAGCATGGGTTCCGTCAAACTTTTGAACTGTAGTATACAACAAAACTTTCCCGTCCTCCCTCTCTCTCTTGTATGTATGCATATATATATATATAAATATATATATAAATATATATATATATATATATATATATATATATATATATATATATATATATATATATATATATATATATATATATATGCGTGTGTGTGTTTGTGTGGGTGTGTGTTTATGTGTGTGCGAGTGTACTCATTAAGTTATTCACTTGAATAATCAGTTCGAGAAATATACAAGATAGCTGCAGGAACTGTGTTTGTTCAGATAGCCGGATTAATGCCAAACAGAATGAATGATGCAAACATTTATCAGAAAATAAAATTTGTTTATTCAATTATTCATACAAGTAAAGCGTACTGATGCACTGACCTAGCTACCTACCTAAATATTTATCTATGAACCTAGTTACAAAATACTCTGAATCGTCAACATACTTGAGTAGACAATTTTCTTGTGCATCTTCCTATGAAAATGGCGAGAGTTGTTTGTCTGTCTTTCTGGAAGAGTTCAGTCAGAGGAAACGCTGGCATAATTTTCTTTAAACTTCTACACTAAACCGTATATATATATATATATATATATATATATATATATATATATATATATATATATATATATTTTTGTAAAGACAATGCATTTTATCTACTATGCGACATTTGTATTATACACATATAAATATAAATATATATATATATATATATATATATAAATATATATATATGAGATAACGATATTATTTATATATCAAGAACAATAGTGGGGAAATTGTATGTCAAAGTGGAAAAAGTTCACTTGTAACGCGTTTCGTCCTTCAGGACTTTATCCGACTGTTTTTGTTATGATAGTGCGACTACACATGCGCACAAAATAGGGGTGTTGGAAGATTACGTTTAAAAAAGTATATCTAGCAGATTTCATTTAGAAGACTTTTTTTCTTTTTCTTTCCATCACCTTGTTAGTAGGTATCCCATATTGTTAAAATAGAAGATCTGACAGGAATGGTCAAATGTTGTAAGAGCCAAAGCGTACATTTACTGTATATGATATTGCGATCAAAGCAAACTCTAGACATTTACGTCGTAGTGAATTGTTTTCTATTTTGCCCAACCTAACGAGACTGACAACAATTTTGTCATAAAAAATGCTACTCTGGTCAAAGTAGAAAACAATTCATACGATGTAAAAGTCTAGAGAGTGCTTTGATTGAAGGACATATACAGTAAATATACCCCCCTGTCTCTTAAAATATTGCACCATTCCAAGACGATCTTCTATTTTAACATGTTGCTTTTTGTCATAAAAATGTTTTAATAAAAACCATGTCTCACTTTTTGTAACCATATAGAATAATTTTCTCTTATTGAAACTACAAAATACTTACAGTACTACTTTTAAAATATTGGGTGAAATCTATGTAATTAAATGAAAACTGAATTGATCAATTCTACAGACAAAATATCAAATCTTAAAAAAGTATATTATTTTGGCCTTCTTGAGATTCTTGTAACAACCTGTCATCATTCGTCCTTTAGCAATCTTACATTTCAGTTTCCATGTGGAGCACTTTAGCCAAAACATTCCCGTCTAAAAATACTTCCTACTAGATAAATATGTTAATATTCGATACGGCGGAATGGGCCATAATATTAGAAGTTCACCGTGTCAGACCCGATGAGCGGGATTTTAACACGCACACCTGAAAAAAGCCCATAAAATAACGATCGAAACGTTGAGATAAAATATCCTACACTTAAGAATCCAATAGAAAGTATAAATAAAATGTTAATTTTTACCTGACCGTAATGGGGTCGATACAAACCTTCGAATGTTAACAATAATATTTAAATACATTTTTCGTAATTTTGTTTTTGTTTCGGCATTCAAAATGTCAAACATTTTTAAGGACATTTTTGACCACCACCACCACCACCACCACCACCACCACCACCACCTTCCGCATGCCCTAGGTCATTATTTATAATCCGACATAAATTCAGGTCAAAAAGATTTCTTATAATTATAATATTTAGAGATCACACTAGAAAAATAGAAATAGTCTACAAAGAAAATAATTACTTACAAAGAAAGTTTTACAAAGTAAAATTGTTATAAAGAAAACTGTAAAATCCTAAAAGAATTCAACATCATATTAAAAGAACTGGGAACAGGTTATAACGCGCTTCGTGTCGCTTATAATATAAATAATGCTTCGGCTATTTGCCGTGACGCCTGCATTCAGTCAGTCACTTATGTGCCATGCGTGATACACGCTTAGGCGATCATCTATCTTTCGATACATGACTGACGAGGCAAATTTTTTCCCAGGAGTAGTTTCCAATTCCTTTCAGCGGTAGACTAGTTACCATCCAAGGCTATAAGACCCGGTCTGTCCTGCTTTTTACCCATAGCTAGGGGAAGAGAATTCATACCTTCCCCAAAGGTATTAATTAGCACGTAAGTGAATATCATTAATTCGACTGGAATTCGAACTCGGCTATCCGATTCCTCAATCCGATACGCCTGCAATACTTAATAGAAAAACTGACTCCAAACGGCCTCTGGTATTTACCAAACCTCCCCACAAGGCAGGATGTGGCACAATGCCGGTTTTTACGTGAAGCAATTTCGATGGCTCGGTCAAAAATACCCCTAGACCCCTTAGACACAGGTTCGGGTTTGTCTACTTCCACAGACGAGACTTTGCTCGTAAGCATAACCTCGTTTAGGTTCCGAAGGAAAGAGTTCAACAAGTCTACCGCGTGCCTGGCAGCGAACTGCCTGACTCCAAACGGCTTCTGGTATGTAACAAACCTCCTCACGAGGCAGATGTAGCACAAGGCCGGTTTTTATGTGGGGCGATAGCGAGACCGAAGGCTCAGGTAAAAATTCTGCGCATACACGGGGTCAGATTTATCTTCCTTTTCAGAGGAGACTCTACCCGTAGGCAGAGTTTCGTCTGAGTTCCTTTCTGCGCGAAGACAGAGAGTTCTACGTCACTCGCGGCCTGGCAGCGAACTGCCTAACTCCAAATGGCTTCTTCTTTCTTACCTCTGACCTGGAGCTCTTTATTTATAGTTATAGACTAGTTCATATAGTCACCGGTTAGGGGTACTATGCACTCCACAACATCTCCCCTTTTGAGATTAATACTTTTTATAAATATTTTTTTATTAGTATTACTATTGCCCCTCCTCTTTCTGGAGAGTTCGTCAAGGCACTTAACTTTGTAGCGTTTGCATCACAGATCAACTTCCAGTTTTCAGTAGGCTTTTTTTGTCTGGAACTTGTCCTAGTAATTTCTACGGATTGTTATGATGCTGGCACATCGAAAACATTCATAAAGCATTTTTATTGGTTCTTCCAATGTTTCAGGTCTTTCATTGATGAACCTTTTTTTCAGCTGATTATGGTACCTTTTATGTTTCAGCTGATTATGGTACCTTTTATGTTCAAATCTTTTCGCTTTTAACATGTAAATCAATTCCCGGATAATCGATGATATTGTACTGTCTTCCCATGCTTATATGCTCTAAAGAACACTTTATCGCCAATCTTGAAACTTTTGGTGTCGTCTTTATATCTGTTAGTTTTTTGAATTGGTAAAAACTTTTGGAACACTAATTATACTTTTCTAGCGACATAACTGGTGTGTATTGTGTTTAGGTGTTACACAGTAAACTCTCAGAAAACTTTGAAGTTCTTCCTCATTTACTTTCTCAAGACTTGTTTTCTTCAGTGCTCGTTTGAACGTTCCCACAAACCGTTCCGCTTTCATGTCCAACCTTGGGTGATACAGTGAGACCGTTATATGGCTCAATGGAGAACGTCTTACAAAAATATTCGAATTCTTTACCCGTGAATTGCGTTCCCTTATCAGAGACTATGGTATCTGGTCTGCCATATCGAGTAAACAGTCCAGGCAAGAAATTAATTGTCGCTGAAGTTTTCTGAATTATACAATTATAAATGTCCGGCATTTAATGTAACTATCAACTACTACAAGATAATGTGATCCATTCATAGGACCTGTAAAATCTATATGCAGTCTTAACCACAGTTTGTCTGTCATTGGCCAAGGTTCTATACTTGTGATAGGTAATTTTGCTGCCAGAAAACAACGTCTGCAAGCTTTCACTATTTTTTCAATATCTTGGACCATTCTTGTACAATACACGAAACTTCTCAACAGAGATTTAGTTCTTGAAATACCAGAATGTCCGTTCTAAATATCCTTCAATATTCGCTTCTGTAACACATTAGGTATTACAATCCTTAGCCCGAACATTACTACACTGTTGTATAGCGGGTAAGCGTTTAAGTGCGGATTTCGTTTGTTACATTGTTTCAGTTGCTTTTTAACTTTCACAATAAAGACATCATTTTCCGCGTTGTCTTTTATTTCTTCCAAGATAACTGATAACTCTCGTACTACGTTGCAGAAAATGTTTTTATTTCTATTTCGCTTTCTAGTGCTGCAATGACCCTGTCCTCAAATGTTTCCGAATTTTTAGGTATTAAGCTTGATAATCCATCCCTATGTCCTAATGTTTTAGATGGTTGGTACTCCATTGTAACATCATAGTTTAATAAGATGGTACCTAAGAATGTGGTTTGTTTGCAACCTAAAATTTCTTACATGAGTAAATTTATGAAATTTCTTCAAATCATATATAATTGCTAGAGCCTCATTTTATATCTGACTGTAATCTTCTCTGCTGGTATATGCGGGCGTGAAGCATGAGCGAAAGCTTTCATTTTACTGCCATTGTATTTGCGTAAAATCATCGCTCCAATATGAGCATCTGACACTACTACAATTTCTGCTTTTGGATCGTAGTGTGCTAATGATAAATCTAACGTAAGTCTTTTTTTTTATTTAGTCAAACGCCTTTTGAAAGTTATCATTCCAGTTCCACATTATTTCTTTTTTATGTAGATCGTTCAGTCGATCTCTCAAATTATATTATAATTATATTATGTACATATATCTGACAGTATTTAACCAATCCTAAAAAAAAAAAATTTTCATCTAGTCACGTTTGTTGGTGGAGTCATATTTTTAATTGAACATGCCCTTGACGGATCTGGTTAACGAATATTTTAGCAATAATTTGACCAAGGTTTTAATTTTCAGCAAAAACAATTCGCATTTTTTTTATCACCGAGTTTAAATCCGTACTCTCTTATTTCATCCAAAATTGTTTTCCGATGGTCAACATGTTGTTCTTTAGATACACGTTTGATTAAAATATCGTTCAGATACGCCACTGTGAAATCGCAATCTGCAAGGATGGTATCCATAGCTGGTTGAAATATAGCTGGTGCCACCTTTATAGCAAAATGAAGTCAGTTAAACTTATATAATCCACTTTGTGTATCTATGGTCGTTAATTCTGAACATTTATTTTCAATCTGAATTTATAAATACGCTTCAGAGTGATCCAGATTTGAAAATATTTTCCACCGTTTAACTTCACCTGGAATTGGTAATGGATAGTTATATTTTTAACTTGAACATCCTTCTTGAATTTGGAACACCGACCCGGTTCATTTAACAGAATATCAGGAAAACACATTTTTAATTCTTTCTTTGGGATTTTCGCTTTGAGCTTTTGATCACTTATCCACTTACTTTATACAATAAACTTTTATCGACAAATCCCAAAGTTCAAATACTTCTATCCAGTCAGTACCGAATAAATTCGTAGTCTTTTTTAATATATAAGCTTTATATTTTTACATGCTTGAAGCATTACGACTCCTACCAAGATAATTTCTCATCAGAAACTGAAATCGCGACTTTGGAAATCCTTTTTAATAAAGACTTTCCAGTTTCCTTCTATGTGGTTTCACTGATTATTGAAATATCACTAAGAATTTCATCCTGTATGAATGTTCTTAGTTAGATTTTGCTGTGTGACGCTATATGTCTTCATTTACCACACTTGTAACATTCTGAAGTTTTTAATCGACAGTGTTTTACCTCGTCTAAAACAAGGATTTATTTGTCATTTGCTTGTACCAATGCATAATCTTTTTTTCTGAATTCCTCCAGTATCGTGTTTCAGATTTAGAATTATCTGGCTATCGTCCACTATTTCTTGCAGTGTAATATTACTGTTTTGTTCATTTTTCTTTAAAATGTTTGCTCTTATTTTCAGCATCTTTTTTTAGCTGTTAAACCTTGAACTAAAATTAACCCTTTGAACACATCTGTAATCATTTACTTTTTCTAAACTTTTCACATTCTTTGTGACAAAATCTTCGTCCTCCTTTTGGTAAGATTCATGCACCTCCAACGAGCATTAGGGTTCTTGTTACTAAAGATTTTCGTCAGAATGTGTACTGTGTCTTCAAACCCGATTTCACCTGTGTTTTCGGTAATATGTAGATGCAGTATTTTCCCACTCTTTAGGAGCTATTTTCCTCAACAACAATGTCATTTTTCTCTCATCTTCCCAGCCTCTGCATTCCTGATTGAATATTTGTTCATATCTATGAAAATACTCAGAAAACGGCAGATCCTCACCAGGATTGCATACACATTCTGATATGATGATTTTAACAGAATCTTGCGTAAGAAAGGTTGATTTGTTTTTGTTTTTTTCATAATTATATCAAACAGCTCTTGTTGTTGTTTTTGTAGTTCTAGCAATTGTTGATTTTGTTGTTGTGGCTATTTCTGATATTGTTGAATTTCAAGTATTGAAGTCAAAATTTACTCCATATTCGCAAGAATATTCTTCTTACAAACAGAAAACCTTTTCTTCTACACAGCAACAAAATTTTCAAACAAACGTCGTTAAAATTCTTGTCATCATCCGTATCCTTGTTCGCAAAGCAACAAGTATATATATTTTCCCATACTTTTTCACTCAGTATGAGTCTCCAAAATCCTTGTAATTCCAGTTACAACTTGTATGATTTCCTGAATCTCCGTTACTATTATAAGTCGTAAGAGTTCAGAATCCTCGTCACAAAGGTTATAAATCGCCTGAGTTTCAAATCGCATGTGGTCACTCTTATAACACGCTTGGTAGCGCTTCTTATATAAGTAATGCTTCGGAAACTTGCCGTAAGGACTCTATTACTTAGTTTGAAGAATTGCTCTAAACGACTTCTTATTTCTTACCTCTGACCTGGAGCTTTTTATTTATAGTTATAGACTAGTTCATATAATCAACGGGGTGTACTATTTACTCCACAACAGAACAAAACCCCGAAGTTTTGAATATGCAATCACGAGTAAAGATGAGGATGTAGATAAAGACAAACCCCATCAATGGCTGAAGGATAAAGGCTGAGACAGAGACATTTATGATGGCAATGTAAATGTTAAGCATCATTTAATATCAGAAATCGTGTAAAACGAATGCATATATTTAATAACTTGCTTTACCCAATGTCTTGTATAATGTGACCATACTAAGAACCGATGCAAAAGTGTGGCTGTAAAATGCTAGTGGACACTGGTAGGGATATTTCAATAATCAGTGAAACCACATGGAAGGAAACTGGAAAGTCTTTATTAAAAAGGATCAAAGTCGCGATTTCAGTTTCTGATGAGAAATTATTTTGGTGGAAAAATGACATGTAATGACTCAAGAATGTAAAAACTAAAGCTTATATATTCAAAAAGGCTACCAATTTATTCGGTACTGACTGGATAGAACTACCTGAACTTTGGTATTTGCCAATAAACGTTTATTGTAAAAACGTAAGTGAACAAGCAATCAAAAGGCCAAAAAACCCTCAGGCCTGAAGGTCGAATATATATATATATATATATATATATATATATATATATATATATATATATATATATATAGAGAGAGAGAGAGAGAGAGAGAGTTCTCCGGAAAACTAAGTGAACCCCTGAGAAAATATAAAAAAATTTAGATAATCAGCAAAGATTAATTAAACTATATATTCATTAATAAAACCTTTATTGAATGAATTACAACCACTTTCGTTTTTTTTTATCAACCTGGAATAAAAATAATAAGATGTAAATCCTTATATTTAACCTTTGAATTTTTGTTTTATAGTGTTGCCATTGCAAATAAATCAAAATCACATATTTGTTTTGTGTATGCAATTAGAGTCTAAATTAAAAATAAACATGCTAGGATCAAAATCATTTCCTGAAGCTTTACAAAGTCACATAGTTGAAGCCTATAGTGATTGAGAAGGATACAAATGCCTATCAAAACGATTTGGAATTCATGGCTCTATTGCGCGACAAATTATGTATAAATGGAAGACCTTTGGTATGGCCTCAGCGCAATCAAAATGATTTTTCATAATAATAATAATTTTTATAGAACAAATCTGACTGGCTGATAAGAGTCATGAGAAAAGTAAAATAGTTTACAAAGAAAAAAATTTTAACTAAGAAAATAATTACTTCCAAAGAAAATAATTTACAAAGTAAAATTGTTATAAAGGAAACTATGAAATCTTAACGAAACGCAGCATCACATTGAAGGAAAAACAAACTGGGAACAAAAACACCGAAATGTTGAATATACACTGACAATTAACGATGCGGATTTAGATACAAACAAATCCCATTCTGAGTGATTCTTAAATCAGGAACAGAGGTATTTATGAGGACTGCACGGGACAAAAGTCTATTACCCAGGAATTACCAGACAAACATAATAAAAAATGTTCGAAACCTCTTACTCAAGGTTTCGAACAATAGGATGGAAATAAGTAACGATGCAAATGTAGATAAGCACAAACCCATCAATGATTGAGGAATTCAAAGCTAAAAGGAAAGACGGAAATATTTGTAATGGCAATGTACACGCTAAGTATCATTTAATATCTGAAATCGTACAAAAAGAATATATATCGTTACTAACTTGCCTTACCCGTGGTCTTGAACGATCAGACCGTACTAAGTAACGATGTGAATGTAGATAAACACAAAACCTATCAATGACTGAAAAATACAGGGCTAAAAGCAGAGACAGAGGCGTTAATAACGGCTGATTAGGACAAAAGCCTGTTCACAGTAATTACCACAAAAAACTTAATAAAACTGGTAAATTTCAAATACATAAATTATTTGAAAAATATGTTAAGGCTGCTGAGATGTTAATATTTGATTCTAACGAATATCAGAACATCAGTAAATATATGTATCTTGAAATAGAAATATAAAAAAAGCGTGACACTTTAAAAGTACAATTATGCCACTGATAATTGTAGCTCTGGTTACGAACAAAAAGGTACAGAGAGAAAAATTAACTGGATCTCTGGTAGCCCTGGCTTACAAGAAATTCAAAGGCTTGTAGTGCGGGGAAATTCTTACGTGGAGAATATTAGAAATATAAAAGAAAATATAACCAATGTATATGCTAATTATCACTGAACATTAGAAATCGTACAAAAAGAATGCATATATTCACTAACTTGCTCTACCCGAACGCCCCGGGTATGACGATAAACTACATCCTGCAGTAAGGACTCTGATCGGGAGGTTTTGAGGAGCGTGGAACCATCTTTTAACTACTGTTGTTCCCAGGTTCACCCTGATCCGGGTTGGTAGCGCCTGTTAAGGTTTCAGTTATGGGCAAATAGTGAATCCCCTAAACTGTGGTCAAAACACTATGAAAGTATAAAAATACATTTTTTATAATAAAATATTTCCAGCAATAGATTTTAATATTAAAATAAAATAGAAAAGATACCAAGGAAATTAAATTTCGGCATTAAAAAAGACCCATAAGTAGCTGATATGCCGTTAAACAAACCAAACTGTGGCCTCGAGCAATGGGACCGTACGAAACGTAAAGCAAAAGAAGGTAATAATAATATTACTTCTACTACAGCTAGGTAAGAAGGTAATAATAATATTACTACTACTACAGCTACTGCTACTACTGTTGCTGTTTCTACTACTACTACTACTTTAATAATAAAGTTATATATTATCGGATTTGTCTGCCTAGACGGATCATGTTATTGAAGCACGGAGACACAACATTGTTTTGATAGACAAGGAAAATAGCAATTTTCAAATTATTGATTTTACCGTTCAATACTATACAAGAGTGGACTCCGAAAAAAGTCTGAAAAATTCCATGATCTGGCTAGGGAAAGGGGTTGGCAAAACGTATGGAATATGACTGTTGAAATAATTCCTGTAATAATGGGTATGCTTGGAACACCATCCATCGAGAAACTTCAAGAAACACTTAGGGAAAATTGATGTGAGGAGACTTAACAACATGCCTCAAGAGCAGAATTTACATTGACAACGTTAATATGCGACATGAAAAATAATAAACTATTACTGCAGTAACTACTGTTATTTTCTGCGCTGATTTTTCAATATGATAGTCAGTTATGCGCCATGCGCTTACGCGGTCATGTATCTTTCGACGAGATAGATTTTTCCTCGCAGTAGACCGGTTACTATCCAAGGCTATAGAACCCGGTCTGTTCTGCTATTTAACCACAGGGGAGAAGAAGAGTATTCATACCTTTCCCAAGGTTATTAGCATGTAAGTGAATGTAATGGACTCGACTTGAATTCGAACTCGACTCTTCCATTCCGCAATCCGAGACGCTATCCATTACTCCACCGTACCTGCTTGCCTGCCTGTCTGTCTGTCTGTCTGTCTGTCTGTCTGTCTCTATATATATATAGAAAGAGAGAGAGAGTGAGAGAGAGAGAGAGAGGGGGGATGTTAATATTTTATACCTGTTCTGTTTACTTATTCTCGATAGGACCCATTCATATTAGCGTATAAGCTTCTCTGTGCGGTTATTAAAGGACGTGTTGACCCATACTGTATTTATTTCCGAGTACATTTGATATAGCATATATCATCAGTGTACTGTCAATTAAAGAGTAAACATTTAGTTTACATGGTTGTGAAGGACAAAAATTGTTGTGGTCATTCAAAAATTACTATATATAAAATTACAATATATATATATATATATATATATATATATATATATATATTACTGTTAAAAATTACAAAAAATTATATATATAAATATTATATATATAATATTATATTATATAAATATTATATATAATATTATATCACATATAATATATATATACAATATATATTATATGCATATATATATTATATATATATATATAGTAATATTATAATAATCTCATATATGTATATAAATATATATATATATTAATAAATATAAACTACAAAAATATATATATTACTATTAAAATTACTATATATATATATATATATATATATATATATGGGCATCTGTTCATCAGAATTTTGCAGTAGTAGTAGTAGTAGTAGTAGTAGTAAAGAAGAAGAAGAAAACAAAGAAATATGTAATTTGACCGGTAATAGATTAAGAGTACAAATAAATAGGTGGTTTAGTATTAAGACACTACATTATATTAGTCGACCTGTCTCGGTACCCACATCGAGCAAATTTGTGACAGACCAAATTTGTTCAAAATCTATTCAAGCCTCATCTGCAGATAAAGAACCTGGCGTGCTTGTATTCGAAAACTGATTTCCAGTCAAGGGGGCACTATTTAATTTGACGCTACAGGTTATTCCTAATCATCATTGTCCACATTTTGTCGTATCTAAATCAGAGCTGATCAAAGTAAATATTTTTTAATCTATTTCATGGTTGGGTAAATTGTCTGTGTTTTATCTTGGGCCAAAACGCGAGAATTTCCCCATGGTATTTTTCACCGCGAGTTTCACTAGTTGTCCTTGTGCCAGACCAAACTTAGTTCTTTTAAACCTTCACGAACTTTTTAAAAAATTTCTGTCAAAGTGAGGTGTCTTATCTTTAATGTCGAGTGTAGGTTATATTGATCATTTTGCAAAAAGAAATCTGATTGGTTGATGTGTACTTGTTCGATTAAAATTGATTGGTTGATGCTTCTAAAATTTTACGAACTGATAAACGAGATTACGTGAAATTGTATTAGTTTTTGTTGTTTTTTTTTGTGTGTTTAAATGTGAATTGAAGTTCCTCTCCAACTTGTCCGAAAAGAAGAGCATCTGTTCATCAGAATTTTGTAGTAGTAGTAGTAGTAGTAGTAGTAGTAGTAGTAGTAGTAGTAGTAAAGAAGAAGAAGACGAAAACAAAGAAAATATGGTGAATTAAATAGGGAAGGTAAAGAGAAGCAAAGTGAGGAAAAGAAGAAGTGAGAATAAGAAAAAAAAAGCATTGGGTTATTCTGGCTTCTTTATCTGATTCAATCGATATACGGATTTTTCAACATTTAATAGAATTATTTTGCAATGGAAGAACACTCACGTATTTCGAAGGTGTAGAATATTTAATTAATTCTTTATCAGCAAAAGAACAATGGAATTTAAGTGCGGCCTTGTCAGTTTAAAATAAATTCACTCACGTAACATCTTACGGTAAAATAATGATAATAAAAAATATAAACTAACTAAAGAAAAACGAAAAGTGCAAACCGAATTTCTACCTCACTCTTGCAATACTTGCCAAAACTACATTTCACGTTTCCCCAAAGAAATCGCTTCGTTAATATGATAACAATATTATCAGTGGGGCAGACATTGAATCAATGACATTAATGCTTGCTTGGGCTAATGAAATTGCCCTTCCGTGTTCGTAGTCAGTTCATTTTCTTGATGCTGTACTGGATTGCAATTATTTATAAGTTCTTTTTACGCATCTCTTGAGTTATGAAGATGACAGAAGTTCATGAGAAACGAATTACTTATTTACGGAGAAATATTGCTGCCATGAAGTTAGGTCGGACATCTTAAAGTTATTTTGCGGTTCGGAAATGAAGTATCCCCTTTATTATATAAACAGTTTTACTATTAATTTTCATAAAATTTCATTTTATTATCTTTATTTCCCTCTGGATTTATCATGTTTGCTTTTATCTGATTCCTTCTTCTGATGTGCTATTTTGGAGAACAGTAACCAAAAATAACTTCCAACGAAATTCAAACACAAGGTGACAACACCTCACATCCAAAAAACTAACGCGTTGTATAAATACTATTATTATTAGTTGGTGGATTGATTTGATTTGTTTTACGGTTTATCAACTTTTGGCAGGTTATTTAAGGCCAGAAAATAGATAGTAAGAATTTATTTGATGATAATAATTATTTACTCATAAAGGTCTTACTAATTAACACAAAGTTGAAGATAGAGGTGAACACATACCTTTCCCAAATATATTTGCGCGTAAGCGAATATAACGAACACGCAACTGATGAGCTATTTTACTTGGTGCCTCTGCTACATGAATTCGAGACAGCTGCTATATTGGCATCTAGGTCCCACCCTTTTACTGTGAAAATAGTTAAATATAACCGCCACTTCGAATCTTTTCTCGAACCCTCTTACTGTGGAACTCCGTTCCCCTTACTGATAACTAATATCGTGAAAAATTTAAATGCAGCGTCAACCGCCATAATCTGTTGACTTGAACCCCGCTCATCTTTTATCCTTTCCTCGATCCACCTTTAAACCCAGACTTTTCTATCACTTTCACTCTCTGTAACCCCCTGCATGCTAGTAGCACTCCCACCTTGATTGGGCTGAAATTTAAAAAATAAAGACCTCGGCTATCCAATTTTTAATTCCGGGTCGGTATCCATTACACTTTCCACACGTACAAATTACAGCACCTGGCATTCCCATCGATCACCCATCTAGGTACTGGCCAGGCTCGACGTTTCTTAACTCAACGTGATATGACTTATAAGCTTATTATTATGACGAGATAGTTAATAATGTAAATATTGGTACGCAAAGTAGAATCATCGCGTCAGGTTCAAATCGGACTAGTCAGTCGCGTTTTTTTTTCATCTTAATACACTTAGAATCGCATATACCCGTCTCTTCTCCACCCTCCAAAAACTAGCAGGGTAGACTGGGTTCTTTAGCATTAGGTGGAAATCGATGGAAGAGAAGGAAAACACAATGTCAAACAGCGGAGGGGGCAATGGGAATGGACACCTCTGCCATACTTAACTATGCATGACAATGTAAATGTAATGACATTTTGTCCTCAATATACTCTATATATATTACACACACACACACACACACACACACACACACATATATATATATATATATATATATATATATATATATATATATATATATATATATATATATATATATATATATATATGTATGTATATATATATATAATTTATTCGTTTAAACGTTATTTTAAATAGATATTCATATTTGAGTAGATTATCTGTTTTTATTTATTTATAAAACAGTATGTTTATTTATTTGCATACACCGTTCTGAATTTTCGATAAAGTATGCGCCCTTCTTATTCAGGCCGGAAGATGTAAAAAATGCATATACTGTTTTTGTGCATTGACAGGCTCCAGATACTTAAATTTTTGTATTCATATATATTAACCAACCAGCGACGTCGTAAAAGACGCACGGTATTCTTTGAATTGGCAGACGATAAAATATCTCTTAAAAATGAAATTTTAGAGGCTCACCCCAGAATATAATCGACATTTCCCCCCTTAAAAGGAATATTTAAAAATTGTGAAAATATATATTAGCCAATAAGTTTGAGATGAAGCGAGACCAGACACCTTAATTCAACTTAATTTCAAAAATTATATTGAGGGACTCGGCTCTCGCTTTTGAAACATGAGAACTCTTATGTAGCGAAGGAATCATATTTTTTTTTAAAATATTATGATATATATATATATTATAATATTTTTTTTAAAATAAAAAAATAAAAATAAAAAATAAAAATAAAAATATTATAATATAAGCTCTATTTCTGTATGGAGCACTGTCTTTTTAAAAATAAAAGCAAAAATACTAAAGAACTGCGGATTATTTACCTAACGTGTTCTTTCCTATTTTTCTGCATACCTGCACACACACACGCACGCATATATATATATATATATATATATATATATATATATATATATATATATATATATATATATATATATATATATATATGTCAAATATGTAGTGTAGTTCGATTTATATTACAATGAATCATTCATACAAAAAGTAAATTTGTAAAGTTAATGATATAAAATGGCAAAATCCCTTCGCTAACAAAATTTTAAAGAGACATTAACCTACTAATCACTCGATGAATGTTATGAGCGTTGTTTTTTAAAAATTATAAGCTTTATTAGGTCTTTCTTTTCGTCTCGGATGCTACCTGAATTTTACCAAAATAAAAATAATTTACATGCCTGAAGATTAATGAATGTACAGTGGAAAGTCCTCGCGTATTTAAGAAAGACATTATACAGCTTTTATACAAATTTTGTTAGAGAAGGGATTTCGCCATTTTATATCATTAACTTTACTAATTTGCTTTTTGCATGAATGATTATTGTAATATATATATATATATATATATATATATAATTGTTGGTTATTGGATTTCACTCCGTATATACCAATCCTAAACTTGGGTATATATATATATATATATATATATATATATATATATATATATATATATATATATATATATATATATATATATGTATGTATATATATATATAATTTATTCGTTTAAACGTTATTTTAAATAGATATTCATATTTGAGTAGATTATCTGTTTTTATTTATTTATAAAACAGTATGTTTATTTATTTGCATACACCGTTCTGAATTTTCGATAAAGTATGCGCCCTTCTTATTCAGGCCGGAAGATGTAAAAAATGCATATACTGTTTTTGTGCATTGACAGGCTCCAGATACTTAAATTTTTGTATTCATATATATTAACCAACCAGCGACGTCGTAAAAGACGCACGGTATTCTTTGAATTGGCAGACGATAAAATATCTCTTAAAAATGAAATTTTAGAGGCTCACCCCAGAATATAATCGACATTTCCCCCCTTAAAAGGAATATTTAAAAATTGTGAAAATATATATTAGCCAATAAGTTTGAGATGAAGCGAGACCAGACACCTTAATTCAACTTAATTTCAAAAATTATATTGAGGGACTCGGCTCTCGCTTTTGAAACATGAGAACTCTTATGTAGCGAAGGAATCATATTTTTTTTTAAAATATTATGATATATATATATATTATAATATTTTTTTTAAAATAAAAAAATAAAAATAAAAAATAAAAATAAAAATATTATAATATAAGCTCTATTTCTGTATGGAGCACTGTCTTTTTAAAAATAAAAGCAAAAATACTAAAGAACTGCGGATTATTTACCTAACGTGTTCTTTCCTATTTTTCTGCATACCTGCACACACACACGCACGCATATATATATATATATATATATATATATATATATATATATATATATATATATGTCAAATATGTAGTGTAGTTCGATTTATATTACAATGAATCATTCATACAAAAAGTAAATTTGTAAAGTTAATGATATAAAATGGCAAAATCCCTTCGCTAACAAAATTTTAAAGAGACATTAACCTACTAATCACTCGATGAATGTTATGAGCGTTGTTTTTTAAAAATTATAAGCTTTATTAGGTCTTTCTTTTCGTCTCGGATGCTACCTGAATTTTACCAAAATAAAAATAATTTACATGCCTGAAGATTAATGAATGTACAGTGGAAAGTCCTCGCGTATTTAAGAAAGACATTATACAGCTTTTATACAAATTTTGTTAGAGAAGGGATTTCGCCATTTTATATCATTAACTTTACTAATTTGCTTTTTGCATGAATGATTATTGTAATATATATATATATATATATATATATATATAATTGTTGGTTATTGGATTTCACTCCGTATATACCAATCCTAAACTTGGGTATATATATATATATATATATATATATATATATATATATATATATGATGGGCCCCATTGGACCCCCGTATGAGGTTCCATCAGCTCAGTTCTTAGAACCGAACAGCCAGACTAAGCGTACATATGATTTGTTTATAATGGTGGAGACTTCTGCAGAGCCAACCACATTTTTCGGAAGAACCGAGGAAAGTTCATGGTCTACAAAACTATCCTCCTCTTCTGCTTTTGAACACAGAGTTGTCCTTCTTCTAGACTGCTTGGCAGACAAGGCTAAATAGCATGGGCCGCCCTAATATTTAAGCCACAAGGCAGATCCATAACTTTCGCAAGTTATTTGAACATACGAACTCAATTGATATTCGAAATCGGTTCACCGATCTCTCATTCCGTACCGGTAGACATTACAGCAGCCACACATCGACGGAACGTAAAAAAATTCCGCCTCTTTGCTAAAGATATACTATGAAGAGAGTGCGGATCATTTCTGACTTACCCCCTAGTACACGCACGCACACGCGCACACACACACACACACACACACACACACACACACACACACATATATATATATATATATATATATATATATATATATATATATATATATATATACAGTCCCCTCAAAAGTACTGGAACGGCTAAGCCAATTCTTTTGTTTTTGTTGTTCGCTGAAGATATTTAGGTTTAAGTTCAAAAGATGAATACGAGACAAGCATTGGGAATATCAGTTTTTATTTCCTGTTATTTACATTTAGATGTGTTAAACAGCGTAGGACATACAATCTATTGTTCGAAATATAAATACCAAATAAAAGCTGAAATTCTGAACACTTGTCTCATAGTCATCTTTTGATCTTAAACACAAATGTCTTCAGTGAACAACAAAAACAATTGCCGTTCAAATACGTTTGGAGGAGACTGCATATATATATATATATATATATATATATATATATATATATATACAGACACACACACACACACATATATATATATATATATATATATATATATATATACAGACACACACACACACACACACACACACACACACACACACACACACACACACACACATATATATATATATATATATATAAATATAGCGAGAGAGAGAGCGTGATGGAGAAAGACGGAGAGTGAGAAGGGAGAATAGTTATTATTGTAACTGACGTTGTTGTACGTGATTTTTTTCTCCTTTTTTACTTGTTCCGAATTTCTTTCCTTTTGTAAGCCTAAAAGAAGCGACGGGTTCGATTTCTATAAAACACACACGCGCACGCACACACACATACGATAAGTGAACATTTGTATAACAACGCTAACCTTGGTTACAATTTATAAAATATATTTTAAAATATATCGAGAAGAAACGTGGGAATAAAATCTAAACTACCGATGACCAAGGTAGTGTAACAATTTAACTGCCCACTACAATATTGTGTTTCTTGTCATAATGCAATTAGCTATATTGGTCTTAACACTACCTCGTTCAGCAGGCGCCTCACGTGTCAATTTTCTGACCCAAAGGCCATAAAAAGTCATTTAGCCATACACAATGTACAACAATCCTTAATGAAGATGCTAGGTCCCGTAACCTTTGCATAAAACAGTCGGAACCCAGTATAAATCTCATCGTATTCAATAGGGAAAATGGAGGATTGAAGGTTTATTTTTAAATAGAAAGACGCCAATTCGTATTCTAGCCATGTACATTTCGCATGGCTCGAAATAAATGCTCTTAATATTTAAAAATCCATCGAAAAACAGTAAGAAGAATTTTTACACTCTCTTACTCCCCAAAAACGGAAAAATGTAAGTAACAAGTAAATAACAAATGCATCAAATTTTCCACGTCTCTCATATTAAAAGAACACGTTCGAAAGCAAAGTAGCTGCCCAAATATACATTAAGTTTATATATATATATATATATATATATATATATATATATATATTGTCATTCGTATACAGTCCTGTTTCGCTGTATCACAGCTCATCATTGCGAATAGACAACCGAATGTTTCAAGCCGTGATCGAAACCCGACCGATTTGGTATCATTCGGAGTTTCTAACCGCAAGTCATCCATTCGGCAGAAAGACGAATTCCAGGGCATTGTTTTTACAAATATAAACAAACAATATATATATATATATATATATATATATATATATATATATATATATATATATATATATATATATATATATATATATATATATATATATATGTGCCGAATGGCGTGAGGGTAGAATCTTCGACTCCAAATCGGTCGGGTTTCGATCCTGGCTTGAGGCATTCGGTTGTCTAGTCGCACTGATGAGCTGTGATACAGCGAAACAGACCTGTATGCGAATGGTATTACACACACACACGCACACACACATATATATATATATATATGTATATATATATAATTATTAGTAATAAAATTTCATGATACTTAAACATGTTCTTAGATTTTGTGGACTTTTGCATCAAATCCACAACAGATTTTTGTTAAAATAAGTTTATTCATAGATTGCTCATTTCTATTAAAAAACGTCTGTTTATGAAACAGAAGCATTTTAACACTCACACCCACAAACATATATATATATATATATATATATATATATATATATATATATATATATATATATATATATATATATGATGGGCCCCACTGGACCCCCGTATGAGGTTCCATCAGCTCAGTTCTTAGAACCGAACAGCCAGACTAAGCGTACATATGATTTGTTTATAATGGTGGAGAGTTCTGCAGAGCCAACCACATTTTTCGGAAGAACCGAGGAAAGTTCATGGTCTACAAAACTATCCTCCTCTTCTGCTTTTCAACACAGAGTTGTCCTTCTTCTAGACTGCTTGGCAGACAAGGCTAAATATCATGGGCCGCCCTAATATTTAAGCCACAAGGCAGAAGGAGAGAGCGATCCATAACTTTCGCAAGTTATTTGAATATATATATAAAGAGAGAGAGAAAGAAAAGAAGAGAGAGAAATGGCGGAGTGGTCGAGAAAGAGAAATGAAAGGAGGGAGTTATATACTATAACGTAGAATGATGTACAGATCCAGAACCAGTGACACACCCATGCCTACCTACAACTCCATTACCCATATATATATATATATATATATATATATATATATGTATGTATGTGTGTGTGTGTGTGTGTGTGTGTGTGTGTGTGTGTGTGTGTGTGTGTGTGTGTGTGTGTGTGTGTAGCTTTAAATAGATTGAAGGCCATGAAGATAGCGGTTTTGTTTGGGTATCTGTCAATGTGAATAGCGATTGAAATTGGCAGATGGATCCAATTCCTGATCTCCATGCATGTATCGAGAAATTCTATTTGTGCTTCGTCTCTTGTGCTCTCCTTCGTCTGCATGGCTCCTCTCCACATGTTGACGACGGCCGATGATGGTCTAAAGAATAGGGTGTTGCGGCAAATGAGATAAGACAATAGTGACATCATAATGACAGCACTGTCCGCTGGAAGCCGAAACACGATGATTGCTAATTGAGGACTATGGAGACAGACCTGTGGAAAGTGGAAACATGATTGACTATTGCTTAACAAGTGCGTGTACGTGAAAAAAGGTATCTTTATTAAAGGGAAATGGGTTAATTAAATGTAGATTTGTTTTCATTCATGCTTTGGTCATTCTTTTTTATTCCACTTATAGTATCAGAGTAGCATTTACTTACATCTATCTATCTATCTATCTATCTATCTATCTATCTATCTATCTATCTATCTATCTATCTATCTCAAAAGCTCTCGTATATTCGATCGAGCACTGTTAGGGTGAAAGTAATTCCAAAACACTGACCGTCACCGCCATTAACTCACCGCTCTTCAGTAATGAATTGAGCAATGTGGTTACTAGCGTTTGTTTACATCCGTATACAATAGGTTAGAATTTTCCACACTCGGTGCCGTTCGCCGATAGCTTAGCGGTAGGTTCTCCAACTGATGCTTAATCGGTAGGATTTCGATCCCGGCATGAAGCAATCTGATGTACAGCCACACAGATTAGTTGTGATACAGTGAAACAGGCCAGTATGTGGATGACCATATATATATATATATATATATATATATATATATATATATATATATATATATATATATATATATTTAAATTGTGTGTATTTAGGCAGCATTTTTTCATTCATACACGTTTCATTAAATAATATAGACAAGTGTTGTCTATTTATTTTATGTAAGTTCTTTTCATATTGTCTGATATTGTTTAATGATAATGTTATTAAGCTTATCAGACAATATGAAAAGAACTTACATAAAATAAATAGACAACACTTGTCTATATTATTTAATGAAACATGTATGAATATATATATATATATATATATATAATATTGTGTATATATCACCACGCTATTCATTCCCATTATTGTAACAGCGTAGCATTTACTTACATCTATCTATTTACCACTATATATCTATGTATTTCATCTATTCATGTATATATATATATATATATATATATATATATATATATATATATATATATATATATATATATATATGACCACCTTAATAATATTTATTTACAGGTTGACGGCGTCTCTATGAGATCTCTCCTTGGTCCAACATTTAGCAATTTTTACATGTCACATCTTGAAGATAAAATTTTTGGTATTATTGAAACGCTTACCATATACCTCCGTTATGTTGATGATATTCTTATACTTGCTAAAAACTTTGATGAATTAACCTTTCTACAACAATCCTTCAAAAATAATTCTGTCCTTAATTGTACACATGAACTAACTAAAGATAATAAGTTTCCTTTTCTGGATGTTTTAATTGATACTACTAATGACACTTTTAACACTTCTGTATACAAAAAACCTACAAGTGATAACAATTGCACACTCAACTATCTTAGTGAATGCCCCATTAAATATAAACGGTCAATTATTTCCAACCTCTTTACTCGAGCAAAACTTATCTCTTCTACTAATAAAATATTTCATAAACAATTGACTAACATCAAGCAAACCCTTATCAATAACGGTTTTCCTAACTATCTAGTTGATAATGAATTTGATAGATACTTCTCAGACCTAACAAGAGATACACCTAGACAATTATCCTCAATTAACCTTTTTTACAGAGGACAAATGCACAAACAATACAGTATGGATGAAAAGCCCTTAAGTCTATAATACACCATAATGTGTTCCCTGTTGATTCTAACAAAGCCTTAAAACTTAATATATATTATAGTAAATTAAAAACCTCTAATCTGGTAATGAGTAATAACCCTTCTACAGTTGCTGCTGTGGTTGATAGAATTAATGTTGTGTATGAGTTTAAATGTCCTTTGGAAGAATGCGCTTCTAATCCACATACATACATTGGATTTACAACCACCCGGCTCTCCAGACGATTAACTATGCATTTAAATAATTCTAGTGCTATTAAACAACATCTTATGTCACATACTGTTTCCCTTCTGCATTCTGACATTTGTAAAATCCTTATAGACAATACTAAAATTATTGATCAACATACAGACATTAGACGCCTTAAAATTTTAGAGGCACTACATATTAAAAGCAATAGACCTCTTATTAATCGCACAGCTTATAATATTTCTGGAAACATCCTTCAATGTCTATAATATATTTCGACGTAATTAGATAATCACATAATCATTTCCCTTGAATTTTTAAAAATTCCATAACGTATTTTTTTCTTTAGGTATTTACAATAAAAAATCTTTTTCAAACCTTCATACAATCACATGACTTTGCCTGCACGTGATAACATTAACGCGTCTCTTGAATTAAAAATAATTCATAACGTTTATTTGGTTCGTATAAATGCAGCAATACGATTCAGCTGCAAGGCAATTGGCTAAAGTTAAAAAATTTGACCCTGATGATGAACGATGACGTTCGAAAGTACTCGGTTGTCTTTTGGAAAATATATATACCAATATAATTTGGAAATAAAAAGTCTCATTCGAAAATATGAGAAAATACAAAAGAAAATCAGCAGGAGTAAGTTGTCTTTGGCGTTTAATACAACGTGTTTAAAAGAAAGGATGCTTCCTAAGCACACACACACACACACACATATATATATATATATATATATATATATATATATATATATATATATACATATATATATATATATATATATATATATATATATATATATATACATATATATATATATATATATATATATATATACATATACATATATATATATATATACATATACATATATATATATATATATACATATACATATATATATATATATATATATACATATATATATATATATATATATATATATATATACATATATATATATATATATATATATACATATACATATATATATATATATACATATATATATATATATACATATATATATATATATATATATACATATATATATATATATATATATACATATATATATATATATACATATATATATATATACATATATATATATATATACATATATATATATATATACATATATATATATATATATACATATATATATATATATATATATATATATATATATATATATATATATATATATATATATATCAATTGAGATCAAATACAAATTTAATATGGATAGGAATGAGAGGTTAAGTAACAAACATGAAATCTAAAATGTTTCGCTTTTATTAATGTTCCATCAGAGAATCAGATATAGAGAAAAAAGGAAGAAAGTTAAAAAAAACTGGTCTTTTTGATTTTTGGTTGTTTCTTTCGCATTGAATAAGGTGGATTCAGGGGTAATTTGTGTGTAAAGCTATGTATGTGTGGCATAAGTGTATCCGTACTTTAAGAATCTAAAATATGTCTAAAACTACAAGCAAGACAATGTTACGTAAGAAAATCCTCCACAACATTTCTGTACAGCATATATTTGATCAAGCTTAACTGAAGGCGAAAAATGTTAGTTTTATTTGTTATTCGGTTAGCAAGGTTGATTTTACTGCTTTCAAACTACAATCTTCCATGAATCTCTCACGTACATTCATATCTGCTCATGGCGTATCAAATGTAAACAAATGACGTCACACATAATGAAATGGACAAAGTTCGACAATTATTTAAGACAGTTTTATGTTTATACATTCTTTTTATAGATACAAATATTTCAGAGATCCTCTGTTGCCAAATCGGTTAAGGCACGTCATTCTATGTGACGGTTCCGTATAGGATGCATGTTCGATTCCTGTCGAAATCCGAATATTTTCTATAAAGATTTCTCGGAAATTCAGGTCGGTAAATGTTATTAATTCTGTTTATTATAAACAGAGCATTTACTTAAATATTTGTATGTATAAAAAGAATGTATAAACATAAAAATGTCATACATATATATATATATATATATTCCTATTTGTTCCTTATCCTATCGTATCATGTGTGTGTGTGTGTGTATTTACACATGTCGGGATTAAGTTCTATAGCAAAAGATTTGAAACAGATTCCTGTCTAAATTCACGTTTTAGAGAAATATTAATTGCCAAAACAAGTATACTCCACCATGTCAATAACAGCAAAAATTCCAAATTCTTGAAACAAGTACATATGTTCGATTGCAATATCCTATAATAAAGAATTATTGCTCTACTATTGTATCGAGCCCTATTCTTAAATTAATGTATGAACGTTTGAATTTATATTTAATTCGTACTCACTTCATTTGTATATATATATATATATAAATATATATATATATATATATATATATATATATATATATATATATATATATATATATTAGTGATATAATAAAATGATTTGTGCGGGTGGTCTGATTGTCGGTTTCTAGTTACGTGACACTCATACGACGAAATCGACGGGAGAGTCCAGTATATTATTGAATATACATAATATCCAACGTCGATAACACTACTCGGAGTTTTTATGCACTTGATGCAATCTTCAGGTGTAAAGATTCTGAACGTTATATATCGCAAAATATCTTCACACAAACTCGGTTTGTCTGAGGATCGCAAAAACGTGAAACCCAGAGTTACAAACCTACATCATATGTTAGCTCTATCACTAATATTGGGCGCTTTCCAATAAGTACCCCGCATATAATACATATATATATATATATATATATATATATATATATATATATATATATATATCACATGCACATACACACACACACACATATATATATATATATATATATATATAATGTACATACACCCGAACACACACTTATATATATATATATATATATATATATATATATATATATATATATATATTATATACGAACACACATATATATATTTAGAGAGAGAGAGAGAGAGAGAGAGAGAGAGAGAGATCGGTAGGTATATGGGAGATGGGGAGGGAGAGGGAGATGTAAGTAGACGATGAGTGGTGTAAAGATTGTGAGATAAAAATATCAACAAACTGGAGCCTATCCAATCCTCTAGAAATCTTTGCCAATATCTACAGGAATATCATCAAAGATATTCATAACAATATCTTTATATGGCTCCCAACAAGACCATGGATCAACTAACTCGAATGAATTGACGGAATAATAATTCATTTTAAATGTACACATTATCTCCACACATCATTAAACCCTGGTTTACAACTCTTCTTGCGCGTTTATATCTTCAGTTATCATTCATTAGCTATGCGTTCAATATTGAAATTCGACAGACACCATTACCACTAATGAATATTCAAATACATTAACTATCCCTTTTTCATTGAAAATAATATTATTTATTCAATCAGATAATATATTATAGCATCATTCAAATATCACACATTACAAATTGTATATACATCGATATTTAATCTCGTCAACGACCAATACCTACTTACACATAGTACGGCCTTGTGGGTGATGAATAAATTTTCCACCCTACAACCATCTCGCTAATCTATCGCTATTTCCATGGCATATATTCTGACCACCTACATTCTTTAGTTCCACCAATTCTCACCCTCACAGACAAAACTCGCCATGCCACGCACACTGTGTGTGTCGAACCACCCTACTTACACATAGTACGGTCTTGTGCGTGATTAACTATTTTCCACCCGGTACCCACTTTCCCGCAGACGAAGTGTTGCAAGCATCTCGCTACTCTGTCGCTATTTCCATGGAAAATGTTCTGACTAACAAAATTCCTTAGTTCCAACAGATCTAACCCTCGCAGACAACACTCGCCATGCCACGTACACTGAGTCGAACCATTCTAATTCCCTTCTTAGTTCATTAGATGTAAAGAAGTTGCATTCAAACAGCTTCATCGCACGAACCTTGTGGAACTGACTCTGAAGATGATGCTTTCCTGACCATTAGAATTGAAGAGTTTATTTTCTTACCTCATATACCACAACCTCCATCAATAAAACTATACTTTGGGTGGATTTTGTGCCTTGTATGGGGTGAACATTAGTATTAAGTGCGATAAGGTAGATGCTTTTTTATAGCAATGATGTTTAAAGAAAAGTCATTCATATTTAGTCAAATAGTTAATAAAAATGCAATATTGTTTTATTGCATACTTTTTTTAAAGTTTTAATATATATACAAGATTTAGTTTGGATTTGGCTCCAGAAAAAAAAGATTTACGCATGGCCAGTTATATGTTGCACGCTCAAGAGTAAGAAATCCTAAGAATTTATTCTTTGCTGCTAAAAAGAAAAGAAAATCCAAAATATTGTGTACCATGAAATCCTATAAAATTAAAGAAATTATTAAACCGTGAAGTAGGGCTTTTGTCAAAGTATTTTCCAAACAAATTAGATTATTCAAATGTAATTGATTCTTTTCCGAAATTGAACGAAACGTAGAGGATGTAAATCTTAACAAAAAACAAATTAGCAATAGATTCAACAACACTAAATACAATACTAAATACAATACTAAATTTATTTGTGGGGATTTCAAAGCGCGTTCGTCAAATTGTTGTCTATGTTAGTCAATATTCATGAACCATCAATTTTATATATCACCAGATAATCAAAAACTAATCTCCAAACTACCGTTATAAGAGGTTCTGAAATAGTCGCAATTATTAAAACCTACATTCTTTCTGTATTTCATCGTTGAGAAGTATGTTCCACTTGTAGATCTTCCCGGAAACCACTGCTCTGTGGTACAAACTCCCAAGAGAATGTTTCCCCGATTACTCCAATCTTACCCAGTTCAAGTCCACCCTCTTCCCCTCCTATCCGCATAAACAACCCCTTAACGTAACCCTCTACTACGAGTAACCCCCGTGCCTTGTACAGCGTGAAACTTCCTTTAAAAAAAATGCAGCTCCCTCCTAGTTTCATCTTACAAGCAACTGCATTCAATACAGCAATAGTTATTTGAATAAAAGATCATCTTGACTTCCAAAGTGTTTTATTTAATACTTTTTCTAGAAGTATACGCTGAGTGCTATCTACTGACATTATGTTAGACAAGTCGGTCCCGTAGATTACATATCTCGCAGTTTTCTTTGGCTGTGAACATGCTGTCTTGATCAGTCTCCATAACAACTGTTATGGGATCTTACCTGTAACAACAATGAAATCTCCGTGATTCTATAAAGACTGCGAGATAAAAGATCATCTTAACTTCCAAAGAACTTCGTTCTAATCGTCTCTCTCAAGAGAGACGATTAGAACGAAGTAGAACGAGTCAAGACGTATCGAGTCGAGACAATAGTAGTTCAACCTAAACCAGACTGACAGTAAATACTAACAAATTCAACTTGTATTATTATTATTCTGTTTAATATATCTTTGTTATTCCTACTCTTGTGTTTGTGTTGTTCTTCCTTAGACCTAACCTTGGAGCATAACAGTGGTGCGAGGTTATTGAACCATAGTAGTGGCGACGGGGATACTGAAGAAACGAATTCTACGCGGAGAAATCTAAAAGAATATTGAAAAAAAAACAAGTTCTACGCGGAGAATCTACAAAAAAAACTTTTTGCTATCAGTCTCCGTAACAGAGGCGACGTAGGTAGTGAGAAAAAATAAGAAGTTCTACGCGAAGATGAAAAGAAAAAAAAATTAGGACACCAAATTTACCATTGGTAACAAAGACACGAATTCTACACAGGAAAAATATTTTCGTACTAAGGTTCCAGAACAACAGGTAACAAGGACCTGAAGTCTACAAAAAAGAAAAATAGTTACACATAATTACGGTAAACATGGAAGACATTAAGGCAACCATATTGGAACTAATGAAAATGCAATTCGAGCAGCAACAGAAAAACGAACAAAAACATCTTGAACTACAAGAATTACTACTACGGGCAGTAAAAAATAAAGGACAAAATTCGGAAAATGAAACGACATTCTCGCAAAATGCTATATGGAGCTCTATCGAAGGCTTCACTTATGAACCGGGCGAAGACAAAACCTTCGCAGATTACTTCAGAAGATATGAAGATTTATAAGAGTTTGATTGCGGGAATTGGTCAGACGCGAAAAAAGTACGTCTAGAAAACTAGGGTCAAGCGAATACACTAAATTTGTAGACTACATCCTACCGAGGAAAACGAATGAGTTGACTTTAAAGGAAGCCGTAAAACCTTTAACGGAATTATTTAGTCCGAACACTTCACTATTCCACAAAAGGGGGAAATGTTTAAATCTAACAAAAAAGGATAGCGAAGATTATATAACATTCGCTTCCATAGTAAACAAACACTGTGATGACTTTAAGTTATCTGAACTCAGCCTGGACAATTTTAAATGTTTGATATTCGTCCAAGGCCTGGTTTCGAATAAAGATGCGGAGATCAGACGGAGAATTCTAACAAAACTTGAGAGGGAACCAGAATTGACGCTACAAAAATTGGCTGAAGACTGTCAGAGATGTATAAGCGTAAAAAAGGACTCGAAAGATATCGAAGAGTCTGGCGTCGCTTACATACGAAAAGTACAACGACAAACACGTTTTTGTCCCTCCTCAAAAACAAACCAAACCAATTATTCTACTTCAAAAACAAGATAAACAAATTATTCTACTTCAAAAAATCAAAGGAAATATAAAATGAACTACCACTCAGTCCATGTTATCGCTGTGGGACTTTGCATTGATACAAAGATTGTCCATACCGCTATGAGACTTGTCTGTCGTGCAATAAAGTGGGACATAAAAGTTCGCATTGTTGGACTCGGAAATAAAGTAAGAGCCGAGTAAGAGTCACTAGAACTGACCAAGCGGACGAGACAAATATACGAAAATACGTACAAGTGGAAATTTTAAACAAAAAAGTCAGACAACGATTGGATTCCGGATCAGATTTAACAATTATTAACTTACAAATGTGGAAGAAATTAAACAAACCGACCATGTTGGGAACAGATAAAAAAGCTAGGTCGGTAACTGGAAGAAAAATAAAATTTGAGGGAGAAGTTATTACAAATGTGATATTCAACGCACTGACCAAAAAATTAAAATATTAATATTAAAAAACTAAAAAATTAAAAATACTGAAAATTTATTTGGAACTGAGTGGATGCAGAAATTTTACCTCTGGGATTTACCGATAAATACGTTCCGCCAAAAAGTGAAAAGTTTATCGACCGAAGCACATAAATTAAAGGAGAAATTAAAAGAGAGTTTCCCTGAAGTATTTTCAGCCGGCCTCGGGAGGTGTAAAAAATGGCGGCAAAATAGAATAGAAAGAAAATGTACAACCCATTTTCAAGAAGAAAAGGAATGTACCTTTTGCCGAATTAGAAAAATAGACCAAGAGTTGGATAAACTCGTGAAAACCGGAATATTGACAAAGGTGGAGTATAGTATCGCACCCGGCCGGAAGTTACAGCCGGCTACTCAAACGTCTGAAAGCGTTACCACGGAAAACGGAACAAACGCCATTAAGTTCCAGTGACTCAGCATTTTCAGACATCAAATCACAAAAATACAAAAACAAAACGAAACGTAACATCCACAACTAAAAATAATGACCAGAAACTAATTCATATACACATGGGGCCTAAATGAAACCCATGGGTACATTCAAAAGTAGAAGCTCATTTTTAGTAAATAACTAAAAGACATTATTAGCCAAGCTACGATGCTGACCCCGGCCTACATAAACACGGCCAAATTTCTTCCACCAAATTATTCTTGGATCCGGGTTTAAGAGCCACGCTCCCCTCACCGCTGACCAGCAGCAGCAGCAAGCCAGCCAGCCAGCCAGCCAGAGCCCAGCAGCAATAGCCACTAGCCAGCCCAGGTCAAGCAGCAGCAGCCAGATTCTTGGATCCGGGTTTAAGAGCGGCACGCTCCCCTCACCGCTGACCTCAAGCAGCAGCAGCAGCAGCAGCAGCCAGCCAGACCGAGCCCAGCAGCAGCCCAGGTCAGGCAGCAGCAGCAGTAGCCACTAGCGAGACCGGGCCAAGCAGCAGCAGCCACTAGCCAGACCGAGTCCAACGGCGGCACCGGCAGCAGCACCCCGCGTACATTCTTATGCGATAGTCCTTTTCAGGGCTAACGATTACATATTTACGCCATAGTCCTTTTCAGGGCTAACGACTACATGTTTATGCCATAGTCCTTTTCAGGGCTAACGATTACACACTTATGCAATAGTCCTTTTCAGGGCTAACGATTACACACTTATGCAATAGTCCTTTTCAGGGCTAACGATAACATATTTATGCCATAGTCCTTTTCAGGGCTAACGATTACATATTTATGCCATAGTCCTTTTCAGGGCTAACGACTACATGTTTATGCCATAGTCCTTTTCAGGGCTAACGATTACACATTTATGCAATAGTCCTTTTCAGGACTTCCTGACTACATAGTTTATGCAATAGTCCTTTTCAGGACTTCCTGACTACATGGTTTATGCAATAGTCCTTTTCAGGACTTCCTGACTACATAGTTTATGCAATAGTCCTTTTCAGGACTACCTGACCACATAGCTTATGCAATAGTCCTTTTCAGGACTACCTGACCACATAGCTTATGCGATAGTTCTTCCGGTTACTACCAAGCTGCATCCCTGGTGACCGTCAACCTAAGGACGAGCAGATTCCCTCAGCACTGACTGGTCCGCTGCCCTAAAACAAGACGATCTCTCGGGTGGCGCTCCCCGATTTCATTGCGACACAATACCTGTACATACTTTTGCCAAATTGTTAAATAAAATTTGGCTTTGATTTTAAACCCTCGCTTTTGTTATCCTTGCTTCGATCGTATTTTCCATTATAAATTTAACTGCTTGCGGGGTTGATAGCACACGCTTGACGGCCCCGCAACAATAGTCAATGGGCCGCACCTACGGTTTACGTGAAAAATAAATCGGGTGAGATACGAGTATGCGCTGATTTCCCGACGGGATTGAATGCAGCGATTAAGGATTATCACTATCCTCTCCCTAGTCCAGAGGGAGTTTTCACAAAATTGAACGGAGGAAAATTTTTCTCAAAAGTAGACTTGAGCAAAGCATATCTACAAGTACCAGTAGATGAGGAAAGCTCGAGGTTGTTGTGCATAAACACACATAAAGGGTTATATAAGTTCCAAAGATTACCATTCGGGATCAAGGTCCCGCCGGCAATATTTCAGCAAATAATGGATACTATGCTAGGCGGACCGGATTTCACGATTGCATACCTTGATGACATCCTAATAAATAGCAAAAATATTGAACAACACTGGGAACACGTTCAAGAGGTTTTCAGGAGAATACAAAACTACGGATTTAAGGTAAAAGAAAACAGATTTGACTTCTTTATGAAAGAAATAAAATATCTGGGCGATATTATTGACGAAGAAGGAAGACGACCAGACCCAGAAAGGGCAACGACAATTTAAAAAAATGCCGGTTCCAAAAAACGTAGCAGAATTACAAAGCTTCTTGGGTTTAGTAAATTATTACCAAGAATTTATTCCAAACATGCACAAAGTACGCGCACCACTAAACGAACTGTTGGAGAAGGAAAACGTTTGGGAGTGGACAGATGAATGTCAGAAAATGTTCGACAAAATCATTAAAACTCTAACAGCAGATTTATTTTTAGCGCATTATGACCCAAAATTGGAAATAATAGTCGCGAGTGACGCGAGTGCCTATGATTTGGGGGCATGTATACTTCATAAAATGCCGGATGGGAACTAAAACCTATC